>JANBXA010000741.1:26590000-27067500 GCA_030556225.1 Cricetiscus sungorus | reverse complement strand
TTTATTTCTTATTTTTGTTATTTTACCTATCGATCCCAGTTTCCTCTCCCTCCCATCCTCTCATACCTAATCCTCCCATCCCATTCCCTTCCAGAAGGGATCATCAAAATCTGTAAAATCATTTGAGGTAGGGCCTCGGCCCTCCCTAGTGCCCCTCCCTCGTGCCTCTAGGCTAAGGGAGTATCCCTCCATAGGGAATGTGCTCCCAAAGTCCTTTCGAGCACCAGGGATATATCCTGCTTCCACTGCCAGAGGTCTGATTGACTGCCGAGGCATTCTACTGAGACCCTCTGATAGCTGGGAAACCAGCATAGGACTGACCCACACACCCTGAACGTGGGTCTCCGAAGGCATAGCAATTCATATAAAGGAATAGTTAATAGGGTCTTGCTTACAATTCAGAGGTTTAGTCCATTATCATCATGGCATGAAATATGGTGGCATTCAGACAGTCATGGTGCTGGAGAAGAACAGAGAGTTCTGCATCCTGACCCACAGGTGTCAGGAAGAGACTGAGATATGCTGTTTGAGCTTCTGAAACTTCAATACCTACCTGTACCCCAACCCTGTGACATACTTCCTCCAACAAAGCTGCACCAACTCCAACAAGTTCACAATAGTGTGAGTCCTAAGAGCCTATGAGACCATTTTCATTCAAACTACCACAGAAGGTATTGTTCCCTTAGTTCCCTCAATCACTTGTACCTCTCACACTTTCTCCAACTCTTTTGAAAGGTGTCCTGGTCCCTGAGAGGCAGAATTTAATTAAGACATTCTTTTTTAGCTGTGTCCTAGAGTTTGTAATCTGTGTGTATTGTCTCTTCGTATATCTCTATTTGCTCCCATCTGCTGTACTAAGAAGATTCTCTTATAAAAACTTGGCAAGGCACTGATCTATTTGTATAGCAGAATGTCTTTTTTTAATTATTTTATCGCTACATTTCTTTAGTAGAACAGTAGGGTTTTTTTGTTGTTGTTTTGTTTTGTTTTGTTTTATCCCAGTTTCCTGAGCTATTCAGTATTTGGTTCTTGATCACACAAGAAGTATTCAGTATCAATTCCATCTCCTAGTGTTGACCTTAAATCAAATCAGATACTGGTTGGTTTTTCCTACAAGCTATGTGCCACCACTGCCACAGTACATCTTGCAGGGTGAATGTCCTTGTAAATTGGAATGTTTGTGGCTTGTTGATGTTTATGTTTCTCTTTTGGTAACATACAGAGTACCTTCCTATGTCAGACATTGGAATTTTGTGGTAAAATCTCTGTGTCACCACCCAATAGAATTTTCTATTTTCAATGAATTTTCTAGGTATTATCTTCAGCAATGTGGCCATGCCCGTAGTTTGTGTGGGAGAAAAATGTAGCCTGAGCAGCTTCCATGGTTGCTTATGGGTTTCATGAGACCACTTTGACCAAGAATGTAATTGTTTATAATGTATTCCTAGTAATAGAAGTTTTAATAAGTCACTAGAGATTTCTTGTTGGGGATCCCTCTCCCCTGTTATTTGGTGATTTATTTTACATTCCCTTCATACTTGTATACTTATATATATTTTAGGCAGCCTCTATTGTATTAAATTGCTATGTGACTCCTCAGGTAGCTCTTAATTATACCTGTCCTTCCTCATGTATCCTCACTCACCCTTTCTGTTTGATCTGCCATACTCATGCCTACCAGACTTGTATATGGAAAATTACCTATTCTAGTTCCCCTTCCTGAAGAGATTCCCTCTATCTGTCCTACTTTCTTACTCTATAGCTAACATCAATAACTGCACAGATTATAGCAGGCTTAACGGCTAGCATTTTCACTTAAGTAAATACATACAATATTAATCTTTCATGGATTGGATTACATCAATCAGGATGATTGTTTATAACCCTAATCAATTTACCTGTAAATTTTATGATTTCAGTTCAACATTCCATATTGTAAATGTAATACATTTTTCTTACCCATTCATCACTGACAAATAATGAAACAGTTTCTAATTTCTGACTATTATGAATAAAGAAGCAATTAACATTGCTCAAAAAGTGTATTTGCCATACAGACAAAGCATTCCTCGGATATATAACTAAAAGTATTTTGGCTTACCCTTCAGGCAGTCCTGTTCCTTGCATTCTCAGAAACTAGCACACTGATTTCTATAGAGTGTACAAGATAGTACCCTCATTATCAAGAGATGAATATTCCCCTTGTTCCACATGCTAGCCAACATGAGCTCCTTAAGCTTATATTTATTTATTTACTTATTTTACTTTGGCAATTCTGACTGGTATATAATGAAAGCCCAAGGTAGTTTTGATTTACCTTTCCTTAATAACTAAGGATGCTGATTATTTCTTTAAGTGCATCTGAGGGCTGTGGGTTTCTTCTTTTTAGAATTCTCTGTTTACATTAGCATCCCATTTACTAGAATTTGATTTTGTGGTGTCTATTTTTAATGTTTACAATTAAAAACAAAGTATCCCTCTATCAGTTGTGTGGTTAGTAAAATCTCTTTTGTCTTCTGTAGTCTGCAGCTATGTCATAATGATAGTGTACTTTTCCATTCAGAAGCTTTCTAGTTTCATGACGGCCTGTTTGCTAATTGCTGATCCAAATGGCTGTGCCAAGAGTCTTTTGCTCAGAAAGTCTTTTCTTATCTCAATGATTTCAAGGCTATTGCCCACTTTCACTTTATCAAATTCAGTGTATCTGGCATAATCCACCCAGAATTGAATTTTATGCTGAGTGATAAGAATTAATTTATTTGAATATTCTACATCCAACCATCCAGTTAGACCAGCATCATTTGGTAAAGATCCTGCCTTTACTCCACTGTGTATTTATGTTTTTTTATTTTATCAAAAATTAGGAGTTTCCTAGGTGTGCAGACATACTTTTGAATTTAATTTTCATTCTATTGATTGGCATGCCTTTTTTCTTGGGTCCATATCGTGCTGTTTATATTACTATAGCTCTGTTGTATAATTTGAAATCAGATATTACTATTTTTTATTAACAGGAGTGTTTTAACTATCTTGGATTTTTTTGTTTCTATATGAAACAGTAATATTCTTTCAAGATCTGTAAAAAAATTGTGTTGTGATTTTGATGGGAATTGTGTTGAATCTGTATATTTATTTATCTGCATAAATATATTAATCTTAATTAATTTCTTACATGAATCCTATTGATCCATGAACATGGGAGATCTTACCATCTTCTAATATCTTCAATTTTTTCTTCAGAAACTTGTAAGTTTTGTCATACAAGTTTTTTACTTGCCTGTTTAGAGTTACTCCAAGACAGCTTATATTATTTGAGGCTATTGTGAAAGGTGTTGGGTCCCTCCTTTCTTTCTCCATTCATTTGCTGTGTGTGTGTGTGTGTGTGTGTGTGTGTGTGTGTGTAGTGTAGAGAGAGAGACAGAGAGAGGAAGGAGTGTCAATATCTGCAGATGGCCTACTATTTTTCTAGCCTGAATAGTCAGTGGGTACCCAGAGATTGCTTGCAGGTGTTGGAGGCAGAGGAAAGGGGATGAATGCAAAAGAAGGCTGATAGAGATGGGGATAAGGAAGGGAGGCTGAAACTGGTTAGCTGATGCAGGGATAGGAATGAGACTGGGGAATGGATAGGCAGGAGAGGAGGGAGAGTGAATATTTGATGATTACCTCCTCCCTCCCTGGCAGAAACTGCTCTGGGGATCCCATGGAATCAGTTTCAGCCATTTTAAGCTAATTTCCTTGACAAAGTTCTATTTTTTTTTATAAAATCATGAATACTAACACAGACCTCCCTGTAATGCTAAGACTTAACATGTTCCTCAGAGATAATAAACATTTCCCTACTTTATAATGAAAGTTATTATTTTTAGAGTACACAAACACATTTTCTTCCTACTTTTATTATTCCATAAGCTTTCTGGGTGCAAACATTTATTCAGCTTACCTCATCTATCACTTAACACAGAGTATATAGTTATTTCTCAAAAGAAAGTTTTGTTTATATAAAAACAAGAATTCAATGAGAGCATAAGGTTTCACATGTTGGTGAAGTCACTAAGATCTGAGGTGACAGCAGTCTATTAAACTGTGAAATAGTCTAAAAGGGAATACATATAAAACTGCTCTGAGCCCACACTTTCCAGAAGGCTTTATTGTGTGGTATTTAATGTCTTTAAGAAGAAAAAAATGACATTCTTGCAAGAAATGTATTAGAGTACTGAAATCAAGTCCACAATCAATACCTGATCCATCCCTATTACTCTCCTATTCATTGTCTCAGCAAGATTCTAACAAAATAGGGGCTCATTCTGTTACTAGCAATGACAAGTTTTTAAATAATGGGAAATCAGTTACAATTTCAGAAATGAGCAGAGTTCAGATTTTATTCAAAATTTATAATTAAAATTATAATATTTTATATTAGTACATCTGTTGCAAAATTTGTATAAGTTGAAGGCAAATACAGTTTTATATTATTTCCCCTTGGAAATAATTAAGCCTAGAGAAGTCATTCTAAAATTTATACAGAGTAATCATGATAAGAAATCTACATTTTTCAACTATTTCAAGTTTTTTCTATGAATTTTTATAATTGTATAAAGCATAATTTGATCATCTTTTCATCCCTCTTTCAACTAATCCCAGATGCATCCCAAATTTCATTCATACAAATTAAATACTTTAGAAAATAGTAGTAATACTCATTATTTTTAATTTGTGCTGCTTTCCATTAGACCATGGTCACATGAGCAGAGGGTATATCACTATGTAAACTGTCTCTCTCCCATAATCTATCCACTGCTAATAGCGACTCAGCAGTAACTAGGACTTGGTACCTACTTGTTTTATCCATTATGGAATTTGTTCTTACTTTAACTTGCAAAAGAGTTGTCCATCTTGTTGTCTCAATTAAGATTTCATATGTGAAACTGTCATATTGTGTCCAGAAAACAGGCTTTTTTTTTTAGTCTTCGACAACTTATAGCCCTAGTAATCTTTCTATCCCACCATCCTCCATCATTTTCAAGCCTTAAGAGGAAGGGATATAATTGATATACAAGGATGAACCTTCCTCATCCTCTTAGTCACTAAACTTTGATCAGTCTTTATTTTCTGTGTTAAACACCATCCAGATTAAAAAACACCTTCACTCATGATTTCTGAGATATGCACCAACCAGCAAGTATTATTATAAGTCATTAGGAGTTGTTTAAACACCATGTCATCTAGCATATTGCCAGTAGTAGGTTCTCCTGTTGTTTTATACCCATCTACCAGTAGATTCTTGGGGGATACCTGTGCTATACTGGCTTTTTCTTATGTAGTGGGCCTGAATTCAAACTGAAAGTTGTTTATTTCTATGATGTTAATGCCATTGGTGCATTTGTGGTTAAATATTGCCATTGCAGTTTTTAATTTTAGCTGTCAGAGTTCACAGCAGGGTTAGAACAATGAGTAGTACATTTTTATGGTAATGTACATACCACCTTCCAGTATTTTGAAAGCAAGCCAGTAGGAATGAAGCTTTCTGAACAAAATAAGGTTGAATTTTTGCATGTTCTACAACTCAAGCTTGTGAGACGTTCAGTAATATATTCTTATTATAAAGTTCTGAATGATATCCAAAAGTATAGGCAAAACATGTAACATAGGGAACACTTTAGGATGTCAATGACCAAAACTCTAGAAGAATGAACCCAATGGACTTTTTATTTGAAGACATCTTGTAGATACATCATTACCACATTGCAGGATAACTCTTCTTAAACTATTTTATTATATGTGGTTATGCAACATCCACACACATACACCCACACAAACACACACACACACACACACACACACACACACACACATTTTACCATATTATCATTTCATATGTCTCTTTCACAAGATCTTAAGTTTAGTTATTACATGATACTCCCTTCGCTATTCTACCCTAGCATGGTTTATCCTACTTAATTTTTTCTACAACTTTGGTACAATATCTGTCTCTTAAAGTCACCCTTCCCCTTCCAAAACAAACAAACAAACAAACAAACAAAACAAAGTGTTACTAATTTTCAAACTTCTATGACCATTTAAATTAAATATACATATTCAAAGAGGCAAATATATACGCAAGTTGGAAAAACCATGGCAAATGTGTCTTTCTTATTCTAGGTTATTCAGAATAACCACTTATTCAGAATATCCACTTATCTGATAATTTCATTTCTCTTAGCAGATGAATAATAGTTTATTTTGTAAATGTGCAATGTTTTCATTATACATTCTTAGTTGTTACCTAGGTATCATTTCCTGGGTGTTGTGGAAAGATCATCCATAACATGAGTGAGGCAGAATCTATATAGTAGTATAGAATTTTGAGATATATGTTCAGTAGTAGTTTAGTAGGGTCATGTTTTATGTCACTTTCTAGATATTTGGTAAATATTCACACTGATTTCCAGAATGGTTTTAAGAGTATGCATTCTCCCCAGCAGTGTGTATTAGTTACTATTTTCTTCATCCATGCCAACAAGTATCATTATTTTAATCATAGCATTTTGAGTATTAGAGATCAAATGTCAGTTTACATTTAAATTACTTTTGACTAATAGCTAATGGTGCAGAAAACTGAAAAATATTCCTTACCCACTTGAGTTTTATATTTTGTGAACACTATGCTTAGTAATATGCTCCATTTTATTAAGTTGTTTCCTTTCTTGATATTCACTTTTTTGTGTGTTCTTTGGTTTGTTTGATAATAGTGCCTTGTCAGTTGTATAGTTGGGAAATGCTGTTCCCTTTCTGCAAGCTGGTTCTTCACTATAATTGCTGTTTCCTTTGCTGTGTAAAAAAATGAGAGTTTCATGTGGTACCATTTATTCATGCAAGGCTAAACACCAGAGTAAATTTTAATGATGTGCCCCATTCAGAAGTTCTTCCCTTTACCTTAAGGTCAATCGTATTTTCTTTTTGTCTGCTATCTGATTCTGGGAATCAAATATCACTTCCAGGTTCTTGATCCATCTGGAGTTTTATTTTGTGTATTATAGGGTTGAGTTAAGGTCTGAGTTTCATTTTTCTTTGTGTACTTATCCAGTTTTACCAAGATCATATCTTGAATAGTTTATATATTCAATATGTATTGTTGGATTTCATCAAACTCAGATGGCTATAGGAATGTGGGCTTATATATAGATGCTCAATTTTATTCCAAAGATCAATGAGCTTGTTTTGTTGCTGTGTCATATTGTTTTATATACCTCTTTTTTCTTTGAACAGCTTGCATTTATTTTAGGTGCATGCTTGCTATCTATAATTTCTTTATTTATTTATTTATTACATATTGATCCCAGTTCCCTTTCCCTCCCTTCTTCCCTCTCTATCTCCCACCCTCCTTTCCTCTCCCCTCAACAGGTAGGGTGATACCTTCCAAGAGGAATCATCAAAATCTGTGTATACTTTCTAGACAAAGGTACTGAAGATTTCCTGGATGCTGTGGTTTCAAAATCCAATTATCATAATAAGCCAGTATTTGTGGAAACCTACAGTAGTGACTCCATTTCATTTTGACTTAAGCCCACAGAGCTTTTTGCCTACCCTTGCTCTTCCAAGGTAAAACAAGGATATCTGGCCTAAGATATGAATCCAAAAGGATGTTGGGCTAAAGAGTAGTCACTGCATGTCCTGCCTAAACATAAAAATACTAAGCTCAGGATATAGATACTTGATGTTTCAGGTATTAAATAATTAATTACTGTTTGTTCCTTGTATCATTAGAAAGGGAGTCTTTTGCTTTCTCCTTTCTTTTTATGGGGGGTAGAAAAAACTTTGAACAATAAGCTTAGGCTGATGCTGGTATTCCCAATGTTTGCACCTATACTTCTATAGTATGATTTAGGACCTGGGATGGTGGTAACATAGCTAACCTTTTATTGTTTAGAATTGTTTGGGTTATATTGAGACTTCATTTTCATTAAATAAGTTAAAGTAATTTCTTTCAACTTATGGGAAATTTTAACTGGGATTTAGGTGAAGATTGTGCTAAATCTATAATTTGCTTTTGGCAGAGTTCTTACAACTTTAATCTAAGAAATCCACAAGGATGGAAAGTATGCCCGGTTGCTTGTATTTTCTCCATTATTTTGGGGTGCAAGTCCCTCATTTTCTTAATGAGATTTATTCCATGACGCATCTTATATATTTTTGTATGTTATGCTTTCATTTTAATTGAGTTATATGAATTTCAAATTCTTTTACTTTTACTTGGCTTCTGCCCTGAATGAATATCATTCAATAATGTATTTAATTTCCATGTTTCTAGAGCTATTTTAATATGTAAGTATATACAACTTTCAATACCAGCCTGAACTAGTTCAATTTAATATTTGAGAGGGTTCTAATATTCTAGTCACTTTTACTGATAATAGAATTTAGTTATTTTTATTTCACAGACTATTGCTTATTTCACTTATTTTACTTACTCAAATTTATGTGAAAATTTGACATTTTCTTCTGTTTATATCTCTGTTCTGCATAGGATAAATGATATATTCACTTTAGAACTACTATTTTGAGAACTGTCAAGGGAAATCTTAACCTGTTAAGGAATATTTTACAATACACAAAGCTGAATATGAAATTTATATATAACCACTTAAAATAACAAATGAACTTTTTATGTTTTATACCAGTGACAGCAAAAGGCAAAATATATAATTTGTAAAGTAAACTTTCACACAGACAGATATAACATCACATTTCTGGCTGGAAACATTTGATTGATCAAATGAATAGATTGTGTTCAACTATTCAAATCAAAGATTCAGGGAAAGAACATGACATTTATTTGGCTATCTGTTGCTAATTATGTAACCAAAAGTAGTCTTGCAATGTCAAAGCAGTTTTTTTCTATCTTTTGTTTCCATTGCCGAAGAATTCTAAGTTTTCTAGACTGTGACAAATGTTATTAGTGAAATCATACAATTTGAAGAGTGGAAAGTAACCTGCCATGTCTCATCTCTTTTAGTCCCTACTATGTCCTCAGTGACTGGATGCATATGTTTACCCATTATTGGGTTTGTCAGAAATTTGAGATGAAGTCTTGTAATAAAATAAGATGTAGATTTTTAAAATAATAATGCATGACTGGGTTTATTGGCAAGAGCTAGAGAAAATATGCAATTACAATTCTCAGTAAAACAAATCATTTCAGAAAGTCAAATATTCATGTGATGAATACCAATTCAGAACTGTTTATAAGACATAATGGCAGTCAACAAATTATACACTGTTTGAAACTGTATTAGATTTTGCCCTGTATGTTCACTGCCGGTCTGTCAAACTCAGGGGGTTATAGCTCTTCTAGCCCATAGGACTTAACAGTGAGTGGAGAAGATCAGGAAATACTATTGTGAATAAAATTGAAATTCTGCGTCTTCCATTATAACATCCACAATGTGGTGCTTTACAGAACTGATGTCATTTGCATACACTCTGAAGAAGACAGCTCGTTCTTAAAATCAAACTCATCTGAACAGCTACCAGATTTCACAGAAACAATGAACAATAAAAAGCAACAAACATAAATTATTCAGCTGCACTATTGTGCCAAGTGTATGTGGATGATTTTTGATAATTTATTATCAAAAGACATAGAAAGGGAGTATTTAGTGTTATCCAGAGGAAGCTCAAGCATATTAAATACCCTGTGGCAGCTATGTACTCTGATTTTCAGCATTTATAAAAAGAAAATCTTTAAATAAAAATACGAGTTCCATTGAGTCTCCTGGCAATTCTATCTTGATACAAATTATACTTGCCAAAATTTTTTAAATTTAATTTTGCCTACCATTATTATATTAGAGAATAGTGATCACTCATATATATTCACATTTTGAATAATGGTTTAAGGTCATTTTAGTTTGTATATTTAATTTGTGATTGTTCTCCAGTATTGAATTTTTAATTCACAGAAATAATATGATTGTATATCTTTATCTCAGGTATTCATCCAGGTTTGAACTACTACCATCCTCTTTATTTTGACATTGTTCCAATGGAATTCTTTACAGAATAACTGAGATATATAAAAGAATATCTGTTCAGTTTCAAGATTTCAAAGTGATTTAAAAACGTAATTGTAGGAACAGTGTGGTGGTTTAACACACCCCACGTTTAGCATCAAGTGTACAGTACTACTATGAGTACTGAGGATTGTTTACCTGGCAATAGACTAAAAGCATCTCTAGCCTGAAGCAAACTCAAAGTACAGCCTCCAATGGTCTTCTCCTAGTGATCCACCTTGCCAAGTATGAACACTCTTAGCCTTCAATAATACAATGATGCACACTGAGTAAAATCACTCTAATCCTGGGCCTGATGGAGAAATTAGGAAATCAAGACATACAATTTAACTTTATGATGGATCCTACCTTTTCAGTTTGGGGTGTTTGTTGCCTGATATTTAATTTTCAGTGCTTTATTACATATTATATAATTTGGTTTGTTTTGGTGATGCAATATATGTAGCCTACAAAGTCTTTCTAAATAGCTAATCTCAGCTTTCTGTAAAATCTGATGAAGACAGTATTTGTATTCTTCCTTTTCAGAAAATCATTCTAAGTTCATTATTAAAGAAAAAGAATTGGGAAAAATTCCATAGTGTTTTGTCTTTACTCTTTCTGTTTCCATGCATACAAAAGAAGATGTCTTGAGGGAAACTAGTGCTCTTTGAGAATATAGAAAAACTGCAAGTTGAATAAGAAGTATATAAAACATTTAAGAACTTTAGCAAGCATTTCCTTAGAGACAACATTGTGTGTTTATAAAACATAATTAAGTAAATGTAACTAATTGTAATTCTTTTATGCCTTAGAGTCACAATATCACCTCTACCATTTTTGTTTGTCTATTTTACTGCCCCTTATTGTTGCTGTAATTTCCTAAGGTACTGTACAGTGTCCCTATGGATTTGTCACTGTACTTTCAAGTAATTTATTCATTGTCCTTTCATGTCACTCTGCGGCCATAGTCCAAGGGACAACACTCGTCATCACAAAAATTACTGTACAGCTGAACAGGAGCAGACTTTCTTGAAAGGAAGTGTGTCGATTGGCAATATCTTGCTGCCTGTTAGGGAGTCATGTCCTCATAATACCTTGAATAATATTTCTCCTTATTCCTTGTCTCACTTCACTGTAAACTGTTTATTGGTGGGGCTGCTCAAGAAGTTTTGATAATTTCTATCTGCCCAAATTTCTATTTTGTTATCTGTCAGCAAAAACTGAAATCTTTGAATCAGTGTCTCTGCTGGTGGTTTCTTGATTGAGTTTCTTCTATAGCAAATGTGCTTGCCTTATAGAGTACCTACCAGCTATCTGCCCCTAATAGAGCATACTTTAATAGACTCTCATTGATTTGATTTTGAAAAATTAGATGTGATGGACTACACACACACACACACACACACACACACACACACACACACACACGCACACACACCTGCTAAACACACAATACCAAAACTAACAGTATAACAAGTACAATAAAAACAATGGTGCAATACTTGCACTTGAAAATAAAGGATCAAGTACATATGCACTATATAAATGAAGATGACCATTATACAATAACCTAAATGGAAATTTAAGCTGTAGAAATTTAAGCATGTACATGCTTTTAGAACAATCATGCACATACTTTTTTCATATACTTTGTCCATTTGCCTCTCCTAGAAGGCACATAGCAAAAATTAAATGAAAGTTCAAATTATAATTGGGAATGGAATTAGGGAAATCTAAAGAGGCTGAAGCCTTACGCATAGAAGAATGAGGACTTCTGCTCACGTTGAACATGTATATAAAAGGAAAGACATATGCAGACCTGGTTGTGGAGGCAGATGTTCAAGCTGCTGGGGAATGCCAAGGATTCACAGTGAGTCCTTGGCAAAGCTTAATTGCAAAGAATCCCGTGTAAAAGACTCTTCAACGGAGATTAAGCAGTGACAACAGTCCATCATGTTTGGATTTTGACACTCAGTTGATCTGAATGAGCAAGGCTTCAGCTCCAAACCTGAAAAGACATATAGAGACCAGTAAAAGTAGCTCCTATGTCTTTATTGCATTTGTCTTTTCTGTACCAACATTCTAACATTCTAAACCTTTCCATTTGATGGGATATTTTAAGTGGAATCTTCCTAAAGCATGATAGATTTTACAAGTATTCATTTGTTTGTTAAATTGCTTCCCATATAGGGGAGGCATTTAGAAATGTACAAACATTTCTGCCTTAGTTTTTATTTCTACAGCATTATGAAGGCATTTAAAGTTTAGTGCTTTTCCATCTCAAAATGAATAAATATAAAAAGAATTAGGACTGATAAAAATAAAAGACCCCTATTTAATAAACCCTAGAATATTGAGTAACTATGTATCTTCTGAAGTATTCCAAGGTGGCAAGAGAAAAGGCAGTTTGCATGTTTTTAGAAAATATTTATAAAACTATGTGAACCATATAATAAAGATATAAAAGGCTATAGAAAATGAAAATGAAATCATTTGAAACCTGTAAGAACATATATTCAGAAATATATCAAATTAAAATGTTGGAGTTATGTTTACTTTGGATTGTATATTTTTAAATAAATTATCAATAGACTATTAACTTTAAAATTGATATCCCTATAAAATATACAGCAATGATAGTTATAAAAAAACATTAATGAAAAATGTAGTCATTAAGATGTACGGCAGACCAGAAAAAAAAAAACAAAGAGAAAAAACGAGCAAAATACTATTTGATTGTTAATTCCAAACCAAGAGAGATGAGTATTGAATAATTAATTGAAGAATGTCAGCAATGGTAACTATTTGTAACTATTGACCCTGCAAATAAATTGGTATTCTTTCTGATAACCAGACAACCAGGACACTTCAAATAACTTTAATTTTAATGCAAAAATTTATGGAATACGTTCCTCTATCAGTTAAATGATTAATGACTTGTTTGCATTGTTAACTTTTAAGAATTATTATAGAAACATAACATATTATTAAAACTAATTTCAGGAGTTGAAATGGATTTATATCAAGATGCTAAAATATCATCATAGGAAAATACATATTATTTCTTAGTTTTTAAATAGTTAAGATTTTATAAAGCATTTAGATAGTTTGAGAATTTCACCTGGAATGAGACTAAATTAGATAATAAAAATGGTTTCATATCTACCACGCCTAAAAGAAGATAGACTATAGATGCTAAAGTAAGTATTAAATAAACATTTAACATCAAATATTATGGTTTGAAGTGTCTTACATAAATTTTCATAGCATGTCTAAGAATAAGAATGTTTGTGGAGACAAAAAGACAAAATAAAACAAAATATAAACAGTATTGATTAAGTAGAAAACAACCTCTGTGTGCAGCCATGGTAGGAGGTGGTAGGCTTGGGCCTGTTTCCAACCTGCGGTGTAGAGCCTCCTGAGGAATGAAGACTTTATGCAGCAGAGCCTGTCCTGCTGGACTGGCCCATTTGGAGTCTGCCAGTGTCCTGGTCCCACCTCCACCGACGAAAGGAGTTAAGCCACCATCCACTGGAAGAGTAGAGTCATTGGAGTATTGGTCTTGCTTGCACCCACCAGGAGAGAACTTTGGTCCTGTACCCACCAGGAGAGAGAAAGACCTTAACAGTACCTACTGAAAGGAGGGATGTGTAGACAACAGTTTAAGTACCCAGGCAACAACAGAAAGACCAACATGACACCACCAGAGTATAGAGCTACACACCAGCAAGACCTGAACATCCACACATAGATAAAGCAAAGAAGAACAACCCTAAAAACAACTTTATGATGATAGTGAGCCTCAAAACTGTAATGAGAAAAATCCCTTAAGAAAAGGGAAGAAAAAACAAACAAAATAAATTCAAGAAATGGAGGAAAAAACAAACCAAAAATTGCAAGAAATAATTAAAAGAGTGCAAGTCTTTAAAGCTGTCAAATGTATCTATCTCACAGACCGATTCTTTTCACAGGATCTCTAGCTGCAACAGCATATCTTTGCTTTAATCATAGTGTCTTTTGCTGTGTTTGGTATAATGTTGAGTTTACCATTTATTTATTATGACTCTATGTTCCTCAGTATTATAAACCTGGTTAAATTGTAGCTATTGGTTAGAAATATAAGAAGTCAAATTCTATATAGTTAATAAGGAAAGTAGAAAAAGTAAATTTATTTTCAATAATTTATAGGGGACTTATTTTAAAGTATTACCTGAGTTCACAAAAAATGATCTAAAACACAGGAAATTTGATTTAAATGAAAGAGATACCCTAATTTAAAAAAAAAATGTTTCCTTTCATTTCAATAATAAAGCCACAAATTACTTCAGTGAAACTTCTTTTATATAAAACTCTGTTCATGGGCATTCATTCATTTAAGAGATATGACCTTTGAAGAATAACTTTGTAGTGGTTGCTAAGAAAATGATGACACTGTGACATCTTTCTCACAGAGAATTAGTGAAGCAAGAAAATCATTTTAAGAAGAAGCAATGACATAGAGAACTCCAAAAAAAAATGAAAATCAAATGATACAATATTTCTGCCAAAGTTGCCATCAGGGGAACTATAAACAATAATATGATTTTTAGACATAATCGCCAAGCAATTTGCCTTTCTGATGTCTAGGCTCTGCCATGTCTTTTCATTCTATTTAAAATTTTATAATTTGTTTGAATATATAGATAGATATAGATAGAGAGAGGGGGAGGAAAAGAGAGGGAGAGAGAAATGGGGAGAGAAATGTGTTTGTGTGTATAGCTTTTCTATTTCATGGTTAATAAATCAGTACATTTCAGGATTATGTTCTTATAGTTGCTCTGCTTGCAGATATAACATAAATATTAGAAATTAAACATAAATAAGAAACCCAATGTTTGGAACTCAAACACCTGAAAAATAATTATACAGCAATGAAACAGGGAGCAGTTGGAAATTCCAATGAAACAAAACTAATTTCTTATCTGAAAAATTATTCCAAATTGCTATTTCCAAACAATATTTCCTGAATATTTCTATGTCACAAACTATATAAAGTGCCTAATGTATAAGAAAAAGAAGGACATGAATAGCCATAACATTTATGGTAAGGAAATATTTACAGAAATACTTTCTAGGACAAGGGCTAAAGATTATATATATATATAAATATATATATATATAAAAGTGAATATATATTCACTTTTCTTAAGAAATGCTTGGTTTAAACCTGTACTTCAAAATGCAGTTTAAAGGTTATTAACTTTCTCTAAAATGAATGGTTTTTGTTGAATCGTTTCTTCTTGGATTGTTATTTTATTTAGAATCGCTATTTTGGTCTTTATAATTAAGACAAAAGATGAACACGGTATGTACTCACTCATATACTTATCTGAGACATAGAAAAAAGGATCACTAGCCTACAATTGACACTGCCAGAAAAGCTAGGAAACAAGGAGAACCCTAAGAGAGACAAAGATGGTCCCCTGGAAAAGGGAAAAAGACAAGATCTCCTGAGCAAATTGGGAGCATGGAGGGAGGAGAGAGGGAGTTAGAAGAAAGAGAACGGGAGAAAACGAGAGAAGAGGTGGGCATGAGGGTACAGGAAGACTGGCACAGGGAAAGAATAGAGGAGAACAACAGAAGACATACCATAATAGAGCGAGCCGTTATAAGTTTAAAGAGAAATCTGGCACTAGGGAAATGCGCAGAGATGGGCAAGGATGAACCCAACTAACACTCTAACCAATAGTGGAGAAGCTAACTTTCACTATAATGAGATTGACTTCTACCTTATATGCCATTCCAGAGCCTTCATCTAGTAGCTGATAGAAGCAAAAACAGACACCCACAGCTAAACATTAGCCAAATTCCTGCCAGTTACAGATAGGGGGGAGTGATGAGCAAATGGGTCAAGACCAGGCTGGAAAAACCCACAGAATCTGCTAAACTGAGCAAAGGGGAGTTCTTGCACCCAGTCTGATAGTTGGGAAACCAGCATAAGACTTACCTAGACCCCCCGAATGTGTTGTTAATTAGGAGGACTGGGCAAACTATGGGGCCTCTAGCAATGGATCAGTAATTATAGCTAGTATACTAATGGGCGTTGGGAGCTATTCCCACGTAGAGGGATATTTCCTCAGCCTAGACACATGGAGCAGGGTCTAGGCCCTGCCACAAATGATAGACTTTGAAGACTCCCCATGGAGGCCTCGCCCTCCCTGGGTAGCAGAAAGGGGATTGGCTGAGGTTTAGTGGGAGTAATAGGGGAGGGTGGAAGGGTGGGGGAACTGGAATTGACACGTATAACAACCTTGTTTCAAATTGAAATAAAAATAGAAAAAAAAGATATGAACTGTATTTTGTATTTTAATGACATTTGTGGTTATAAAGATAAGTAGTGGTTACTATTAAAGCCTTTCAAAAATATTGCAAAATACTACAAGTTTTTCTTCAGCATTTTCTTTTTTAAACAGCTGATAGCTTCAGCGAAGAGAGCCAAGTTTACATACTCAGCCAACAAATTTTAGATCATTCGGAATCAGCATACCATTTTGTACCATGCCTTGAAGGTAGCAGAGCCAGGATATTTTGCAGAAGTCAAGTCTCTCTTTACAATTCAATCCTGAGGATGGAAATCTAGTAATTAGACTTTGTGAAGTATTTTTGAACTGCTGAGGCATCTCTTTAATCCTGGGGTAGGATAATTAAAAGCAAACTTAAGAAAGTTCCATAGCACAAGAAAGTTCCATAGATACTCTTTAAACATTTTATTTTACAAACTGATTATACAGCATTAAAAACTATTTTATGAATAGCATGATATTTAAAACATTTTATTTCTCTTTTAGTTATAAAATCAATTTATAATAAAACACATCATAGTTCTAGATAATGAAATTCAATAGATAATGAAAATTATATTAAAATATGTATTATAATAAAAATACTTATGGTTACAAGTTCAAGTTCTCAATACCCTCTTTTCTAAATTTTGACAATGTATATTTATGACTTTTCCATTTTAAACATATTTGTTTCTGGTATAAATAAAACATTTGTATAGGTAACTGTTATTCTGTAAGAATACATGAATTTCATGCATTAAATATGTATTGCATGTTTATATGAGATACTACTATATGAGTTATAGGAACAGTTTATAACAGTCTATTGTTTTAAAGAGATTACAGAATTAATTAAAGTATGAAATAAGTAAACTAAATATTATGAGAATAAACAAAAATATTATGATTATCAGAAGAAATGAGAATTTTGACAAAAAGGAAAGTAGAGGAGTCCCCACATGTGTGACATGTGAGTTGACCTTTAAGAGGTGAGTTGTATAATGAGAAACAGTGGAAGATTTGAGCACCATAAATGACATGACTGACAAAAGAACCAGTACTGTGGGTGAGGAAGTCTCAAGACTGTGAGAAATGAGACAATGAATGCACAGTAATTTTTCCAATGGGATTTTTGAGATTATTCTAAAGATATTACTTAAAGGATGCTTTAATTAATAGTTCCCAAATAGTATGAGCAGAAGGCTGTTTATTTACAAAGATTGATATGGTCTCCTAAGACCTGCCCATAATTAAAAAATGTTTGCTGGAAAAATATTATAAAACTATTAGCAGGATATTTTTCTATATTGGTGGACTGACATTTGTGACATGATATTTATTTATTTAATTATTTATTTAATTATTTTACATATCCATCCCAGTTCCCTCTCCCTCCTTTTCTCCCTATCTCCTTCCCTTTCATGCCCCCTGACTACCCTCTCATCACTCCACATGGTATTTATAAGCAGAGTCATAGTTGTACTTTAGATTATTACACAAACACATAAATATGTACACATATGTACTCCCAAGAAATTTTATTTTATTGGCCACAAAGCATTTCATAGTATTCATGTAAGTTTTTTTATTAATCAGACAGGATACTTTGAATATTTTATTAGTTTTATAAATGTCTACTTGTGTTATAAATTTTTAAAATAGTCAATAGCATCTGCTCTCCTGCTTCTTTTGTTGAGTATTTTCTAATCATTACTCTGGTGAAATAAAGATGTAAATTAGTAAAGAAGTATTTAGTTCAGCAGCAGCTGCATTACTTCACATTGTTCACAGATGGGATGCAATTAGCAATGGGACCGCTGATTTGCAGTATGATGTGGATGTCAGATACATTTTCAATCCTCACTATTTTCTTAAATTGGTATTAGGACAACTTTTAAATATTCATTGATAAAAGAAATTGGCCTCACTGTCAATTTCCCAAATTTAGTGATCTAATTAACTTTCATTTCAAAATATATGAATGATTTGTTTTGAAGGAAATACATTTTATTTATTTTATTGTAATGATAAAAAAGTTGAGTTTAATGTATCACTAAGCTATGTTAATTACTCCAACTTGGGCCAGTAATAAAAATAAAGCTGATCAATTGTTTTTCAATTGATTAAAGCTCTTTAGATTACAGAATAGGATTAACAACTTAAACAATATTGTTTCCCTGATACCAGTTTCACCTGCAATATTAAGAATCTCAGAAGAGTCAAGCAGAGCATAGTAAGAAATCACAATTGTCTTATTGTTACAGTAGCAATATATTTACTATATGCTCTCAACAGGGCAATATTCTGTTTGGTTTAGTCTATTCTTGGGGGCATTCCCAGTTCCACATGATGAGTTCTCCTTAATTTCTACTATTTATTAATCTGTTTCTTCTTTGTAATATTTATTGATACAATTACATTGTCAATTTAAACACATACACACACAAACCATTATGAGAAAAGTAACAGACCTTAGGGAATAAGGGAAGCTAAAAAGTAGGTAGTTTGTAAACAGATTTATTTGAACAGTTGTATCATGTTCTGTTTTAATTTTGATATACTTGGTATGGACATGCTGATTTAGAAAATCAAGGAATAATTTAGCTAAATAAATGGTGAGCTAAAACTGTATGGTTATTAAATAACAGAGAGAGACAAAGACAGAGATAGAGAAGGAGAGAAAGAAAGCAGGAAAGAGGAGAGAGAGAAAGAGATAGAGGAGAGAGAGAGAGAGAGAGAGAGAGAGAGAGAGAGAGAGAGAGAGAGAGAGAGAGAGAGAGAGAGAGAGAGATCGGTATTTATCCCTAGGATAGGAATGGACTTTGGGAGCTCATTCCACATACAGGGATATTCCTTCATCCTTGACACATGGGCACACGGGGGAGGGCCAGGGCCCTGCTCTAAATGATATGGCAAACTTTGAAGAGCCCATATGGAAAACCCCAACCTCTTTGCCTCTCTGGGGAGCAGAACGGGGATAGGATGGGGGTTGATGAGGGGAAAAATGGAGCTTGAGAGGATGCAGGAAATGGGATTGCCATGTAAAACAAGCTTGTTTCAAATTTTACATATATATATATATATATTCTAATGTATTCTTGGTCATGTCAGACTCAAATTTCTCTTCTCTTAAATTTGATTTTATGCAAAACTATAAAGATTGGGCTGACCCAGTGATTTATGAAGTTTGGGTTGCATCCTAAAGTGCCCCACAGTTTCTGCAGAGACTTTTCCTAATTCTCATTTCTTGAAATCCCCAAGCCAAGTGTATTATTGTTGCTGTAATAGAAAAGACACATTGGACCACACTTGTTCATGGATCTTTGAGAATGGACCTAGGTTAATGCAGGCTTTCATTATTCCTGTTAACACACTAAAGATACATTGCATAGAGGTAGTTTAAACCTCTCATGCTCCCATATTACACCTTAATACTGAAGAATGACCATAGTCAATGTCTCCTAGATTATAAAAACCACCAACCATCTTTGATCAAATTTCAGATTCTCAAAACTGACAAATATTTGTATTATTTTATATTTCAAGTCAAAAAGCTTGGATTATTCTTCTATTAATCATTTATGATAAGACTTTATAGTAGGATTAATATATAATAAGGATGCAAAATTTGGCAGCTCTGAATATCTGGTTGAAGTATAACACTATAGAATTTTTGGCAAGTTTTAAAAATCATACATAACAAATTATGAAATAGGAAAAGCAATTAATCTGAAACATAACTAACACAAAACATTTCAACAAATAATAAACAACACAAACACTATGATTACAGTACAATGGGAAAGCCAGCAGAAGATTTGGGTACTCTGAACATTAAAGAATGTAACGAACCTTGGAGTAGTTTAAAATTAGTGAAGTAAGATTTTACCATGATATGAATGTCTATAAATAAAAGAGTTCCAAGGATCCCTATAAACATTGTTGAGTTTCATAAAACAATACTTTAACAATATGAAAATAGTTTATAATTCTAGCACAGTTTTTATCCTTTTATCAAGCCACATGTATCATTCAAGATATAATTAAAAAAATCCTCAGTTACTTCTGAAGAAGTGCTTGTTAACTATCATGAAACATAGATGATAAAACTTTGTAAAGAAAATAAATTCTATGTTTCTAAAATTCATATTCAAGACACACATAATAGGCATACCTAAATAACAATTATAAGAAGTACTAAAAAGTGTGATATAATATGGCCATTTGGAAAAATTACAAGAAAGGATGCTGTGTGAATTTTTATTCTTTGTCCTTTTGAGGTGCCCACCACACAGCTCACAAATAAGTAGCACCTTGAGGATTATTCTCACTTATGAATGCCTAGAATGAACTTGATTTCTTTCTAGCCAGCTTTTCATTACATTCAATTAACCTGTCTATCTTTTTCTTCTGGGCTTTTATCTTTCTTACTTTTTCTCCATGGCTGACTGGGTGGCTAACTGGGTAGCCTCTTATGTCCTCCTCTCCTTGTTCTCTTGCTGCTTCTCATCCTTGTTTTTTCTTCTATTTATATTCTCTGCCTGGCAACCATCCTATACTTGCTCCTGTCTTGCTATTGTCCAATCAGCTCTTTATTAGGACCATCAGTATTTTATTTATTTTTTCTCAAGACAGGGTTTCTCTCCATTGCTTTGGAGACTGCCTTGGAACTAGCTCTGTAGACCAGGCTGGCCTTGAACTCTCAGATATCTGTCTGTCTCTGCCTCCCGAGTACTGGAACTAAAGGCGTGTGCCACCAATGCCTGGCGACCATCAGGTTTTTTAAAGAGGAAAAGAATAACAGCTTCAAAAAATTAAACAATTGCTGCATAAACAAAAGTCACACTCCTTAAAATAATACTCCCCAACAAAAAGAGAAAAAATAGAAGAAAGAATAAAACAAAGGAGAAGGAAAAGGAAGAGGAGGAGGAGAAGGGAAGTGGAGGAGGAGAAGAAGCCTAAGTGCTTAGGTAAATCCAGAATAAAAGAATTATTCTGTATTTTTGATAGGGTATATCTTTAATAAAAGAACTGTCTAGGCAGAAGTAGACAGGTTTTTGTGAATTCAAGGCCAGCCTGGCCTACAAAGAGAGTCTGTATCCACTTTGGTGTATGCCTTATGATATGTAGACCTTGTACATCTCATGTTTAGGCAATATTCCTGGTGAGACTTCATGGATATAGAGTTAAAATATAGTCTCAGTTCCTGTTCTACTGCTGTGAATAGACACTATTATCAAGGCAACTTTTAAATTAAAAAAAATAATTAATTTGGGGATTGCTTATAATCTCAGGAGGTTAGTCCAATATCTTTAGGAACATGAACATGATGGCACGCAGGCACAAATGGTGATAGAAAAGTAGGAAGGAGCTACATCCCAATCCTCAGATAGCAGACAGAGGAAGAGAGAAAGAACATTGAGCCTGTGCTTGGATTTTGAGACTTCAAAAATTATCCCCAACAAAGAAGCTCCTAAGCCTCCCCCCAACCTTTAGTATCCAAACCACTACACTAGACAGTCTTATAGCAAATTTCCTGATCCTCTGGCTCTGACAATCTTTCCACTCTGTCTGCAATGACCCTTAAGCCTTAGGTTCTGAAATCAGTTTTTAAATTTATTAGTTGAGACCAGACTCAGCTACTTTGTGCATTCTTTGGGTGTGGTTTTCTGTAGTTTCTTAGACTGTTTCAAAGAGAAATTATCAAGAAAATTTTGTTGACATTTTATTTATCCCAGTAATCTCCCTGTTCATTTAACCCATTTTCTGTCCCTCCAATCTCAGCTACACCTATGACAACAAAGTCAGATCTACTCTCTTGCCCAGGTAAAGGTGCTGAGGCCATTATCCTAAGTGCTGCAGCTGGTGAAAGGCAGGATCAGCTCTCACCAGCCTCAGGTAACAAGCAGAGGGGAAGGGAAGACATTGCCCTCTCATCTTCACCTCAACAAGGTAGTTGGGTGCAAGAGGTTTTTAATATGTAAAAAATAATAGCATGTTTGTCTTCATGCAATAGACAATAATCTAGAGGATAAAAGGTAAACTTAAGTTTAGACGGACGGGACTGTTTTCCACCTTTGTTAGTAAAAGACCTTAAGGAAAGGTTGAAAGGCACTAAAATAATTTGGTGTCATATAAAGACACCTCTTGAGTTAATTTAACCAAGAGTGAGCAAGACTTTGAATTTTCCCTTTCTCCTCTTTGTCTTCTGTCACTAACAAAGGGTTTTTCTTATCTCTCCAATATATATATATATATATATATATATATATATATATATATATGTAAATTTGGTGGGGGGGTGTTGGAGACATTTGTTTTTCTGAATAATTTTGGAGCCTGTCTTGGAAATCCTTCTGTAGACCAGGCTGTCTAGGAACTCACAGACATCTGCCTGTCACTGTATCCCCATTGCTAGAATTAAAGGCATGTGCCACCACTGCCAGCCAGTTTCTGTATTTATTGAACAGCCCAGAAAATAACCATTGAAATAGAATGGGGCACTCTACAGAAATCTTAAGGAGAGTCTTATAGAGTTAACAATTTGGTAGCATTGCTATTCCAAACCGATACATAGTACTCCACAAAGCAAACTTAATACAAACTTAACAGACCACCATGAGACGTGAAGAAGAAGCTGCTGCTTATTACAGAGAGTAATGGGCTTAAATACTCAAGCCAGGGGATGGGCTAAGCATAGGAGGAAGTCATTCACCACCCACCACTGGGGTCAAGGTATGGGCACTGTGCACAAGAAAGTTCTGAGAACAACCTTGTTTGCTCAACCTTTGGAGCACAGAATTCTACAACTGGGTGGGGAGGAAAAGAGCTGTAAGGCACAAGTACTTAAATTTCTCAACAGCTGTGTGGCTCATCCAAGTTTTTTTTTCCCTTAGATCACAATAGATACTTTCAAAAATTTTACCAATACTCCTATTTAACATAGAGATTTTCAATATTGAGGGGCTTAAGTAGATTGGAGAATGGAGGTTTCCACATTAACAGAATGAATAGTGTTCAGAATATATAAAGAGGTTATGTGTTGAATTAGCATAAGCTTGATTTGGAAGTATGAAACAAATTTATTATTTAATAAGAAATTTAGAGTAAATGTTTGTATGACTTAAAAAGTTATAAAGGATGTGGGGGGAATTTGCCCTGAACTGTTCCCAGACTCACCTCCACAAGTGGGCAGGCAATGGTTTCCAAAGATAAGGTGGGTGTGGCCCTCAGGTGGTCCTGTGTGGATAAGCCACAGAGACAGCTGACCTGAACAAGGGGGAACTCATGAACCTCCAGATTGATAGCTGGGAAAATAGCATTATACCAACTCAGACCCCCTGAACTTGGGCCTCAGAAGGCCTGGGCAAACTAAGGGACCTCTGACAATGGCACCAGGATATATCCCTGGTGTATGAAAGGACTTTGGAAGCATATTCCTCATGGAGGCATACTCCCTTATCATAGAGGCATGGGGAGGGGCTAAACCCTACTCCAAATGACTTGACAGGGTTTGATTATTCCTCCTGGAAGGTATCAACCTGCCCTGCGCAGCGTGTGTGTTGGGGGAAATGGAATGGGAGGGGAGGTTGGGGGACATGGGAGGGAGGGAGGGGAACTGGGGTTGATATGTAAACTAAGAAAGAATAATAAAATTTTTAAAAAGAAAAAAGAGAAGTCATAAAGAAGACTTTCTGGGCCAAGAGTGAGGAGATGAAAACACTATATAATTCATATGTAATCTCCAAGTGCTCTATATTTATCATCATCCAATGTCACATGTTGGAAATACAATAGGGTAACATTAGTGCTTGAATGCCTAGAAATTTTGAAATCCATCCACAATTGCTTTTATTAAGGGGAATTGTATTCCAAATATTACCATAATAATGAATCATTAATAAGTGATTCTACAGAAATGTATTTTTCTTTATGTATATGTATGTGTGGTGTGTATGTATGCATCTATGAACATATATGAGTGTATGTGTTTGTATATAAAATCTTGATTTTGACTTTGGGGGTCTTCCTTTACCTGTTTTTACCTTGTCAATTGAATCCAGTCCTCACTCATGGGTTAGTCTGCTAAGTCAGTTTGCCCAAGAGATCTCTATTCTCCACCCACAGAGTGTTGAAATTACAGAGAGTGGGTTCTGAGTGTGTGAACTACAGTCTTCGTATTTGCTCTGCAAACAATTTTAACCACAGAGCCATTCTACTAACTAATAATTCAATATATTAATATCAGTACATGTTGAATTAGTAAAGATTATAAATCCATGTAAGGAATTAATTTCTATGAGTTAAGCCTCTCAAATAATCTGATTCCTTGACTTTCAATAGGCTGCACTATGTGGTTCAGAGATGGTAAACAGTAGAACTTCACAAAAGGCTGGCTGTCACTAATGGGCATTTTCAAAGTCAAAAGACATGAATACTTTTCCTTTTGGACTCATTTCAAGAAAAATCTATGTGATACTTCAAATAGTTGTCTATTTTTAAATCTCTGCCTAAGAATAAAAAAATAACTGTCATTATTTTCAGTACATCAGAAAATACCAACAGGTCACCTGAAAATTATGAGATGGCAAATGAAGAAATAAGAGCAAAACATATCTTATCAACCTATATTCTTAATTAGCTTTTGAACCACATAAAAGAGCATGAAACATTAAAAATTATATAAAAAGAACTCACAAATAATGGAGTAATAAAAACAACATTTTAATCCCCTAAAAACAAAACAAACCAACAAAAAAACAAAACACGTAAAGCAACAATTTATTTCATGATCTTTTACTTTTTGGAGATTTTTTTACATTTCCTTTTACATTCCAACCACAGTTCTCCCTCCCATACCTCCTCCTGCCCCATATTACCTCCTCCCAACTCCTCACCTCTTTCACAGCCCACATACAGTCCACTCCTCCTCAAGAATAAGGGCTCCAATGAGGAGTCAAAATAGTCTGACTCAATAGGTTGGGTCAAAACTAGATCCCTCTCAAATGTTAAAGGCTGAGCATGACATCCCACCATAAATGGGCTCCAGCAAGCTAGTATATGTACCAGGTTTGTATCCTGCTGCCAAGAGCCCCACAGCTAGCCCCACATCACAATTGTCTCCCACATACTGAAGACCTAGTTGAGTCAACTGAAGTCTCAACAGCTCTTGATCTAGAGTTCATGAGTTTCTGCTGTTCTGTAGACTTCTCCATCATGATCTTGACCTTCCCTGCTCATGTATTCCCTCCTTCCATTCTTCAACTGCATTCCTAGATCTTGGCCTGGTTATCAGCCAAGATCTCTGCATTTGGTTCCATCAATTACTGAATAAAGGCTCTGTGATGATAGTTGGGGTATTCTCAATCCTAATTACAGGGGTGTGTCAGTTCAGGGACATCCTCTCCACTATGCTAGGAGTCTTAGCTTGAGTCCTCTTTGGGGACACTTGGGAGCTATTCTAGGCCTGGGTTTCTCCCTTAGCCCATAGTGGCTCTCTCTATTAAAACATCTCATTCATTGCTCTTCCCCTGATTCTCTCTCCACCTTGGCCATCTCGTTCTCTCCTGTTATCAACCCTCTACCCTCCCCTTTACCACCATCACTTCCAATTTACCCCAAAGATATCATCTAATTTCCCTTCTCATGGTGATCAATGTGTCTCTCTTATGGTCCTCCTTGTTACCTAGCTTCTCAGGAGTTATTGATGTAACCCAGGCTCAGAAAGACAAACACAGCATGTATTCATTCATAAGTAGATATTAGATTAAATGATACCATGATACAATCTACAACTCCATAGAGTGTCCTAAGAGGAATACATAGATTACTTCATGACCTTAGGTAAACTAATCACAAATGGACTTACATTTTTTATGGCTGCCTCAAATTGTTTTATTTTCAATATATTTTGCTGGGTACTACTCAAAATTAGATTGTCTTTCAGATTGTTTGTAAATTAGCTTGCTTTTTAATCAATGTATAAAGACATTTTCGAAGTGAAGGCTTTGTTTTCATAGAAGGTAGTGATGCTAGTGTATATACTTTTCTTCAAAAGGAACCTTACACTACTGAGACTTTTGTACTTTAAGAATTTTTTTGAGGAGCAAATATCTTTGCATGTTAAAATCTTTATTTCCAACCTCCTCATACACAAATGCAATTATGTTCCCAAGTTCTGATTAACTTTATATAGCATGATGTCTTATGAAAGGGGAATAGAAACAAGGTGTCTGTGACTTAATTTATGACAGAACTTTGAGAGCTGATGTACTTGTGAAGTAAAGGAATATGTTAGTTACTTTTCTAATGGTATGTTAAAACATGATGATTAAAGGAACTTAGAGAAGGGAGGGTTCATTTGGGCTTATGACTGCAGAGAATTAGGATAAAGGTCCCCACACATTATGGTGGAGAACATGGCAGCTGGCAGGCATGGGAGCTAAAACCAAAAAATGAGAGCTAATATCTTAAACATTATAGGTAGAATAAAATAAGTGTGGCACCAGACATTGAAACTAGAATCTGTCCCACAGTGAGTTACTCCCTCTCTAACACCATACTTACTAAACTACACAAAATAGTGCCACCAAACTAGGGACCAAGTGTTCAAAGGGCAGAATGAGTGGATGAAATTGTCTTTGAAACCATTACAGATGGTGAAGTTATGTTGATGACAGGTTAGCTAATAGCAAGTTGTCAAGTTGTTTCTTATAGATTTTGAGCTGCATTGAAAATAGTGAGTTCCATAGCAACATTCCTGGATATCATAATTTTCTCTAGCCATGGCAGCATGTGGAATTATAATTGCAATTTGCTTTGCCATTTTTTTTTTACCCATGTCTTTTCTATAGAAGTGTAGTAGTATAGTTGATGAGATATATCTGGGAGTCCACCTCTCATCTTCCAATCTCTCAATCTCTAATCTTCTATCAGTCTATCAGATCTTTCTATTGACAGGAACATAATTGCTACTCTAATTGCTTACCCTTTGCCTGTACTTTCTTGCTAGATCTAAATACAAATGTTAGAGAAGTCATGTAAGAGTTCTGAAAGTTTCTTAGTACATTTATTTATTCTGATTCAAAGCTGTGATAAAAAACTATTGGATGTGTAGAGCTATAAGAAGAACTGAGAAGCAGATACAAACATAGAAGACAATGATCATTTGACTCATTTAAAAAAAAATTAAGCATTCATAGTAACATATCCAAGCTCTAGAAATCATTACCACATCTCAGTCACTATCCAAAATTTTTCCACAGTCTCAACATTTCTTTATTTTGTTTTTTTATTTTACATGTTGATCCCAGTTTCCTTTCCCTTCCTCCCTTCCTCCCTCCCTCCCTCCCTCCCTGCCTCCCTCCCTCCCTCCTTCCCTCCCCCCTCTCTCTTTCCCTCTTACACTTTCTCCCTTTACATGCACCCTGACCACCCTCCCCTCCCATCCCCCCACCTCAATTCCACATGTAGGGCAATGCCATCCAGGTGACTGCCAAGTCATTTGAAGTAGGGACTAGGACTTCTCTCCTGTCTCTAGGTTAAGGGAGTATCCCTCCATGGGAAATGTGTCTGAAAGGTCTTTTAGTGCACCAGGAATACATCCTGGTTCTACTGTCTGAAGTTCCTTAGACTGCTCAGTCCTTTTAGTTGAGACCCATATTCAGGGGGTCTGAGTCAGTCCCATGCTAGATTCCCAGCTATCAGTCTGGGGGCCTATTAGCTCCTCCTTCTTCAGGTCAGCTATTTCTGTTTCTACAAGCTAGTCTTGTTCTCTCTCTCTGCATCTGGATTCAAGTTAGACTCAGTGTTTAGTTATGGGTGTTTGCTTGTTTCCAACAGATACTAAATAAGGCTCCATGATGGTAGATAAGTTAGAGCCTTTCCATGTTTGCTCAAATTGTTAGTTGGAGGCAGTCTTGTTGGTCTCGAGGGCTTTCTATAGATTCAGTTTTCTCTTCAAACCAATAATGTCTCCCACTTTTATGTCCTCTCTCTCTCTTTCTCCCTCTATCTTTCTCTCGCTCTCTCTTGTCTCTTTCCATCTCCTGTCTTCTGTCTTCTATTCCTACCCTGAATCAATCTTCCTAGTTGCAGTGCTTTTCTCTCCTCCCCTTCCCTTTCTCATAGTTCTCTCTCTATTCACTGCCCCACCACTTTCCATGTGCTCTGGGGGACTTATTCTTTCCCCCTTCTGTGAGGGACCTTATATGAATCTTTTAGAATACACCTTGTATCCTAGTTCGTGTGAATAGTAGGCTGGTGATCCTTTGTTCTAGATATAAAATCCATATATGGGCAAGTACATACCATGTTCCTCTTTTTCTGACTGTGTTACCTCATCCAGTATGGTTTCTTCAAGTTCCATCCACCTGTCTACACATTTTAAGATTCCATTATTTTTTTCTGCAGAGTAGTATTCCATTGTGTAGATGTGCCACTTCTCTATCCATTATTAAGTTGAGGGACATCTAGGTTGCTTCCAGGTTCTTGCTATTAACATATATGTTAATAATGCTACTATGAACATAGTTGAGCACATGTCTTTGTTACATGGATGGATGTGGGTCATTTGGGTATATACATAAGAGTGGAATTGCTGGGCCCTATGGTAAGTGATTTCCCATTTACCTGAGGACCCGCCATACTGATCTCCAAAATGGCTGTATGAGTTTGCACTCCCACCATCAGTGAAGGAGTGTTCCCCTATCTCCACATCCTCTCCAGCATAAATTGTCATTGCTATTTTTAATTTTAGCCATTCTGGCAGGAGTAAGATGGTATCTCAAAGTTGTTTTCATTTGCATTTCCCTGATAGCTAAGGATGTTGAGCACTTTCTTAAGTGTCTTTTAGCCTCTTTGATTTCCTCTATTGAGAATTCTTTCTTCAATTCTGTACACCATTTTTTAATAGGGCTATTTGGTGTTTTGTTGACTAGTTTGTTGAGTTCTTTGTATATTTTGGAGTTCAGCCCTTTGTCAAATGTAGGATTGGTAAAAAAATTTTTCCCAGTCTTTGGGCTGCCATTTGGTCTTGTAAACTGTGTCCTTTGCCTTACAGAAGCTTCTAAGTTTAAAGAAGCTCCACTTATTAATTGTTGATCTCAGTGTCTGTGCTACTGGAGTTATGTTCAGTAAGGGTTCTCCTGTACTAATTTGTTCAAGAGTACCTCCTACTTTCTCTTCTAAGAGATTCAGTGTGGCTGGATTTATGTTGAGGTCTTTGATCCATTAGGACTTTGAGTTTTGTGCATGGTGATAGACATGAGTTTATCTGCAGTATTCTACACACCATCATCCAATTGTGCCAGCACCATTTGTTGACGATGCTTTCCTCCCCCCATTGTATTTTTTAAGCTGTTTTGTCAAAAATCAGGTGGTCATAGGTGTTTGGATTAGTATTGGGATTTTTGAATCGATTCCATTGGTCTACCTGTCTATTTTTGTGCCAATACCAGGCTGTTTTCAGAAATATAGCTCTGTAGTAGAGCTTACAGTTAGGGATGGTGATGCCTCCTGAAGTTCTTTTATTGTACAGGGTCATTTTGGCTCTCCTGGGTCTTTTGTTTTTCCATACAAAGTTGATTATTATCCTTTCAAGGTCAGTGTAGTATTGTGCTGAGATTTTAATGGGGATTGCATTGAATCTGTAGATTGCTTTTGGCATGATTGCCATTTTTACTATATTTATTCTTCCAATCCAAGAGCATGGGAGATCTTTCCATTTTCTGGTATCTTCTTTAATGTCTTTCTTTAAAGACACAAAGTTCTTATTGTATAGGTCTTTCACATGTTTGGTAAGTGTTACCCCGAGATATTTTATGTTGTTTTTGGCTATTGTAAAGGTTTAAGTATCTCTAAATATTTTGGATACATTCTTCTGTTATTATGAAACATATTTCTGGATGTCAGGTTAGTCATTTATCTGACCAACAAAATCTTGAATACATTCAAACTAATTCTTTCAATGCTGAGTCTTTGCTTACAGCATTTATGTAAAAACTTGGAACCAATCCAATATCTTCTCTTTTCCAGCATGAATCAGCAATCTTACGATCCATTCCTCCCATCGTCCCCAGGTGTTTTGAAATACAATTTGAAAATGTAGTGTTATGCATTTCCTATTTTGTATTATATATATGTTCTCATGGGTCATAATTTTGACTCACCTTCAAAGGCCCTATTATTCATTCAACAAAATTCAACACTTACATCAAGTTGGTAGACAATTCATAAGAAATGAGGCACTTATATTTGAACAAACAGTAAATCAGGCAACAAAAATGATAGGATATATTCAGTAAAATTAAGGATAAATAATAAAATATTTATTGTTGTGTTGCTGCTTTCCAAACTGTAGTCTCTCTAGAAGTATCTGTCCAGTAACTACCGATAGGCATTTTCCTCAATTATTAAAAAAAAGTAATTTTTAGTTTCATCATTATTTAAGAATTTACTTTCCTATATTGGAGTGAGTACATAAAAAAATATTGGGAACAGATTTTCTTTAAAGAAAGAATCTGTGATGTTCCCCATAGCAAATTCGATGTCATGCTGTCCTGTGTTTCCTGTTTGTCTCTTGAATGCATCTGAATTTGTTCCTGCCTAAAGGCTGTCTTATCAATTTGCCTTTGTGCCTCTTTCTGTCTGTCACGGCTCTCTGGGACAGCATGTGATGCCTGTCTATCCCTAACAGAGGTCTTTGCTTTGAATGTATTGAACAACATAAAATCATCATTGTGGAAGGAAGAGGATACTTTAAAGAAATTGTAACAGTTTTATGAGAAATTAAGTCACTGCCTGCAACTGATCCGAACTGACACAGTTAACTATTTTTATATCCAATATCTACAAATTGTTGTTTTAAACTTTTATAGTAGATTTTAGGAAGTTGCTTTCAACAGTGTGTTTGCTGCTTTCAGCATGTAATAAACATGCATTCATTATTCTTGGGTTAGGGGCATAGAGGAGTACATAACTTCAAATTATAGCTATATATTAGCTTCAGTAGTAAAAGTTTATCACATGGGAAACCTAAGGCAAATAAGATTCAATGTTGCATTCTATTTAAAGCAGGTTAAACTAAGAGTCTGTGTACACAGTAGGTTAAGCAGTCTTGTCTTTGGTACCTTAAGGTTTTTTGCATTTTTTAAATTTCACTTTACAATCCAACCACAGTTCTTCATACGAACCTCCTCCTGCTCATTCCTCAACTACTCCCACCATTCTAGCCTCCTCACAGCCCACCTCCTGCCCTGTCCCTTCCTCCTCACAGCTAAGGGCTCCCATGATGTGTCAACATAGTCTGGTATAATAGGCTGGTGCAGCACCAGGCCTGTCTCCCATGCATTAAAGCTGAGCATGACCATTTGCTATTTGATAAAATGGTGCACTTTCCCCTAGGGAAGAGTATTCCTTGAACTCTCAGCCCTCCTTGGTTGCCTGTAGGTTTTGCCTAAGGTCAAGATTTTGGCTTGTCCATTGGTGGCCTTGCTCAAATCATGTTTATACACTTAGGTTGATGTTATTTTATGAGTGTAGCTTCTGAAGTGACTAGGATATACAGATTAATAGAAAATATGCTCTTCTTTAATGTTTTTGTCTCCATTTCTTCAGTGTTCCCTTAGCCTTGAGATAAGAGCTATTTTGTAGATGTATTCAGTGGGAGTGGGCTTTACAACTCTCAATTGTGATTAGCTGTGTTTTTCTGTAGCAGTTTCTTCTCTTGCAAAGAGATGTTTTAGAGTTCAGGGGAGAGGTCTATACTTGAATATAAGGACCAATATTTAAAATGTAGTTAGGGAGTATGCTGGACTAATAAAATGATGCTCTAAGTTCTTCTCTTACATCCACGGTTCATTAACAATAGAGAGTTGGCTCAGTGTTCAGTATCAGGCATGATTTCTCTCTTTTTGATCATGTCTTTATTTCTAATTAGAGTGCTGTTTCTTACTATGGTATGTGTACAACTGCTATACCCATAGAGTAATCATGTCATGCCAGTATGTGAGCAAATTCTTAAGAAACAATTGGTGAATATATAAAAGTGGCATAAAAATATAGATCAAAGTTACACATTAGTTGAAAATAATTAGAATTTAATTTCAAAGTAGTCTTCATTTTTTGAATTTCTAGCCAAATATAAAGACAATAAAACAGATGCTTATGCTTTACTGCTAAATTCCACGAACATAAGTAATAAAAATTAACACTTAACATGGGTTAACATAATGCAGAGAGCAATGGCAGTGTCACCTGTTTTTGCTAAATCATTGATTTGATGCATTTGCTGCTATAGTAACACAACATGTTGAAGTTGTGAGACATCTTGATTAATATTTAGTTAACCCATGTCACTAAGGAAATTTTGAAAAATTTAGCAGTGATTTCAAATTTTACAATGGTGAATTCAGGCTACTTCCATATACAACACCAGCATGTAGATAATGATAGAATTATTGGGAACATACTATTCATTTGAAAACTTTCTTTTAACTGTACTGCAGCAAGATGACTGTCCCACCTGAAGAATACTGTTTGACAGCTACTTGTCCATGTACAATCCAGCATAAAAGCTTTTGAATCATTTCTTTTTTAAAATTAACTTCCATTGAAATTAATACTATTTTATTTTATATACCAAACCCAATTCTCTCTCCCTTGCTTTCTTTTATTTCCCCCTTATCTCCCCAGCCCACACCCCACCTGCTCCTCAGGGAGATTGAGGCCTCCCTTGGGGAATTATCAAAGTCTGCCACATCACTTGGGGCAGGACCTAGACCCTCCTTCCTGTATCTAGGCTGATAGAGTATCCCTCATGTTTCCCAAAGCCCATTTGTGCACTAGGGATAAAGACTGGTTCCACTGCCAAAGGCTCCACAGACTGCCCAATCCTCCCAACTGACACCTACATTCAAGAGGGCCTGGTTAGGTCTTATGCAAGTTCCCCAGCTGTCGGTTTGGAGTTCATGAGCTCCCATTTTGCTCAGGTCAGCTGTTTCTGTGGGTTTCTCCACCATGCTCTTAACCCCTTTCCTCATCATTCCTTGCTCTCTACAACTGGATTTAAGGAGTTTGGCTCAGTGATTACATGGACTCCCAGAGAAGGTAAAGGGACATGAGCTGAGTAAATTGGGACCACTTGTGGTGAGGGGAGGAAGGAGAAAAAGAAGGGGATAAGGGGTGAGAGGAGGAGTACATAAGTGATCAGGAAGGTGGATTTGGGAGAAGGAAAACAAGGAAAGAGACATTTAGATTGGGGAAGACATTTAGATTATGGGCTTAATGAGAAACCGGGCACTAGGGAAATTTCCAGGAATCCATAACAATGACCCCAACTAAGAATCTAAGCAATAGTAGAGAGGCTACCTTAAATGCCCTTTTCCTTTTAATGGATTTGATGACTTCCTCAAATGCCATCTTTGAAATATTTCTTAAAATGTTAGGCTTCCTTAGGATGAACCTTATAGTTGTGACACTCACATGTAAGACATGGAAAGTAGACACGTACTAAATTGCCCTGTGACATTCAGAGAGATTCTCATACTGGAAAGAGTGGGAGACTGGCTCCCTATGATATTTTCAGAGATTCTCAGATTATTTCTGAAAATGACTGGAGAATTTCAGAAGATCAGTGGCTTCTTGAAGGCTAATTTCAGATTCAAATTTATATGAGACTATGGATATAAGTAATGAAAGTTCTGGATTGCAAATTATTTTATTCGAAGTAAGAAAACAAATCATTCACAAAGCCAGTTTTGCAGACATTTTAATTTAAAAAAAGAAAAAGTCAACATGTCTTATTTACTTTGTATACTTCCTTGTTAGAAATTCTAGCACTCTTTCTTTGTGCTTTGTATGATATCTCTTATCACATAGAACAATTAGGGTAAAAATGTGAGCATAAATCATACTAATTAACATCTTTCCAGGTTTTGAAAGTTTTGAAACCAGTTTAAATAATTTTAAATTTGTTTAGATTTAAATTTAGGTTTTAAGTTAGACATCACTGAGATTTCTTTTGTGAATCTATCTCGTGGTTTGTGGTAATAAGATTGTGAAATGCAGATAAATAGTTTTTAAATTAAGGGATTTGTTTAGATGGAAGGCTTTTTCTGGCTTTGATTCTATGCTATCTGAGAATATGATTTGGATTAACTACTAATTACTGTGGGATATCTGCACAGAAACAGATTTAAAAATTATTTCACAAGGTCATATTTTATAGTCAACAGTAATAGGTATAAAATAATAAATAATAAATAGATCTTTCATGGGTACATTATATACGTGTATACACATGTGTGAGTATATAAATGCATGTGTGTTTATACACATACATGTGGGCAATGAGCATGGAAATGGTACTCAGTAGATTTTGTTGAAGGATAAAAGTGAATAACTACTAAGGTGCTCACTTAGGTGTCTGCTATTCTCCTTCCAATACAATTGTCCCCTTTCTAGCAGAGACTGAGCATATCAATGGTTAGTGACTCCAACAGTGAAGAGGAAAGTTTTCATCAGCTGCTCCTCCTTCCATATTCAGGACTCATTATCACAACCTTTTATCTTCCTTAAGTTAGACTAAAGGTATGCCCCTGTGATAAACTTAATCTAAATCAAAGTTTTCAAGGATCTGTGCAGGTTTCTAAATAAATTTGTTCTGTGTTAAAATAGAGACACACCATCTTGAGGAGCAAATACCTTCCCCAATTCAAAGTCATTGATTTCACTGCTCCTCTATTATCTAACTGTGGGATCTTAGCAAACATCAGAACAGTAGATCATTTCACTAGCTGCAAGAAGGAGATCTGGCACAACATGACTGAGTAGCTAGTATTGGTTCTAACTTCAGACACTGACACCTGAAAGTTTATTTTAGGCATATTTAAGCACAGAATGTTTAAAGAAAAAAGTACCTTGGTGATAATTATATCAATTCTCTGTGTACAGCAAAACTTAAAACTACATTGAAATTCTTAGAGAATCCAAGTGACATCTTCCTAAAAATAGGTGATTATAGATGAACTGAGAAAGAAAGCTCAAGTTAAATAAGCTTATGATAAACAATTTCAAAAAAATATATTCTCACACTTCTGTGAAGAAAAGAGATTATATATCTCTCCCTTTGAGAAATAATACTGTGTTTAGCATTCCTGTCTTCGCCAGTGCTTACCTGTGAACATAAGAACCTATTTGTCTCCTACATTTACATAAGTGAATCTCAGGAATGGGACAAGACCAGCTTCATGGCACTTACATACTCTTTGTACATGTGATCTTTAAAAAAAAATACTCTATATACATCTCTACTTTATCTCTACACTGACCATGCCAGCATTTACAGAATTTAACAACTCCAAATTATTCTAACTGGAGAACACATTAAGTTAAAGCCAAGAAAAACAAAATGGTTTAGTCCCACTGTACTATTGCCATGTAAATGAAAATTTCAATAAGGTACAGATTTTAGTTTTCAGTTTAGCACACCTCCATATATTGAGACAAAGTCGGAATGCAGTGACATATTTGGGAAGATACTGGAGAAATAATGCAGAGAACTGGGTCCTATTGCTTGTCAGCACAGAATACAAGGTAAATTTTTAGCAACCTTAATTCTTAGAACTGTTTCAATTCATTAAAATGTTGCTTTGTAATGAAAAACAGAATTCTACAAAGGAGAAATTGAGGATTTGAAAATTATTGAAACAGTCTTTACAATCAACAAATGTCTGTTCACTTCAGACATATGAACTGAAATCCTGTGACAGAAAACATAGTGCAAAACTATACAAGTACTTGAAAACTCCACTAAAATGCATTACTTGTTGGGAAGGGAAAAAATGTGTTTCTACCCTTAAAATTCAAACATGTTATTGCTGTAATTCTACAAATGGCACAAATGTCCAGAAAACAAAGATTCATTTTATAAAAGAACATATTCTTTTATTGAATTTTATAAATGAAGTTAAAGGAAATAATTTTCAAAATTAAATGCTGAAATCAAACTTCCATCAGTATTCCTATTTTGGTACCCAAAGAAAGTGCTACAATTATTCCCCCAGCAAAAACGTTTCATTTGTAATGTGGTGGAGTACTCATACATTTATGTAACCGACCTCCTATTCCAAGGCTCAAGTGGTAGTAGAAAAGAGATAATGCAAAACTATAATTCTAGAGAAAAATGTTTTGACCCTGTGACTCCAGAACAAGATACTTTGCACTTATGAACTTAACAACAGCTCAGTTTCTTGCTTGTGTTATACACAAGATGTGTCCCATACAATTTTACTGTGTGGCTACTGAGGGTCCATAGATGTAACAAAACATTAATGAATGTAGGAGATTTTTGGAAATAAGAAGGACTTCCACATCAGAGGTGATCATGAGAGAGGATAATCACAGATGTAAATCCCCAAACTCAAATTTTATTTGTTTAATATTGTAATGAAACAAAAATTAGGAGAAAATTTTTGTCATCTTAAAAGTTACTTATGTCTATGAACATAGTTGAACAGATGTCCTTGTTGTATGAATGTGCAAATTTTGGGTATATGCCTAAGAGTGAAATTACTGGATCTTGAGGAAGACTGATTCCCATTTTCCTGAGGAACATTTATACAGATTTCCAAAGTTGCTGTACAAGTTTGCACTCCCACAAGCAGTAGAAGAGTGTACCCCTTATTTCACATCCTTTACAGCATTAACTGTCTTTGGTGTTTTTGATTTTAGCCATTCTGACGGGAGTAAGAAGATGGTATCTCAGAGTTATTTTGATTTGCATTTTTGTGATGGCTATGGATATTGAGCACTTTCTTAATGACTTTCAGCTATTTTGGATTCCTCTATTGAGAATTCTCTATTTCGTTCTGCACCCAACATTTTAACTGAATTATTGGTGTTTTGGCAACTAGCATCTTGAGTTCTAATGGACTTTGGGAGCCCATTTCAAATAGAGGGCTACTCCCTCAGCATAGACACATGGGGGAGGGCCTGGGCCCTGCTCCAAATGGTATGTCAGACTTTGAAGACTCCCCATTGAAGGCCTCATCCTTCCTGGGGAGTAGAAAGGGGATTGAATGCAGGTTGGTGGGGGAAACAGGGGAGGGCAGAGGACAGGAGGGTGCAGGACCTGGGTTTGACATGTAAAACAAACTTGTTTCAAATTTGAATAAAGTGTGTGTGTGGTGTGTGTGTGTGTGTGTGTGTGTGTGTGTGTGTGTGTTACTTCAAATTTCTACTTCAAAAAATAACAGAGTGTTGGAAATAGAAAGAGTTGAAAAACTTTTAATTGTTGTTTTTGGTAAAGTATTTAGAAAATAATTCATGTATTATTACTTTCTCTGAATATAACTTGTATCTAAATAACTAAGTGTGATTCGTAACATTACCAGTGTTTCAACTTCTAGACATCAGTTTTAACAATAAATAACTTTGTGTACCTTAAGGCTTGATTCTCTACCTTTATTTTTTTATAGGAAGCCTACCTGTCTGAAAACACTTCATTACAGGCAATAATATACTCGACTCTGTAAACAAACATTCAGTGTTTATTGTGAACCTCATGATTTTAATAAACAGTCTATTTTTCTTTTCAGAATTTCAAGATTTGTATTGTTCATTAATTTTATTATCATTCATGTCTCTGGGTGAAAGATTTCTGCTTTGTACACTAGTGAGCATGCTCATTGTCTCTGTAGTAAACTTTAACTCTCATCTTCAATACATTAGGGAATTTGAGTCCTAATCTTGATGAACAGGACTGGGAAGGAATCTGAGGATATATATGATTTTGTCATATATATATATATATGACAAAATTTGTCATATAGTTAGATGGTGGGAATGGGACTGTCTGGGCTGACCATGCTACCAATCCCACATATTTATGGGATTAAAAATGATGCCTGAAAACTGTTTTTCTTCTTATACAAACACACTTCTGTTTGAAATTTGCCACTTCTAAGGCAGGTGTCCTTTAAGACCCTAAAAGGATTGATTAAGTGTGCCTTTAGCATAGAGGCATTACAAAAGGATTTTGTATGATCCTTTGTTGCACAAATTCTCTTTAATTTCAATGACAAAAACTCAGTCACCTATCAGGGGGTGAAAGTTGAACAATCAGAGAAGCAGAGTGGCCAGCCACTAGAGTTATTAACCTCCTCCAATGCTCAGACCAAAGCGGCAATTCTGTCCTCAGACAGCAGCCTCAGAATGTCTTCTGAGACTGCACTGAGCCTCTGTTTCCTCCAGCCTTATATTCCTCTGTCATCCCAACCATATCCCTTCCTGTCTCCAGCTCATTAGTGCTGAGATTAAAGACGAGTGACTCCAGGTACTAGAATTAAAGCTGTGAGCCACCACCACTAGACTGTGTTTCTCTTTTAAACTGGAACAATTTCGTGTATTTCAGGGTGGCCTTGAACTAACAGATTTCCATCTGCCTCTGTCTCCCAGGAACTAGGATTACAGGTAAGTACCACCACTTCCTGTGGCTAACTAGAAAATCTAACTCTGCACTCTGATCATCAGGAAAGCTTTATTCATTAGGTCATAAGCAATATATCACCACAATCATTAGTTGCTAAAAATATTCTCTCCTCCAAAATGAAAGCTAGACATTTAGCTGCTGTAGAATATTTGTAAAAATTGGTAAACAAAATTTGTTCTATGAATTCAAATCAAAATATGAAAAATAAAGGCTTATCAGTGGATTTTTGTTTAACAGATTATGAATTGTCATTTGTATTATTTATGATTTCAAACTAAGCTAGACATTTGAAATTATATGTGTGTGTTCATATGTGGTATACTGATGCTTACTAGTTGATATGTATGCATGTATGCATATAGAGGCCAGAAGTGAAACTTAGGAACCATTCTTGGTACCATCAAGTTTTCTTGTGAGACAGGATTTATACAGCCTGAACTTCCAAAAGAAAGCTAGGGTGGCTAGCAAGAGAAAATTAAGATCTTTCTGCCTTATTTTACCCTAAATGCTGGGTTTATAATTGCATGCAATTCCATGTCTTTTGCACATGTGATCTGGAATTGAACTCAAAGTCTCAGAGTTGTACAAGTACTATGCCACCAGAGTTAGCATGCTCTCTACTTGGGATCCTTTTACATGACATTAGTGAGACTTATTTGCCTCCTTTAATCTTGATAGGTATAAAGTTATTCCTTTGTCACCTTTCTACTCAAGTAGGACTACATTAGTTTTCTATTGTATTTTTGCAAGTACACATTTAAAGATAAACCAATATCCTTATAGATTTTCTTCTGGTGTATAAATTAGTTGTGAATTTCTAGCAGATCTATTCTGTGTCATTAGTTAGAAAGAGAACATGTAGTTTTCTACTGCAAAATTTCATAGTGCCAGCCTAAGAATGTAGAAACAAAACTGAGGAATAAATCTTTCTATACCTCTTTATGTCTCAAGTTCCTCTCTGTTTTTCACCTTTTCTCCAATTTTATTTTTATTAATTTATATCTAATATGTAGGAGCATTATGTTCATGCAACACAAAGATCTTGAAAGACTTCCAACATATTTTAAAAAGCACATCACACATTTCTTTTTGATTATATGCCATAGAAAACTAACATTGCTTGAAGTATAATACTATATCTAAATAATTTACTCCATTGTTAACAAGATCCCTGTGGAAACTAAGGACACATTTGCTTTAAATGTGTACTATAATAACCAGACAAGTTGGGTTGCATAATTATACCTACTGAATATGGAACTTCATAAATCATAGTAGATACATAGGAACACATTCATATGACAAAAAAAAGGTACTATCACAAACTGTTTTATCCATTGTGAACTTTGGTATTTCCTAAGGTAAATCACTCTTGGTAGCAATGATCATAAACATAGTATAATAGCTTCCTTAAGGCAGAATTTTTTAAACTATTTCTTACAACTTTTTGTTTGTTTGTTTGTTTGTTTGTTTTTGTTTTTGTTTTTTCCAGACAGGGTTTCTCTGTATTGCTTTGAAGCCTGTCCTGGTACTTTTTCTGTAGAACCGGCTGGTTACAAACTCACAGAGATTCACCTACCTCTGCCTCCCTAGTGTTGGAATTAAAGGCCTATGGCACAAATGCTGGCCTCCCCTACAGCTCTTTTTTGGTTTATTTTTATTTTGTTTTGTTTTTTGGTTATTGTTTTGTTTTACTTCAAATTTTTATTTAAATGAAAAAAACCTTTACTTTTATTTTTCTCTTATTTTACATATGGATCCTAGTTCCCTTCTCCCTACCACTCTCCCTCCCTCTCTCCCTCCCTCCCATGTCCCCAACCACCCTCCCATCCATTACTCACCACACTCCACATGGAGGGTGATGCCTTCCAGGAGGGGTCAACAAAATCTGTCAAGTCATTTGGAATAGGGTCTAGGCCCTGCCTCCTGCCTCTAGGTTAATGGAGTATCCCTCCATAAGGAATGTGCTCCCAAAGTCATTTCCTGTACCAGGAATACATCCTGGTTCTTCTATCTAAGGTCCCTTAGACTGCACAGGCCTTCTAACAGAAACCCATGTTCAGGGGCTCTGAGTTGGTCCAATGCTGCTTTCTTAGCTATCAGTCTGGGGTTCCATGAACTCCTCCTTGTTCAGAGCAGCTGTCTCTGTGTTTTTCTGTAGCCTGATCTTGTTCTCGCTCTCTCATCTTGATTCCAGTTTGGATAAGTGTTTAGTTGTGGGTGTCTGCTTCTATTTCCATCAGCTACTAGATGAGAGCTCTAAGATGGTGGATAAGTTAGTCATCAATCTCAATATCAGGGAAGGGCATTTATAGTAGCCTTTCCAATGTTGCTCAAATTGTCAGTTAGGGTCAGTCTTGTACCTATCTGGACATTTTTCTACAGTCTGTTTTCTCATCAAACCTGTAATGGCTCCCTCTTTTATGGTATCACTCTCTTTCTCTCATTTTTTCCTCTCATCTATAATCCCCCTGACTCAATCTTTCTATTCTCACGGCTTTCCTCTTCTCCCCTTCTCTTTCTCCTATCTCCATCTCCACTCACTGACCCCCACTCCCAATATGCTCAGGAGATCTTGTTCTTTTCCCCTTGTGTGAGGGAACTTGTATGAATATCTTAGAATCCCCCCTTGTATCCTAATTTCTGTGATGTTATGCATTATAGGCTGGTGATCCTTTGCTCTATTTCTCAATCACTTTAGAAAATATTTTGTTTAGAGTTCCAATACTATAACTTCATAAATGCCAATGATTTCTGACAAACACATAAAGATCAAGATACTAAGAAAAATATTGTTTTTGTTATCTTCTATCCCCATAACGAAGTATTTTAGTAACACTTCATATCAAACTGTATGAAAAGTAAAAACAAAAAAAAATGATTATAGTATTACAGTAACTGATAGCTATAAAGAAAGAGTCAGAACTAATCTTAGTGGAAATCTTTCAGCTTTCAGTTTCTTTGAGTCACTTTTGTTTTTCCACCACAAAGACTTTACATGCTAATATCTTATTCAGTCAATAAAAAAATAAAAGTTGCACACTTGGGTTTATATGAGAATTTGGTATAAGACTACATGTGTGACAAGGATATAAATGTATTGTTGCTAGAAAGGAAGATGATTGCATTTCCTGCATTTTGTACCATTGATCTTTCTGTCTACATTTCATCTGCAGATATTTCTATTAATATTAATTCTATGTGTCTGTAATCATTGGGGTTTATTTTAGCATATTTTGTGCAGTGTGCCAAATTGTTGATGATGTCTCACTAATGCTATTCCCTGAAATCATTCATTTTCTTTTCTTCTTAAATAAAATTAAGTGTATTTAATAGACAAGAAATAAAATACTAGCCATAATTCAAACAACTAAGCTCCTTACGGGATTTTTTTTTTGTTTTGTTTTAGTTAAATGTAACTGGACATGAATGCTTGAAATTCATATGTTGAATTGGCATGCTTTATTCAGAACACCTAAAAGTTTATCTTTTACTGCCATCAATCATTCATGTGTGTGTGTGTGTGTGTGTGTGTGTGTTATACATATATACATATATGTATATAACAGTTCAATACCCTTATTTTGCAGGGAAGGCTTCATTTACAGTGATTGCCAAACAAGTGTCCTGTAGTTCTCGTCAGAATTATGTAACTCAAATAATCCCTCATGTTCTCATCCCCTCCTCCTCTTCTCCCCTTCTCTTTTTCCTTCCTTCCTCCCCCTCCTTTGAGCAAGAAATGTGAAAATGAAATACCTTAATAGAGAAAGCCATTATAGTTTTAAAGAAAAATCCGTCACTAGGGAAATGTCCAGAGACACAAAAGGATGACACCAACTAAGAATCTAAGCAATAGTGGAGAGGCTATCTTAAATGATCTTCCTCTAAGAGACTAGTGACTACCTTAAATGCCCTCCTAGAGCATTCATCAGGTAGCTGATGAAGAAGAAGCAGACACCCACAGCTAATCACTGAGCTGAACTCCTGGAATCAGTTGTAGAGAGAGAGGTGGGATGACCAATGGCATCAAGACTGTGCTGGAGAAATCCACAGAAACAGCTGACTGACCAAGTGAAAGCACAGGGACCCCATTCATGAAACAGAGGAACCAACATTGGACCAAACCAAGCCATTTGAATGTCAGAATCCTCTGAGAGTTGATCCAGTATTTATCCGTAGTGCACAAAGGAAATTTGAAGGCCCATTCCCCACAGAGGGAAACTCTCTCGGCCCAGATACATGGAGAAGCGCCTAGGCTGTAGCTCCAGTGCTACAATCTGTTCCACTAATTAGGCTAAGTCCTAGAGATTTAAATAAAAGACAAGACAGAGGATCATTCATGCAACAGGAATGCTGGAATACTTAATGCCAAATGCCATTCTTTGATGGGAAGGACCAGGCTGATTCACTGCACAGTGGAAAACAATCAAGAGTCATGTTTGTAAGTTTTAGGGCTTAGTTCCTCCTCAGCAGATGTGTGTTAGCAAATCAAGAAGAGTACCAAATGTAGAGAGCAACAAAGTGCCACACCTTAAAGATGGCGCTGGCTTCTGCGTTCCACCTCCCCAAGGGTTAGAGCTCTCTGGCTTAAACAAGCCCTTATTTGGTTAAGTCTGTTCAGCCTTTCTGCTTCCGCATTAGAGTAGCCTATCTGCAGGGTCCACGTAGCTCACTGGGGTTGGTTAGCACAAGGGCATTTAAGCCTCCCAGGTGTTCGCTGGTCAGAAGAACATGTTTCAAGGATCCTGACTAAAACTGCATGAAGAAGATATTCCCGGAGTCACGTCTTCCTTATTAGTGAGGGTCAGGTGCGGTACAACCAAGAGCTACTCTGGTGCAAGATGTTTCAGCTAATACTACAAAATGTTCCAGCCAACAGCTCAGGCTTGCATCAAGTGCTTCGGGGGGGTGTCCATGCTAGGTCATACACTAGGCCCTACCCCAATTGATATGACAGTCTTTGATGATTCCCCTATGGAAGGCCTCAACCTCTCTGGGGAGTGGATTTGGGGGGGGGGAGATGGGAGGGTCGGTAGGGGATATGGGAGGATAGGAGAGAGAGGGAACTGGTACTGATGTGTAATAATAAGATTATTTCACTCCTGTCTCTAGGTTAAGGGAGTATCCCTCCATGGGGGATGTGCTCCCAATGTCCCCTTAGCCTAGAGACAGGAGAGAAGGCCTATTCCCTACTCCAAATGACTTGATATATTTAGATGACCTCTCCTGGAAGGCATCACCCTACATGGTGAGTGGGGGCGTTGAATGGGAGGGTGGTCAGGGAGGCATGAGAGGATGGGAGAGAGGGAAGGGGGGGAGGGGGAGGGCAGAGGGAGGGAGGGAGGGGGAACTGGGATCTATATGTGAAATAAAAAGAAAAAAAAACAGAATTCCATGAGTTCCCCATCTATTAAGTGGGGTTTCACAGTGGAAAAAAAAATAAGATTGCTTCTAAATTAAAGAAATAAATTTCAAAATTAAAAATCAAGTTAAACTTTTATACTTGCTGAAACATACTGCTCCATGGAAAGAATAAAATAACAGAAGGAGTCAATCATGTAGACAATTTGAAAGTAAAAAATACAATACAAAATATTTTCTCAGTCCATCATGTATTCTTTGTGGAATGAGAATTTAGCATACAGGTAACAAGTTGATATGACTTCTTAACTCTCTCTTCATAAAGGACAGACACTGAGTAGCCTTAGCTTTCCAGAATTCTTGTTCTCTTTTGTAATTATCCAGGTCATTTTTGCATAGTAAACCAGCAACAGGTATGATATAGGTTTTAGTAATAGATATTTCACTGTGAAATTTTATTTTTTGGTCACTGGAATTTGGACATCTTATAATGTGTGTATGTCACAAATAATCATTATTTTTATTTATTTCTCAAGTAATTAAAAGCTGCTATAATTTACCATCATACATTTACAAAATAAAATGTGCTTATCTCCATGTAGAAACTATGTTGTGCACAGAAAAACTTGTTATCAATATTACATCTCATTAAAAACTGTTTTAGGTATTTCTCTAAAAAAAATGTACTTTTTGAATGTTATTGCCTAATTCAGTTGACTTTTTCAGATGCCTGTACACACAGTCACATGTTGATATACTCTTCAACTTTTTGTTCATGTAATTTTTGTCTGTGAATGAATCACAGATTGGTTATCCAAACAATGTATTGCTTATAATGCAGGATACATATTCTCTAAGGATTTTTGAGAAATGATAATCCATGATTATATTTTATAAAAAAAACCATTTATCCATTGATAAACATCTAACCTAATGCTATTTACTAACTATAGTAAAGACACTTGAACACAGATGTGCCAGTGTTTTTAGAGTTGGACATAGATTCTTTTCAGTTTGTGCCAGAAGTCATATGAATGGATAATTATGGGAATCTATTTCTTGCTTTTTGAGAAATCTTGAAGCTGATTTCTAAAGTAGCTAAGCTAGTCTATACTCCCACCAGTATAGTTTAAGTGTTCTAATTTCTCATTATCCACTAAGGTGTTTTTATCACTGAAATTTTTATAACAATTCTGCTTTGGTTGACATGAAAACAAATTTATATTTGGTGAATTAACCTAGGCTTTCAAAGATAAACATGATACATTTGTGTTAATCATTGATTTATCCCCTTCCGTTTAATTTTGTGTGCCTACATTGGAGCTCCTAGAGAACCCCCCCCCCAAAAAAAAAAACCAAAAAAAAACCAGAAAGGTGAGTATGGAGGAAGGCAAGTTTGTCTTAGGCAGGTGAGATAATTCTGCATAGGATAGTATTTGAGTGTGTGTGTGTGTGTGTGTGTGTGTGTGTGTGTGTGTGTGTGTGTGTGTAATAGTTTAAACAAATAGGTGATGTGGAAGACTATAGATATGAGAAAACTGATGGAAGAATCTAGCAAAATGAAGGCAATACAAGAAAACCACTTGGAAACCAAATTTGAAAGATAAAAGAGACTTTAAGTCATGTACTATGTCATAATAGTCCCAGAAACAATGTGTCACTCAACCAAAAGTTCAATGCCAGGAATAGGATACCTTTATAGATGCTGATTATGGAGTCCTCAGAGATCCACACACAAAAGAAACCATTGTCATTCTTCTTTGTAACTCACCAGAACTGTTTGATAGGACCATGTGGTTACAGATATCATATACATAAGGTGACAGATACAAATATCAAACAGAGAAATTGGAAATAGGCTGAACGATTTCAAGCTGCTGGCTGCTTCTCATGGTGGTAGTTAGTACTATTAGTACCTTTAACTTAAGGTAAAGGCATTGCATATCTAATCCAGCTGTAAAAACTAACAATAAAAATTCCAGCTTCCCACATGAAATACAACCAGTGATGCAATGTTGATTTGACTGTTATTGAGACAACCAATGTTTCATAATTGGACTTACAGTTTGCTCTGTGAGGTATAAATTTGGTACAAATTCTATGACTTATCAAGTCTTGAGACCTGTTTTGAAATCTAAGATGGTGCTTAGGTGAATTGACATAGCATTTCACCACTTCTTAAAAATTTGTTTATAACCAGATACAAAAGTTGACCTCAGAAATAGACAGGGAAGCCTCTCCTTATATTAAGCAGAATGAAATAAAATTAATCATGGCTGCAAGTGATACTCAGAATAAAGGTCCATAGAGAGCTCAGCCCTAGGAAAGATGTTTATTTTGCCAAGTTAGGCTTGGAAAATATTGTGGAAAAGGTGGCCAAAATAATGTGACAGTGGTTCACAGAAATTAGGTCCAGCTAATAATCATGTACACAGAGTAATGGGACTCATAGATCCAATAGTCTCCTGGAAGTAAGGAGCTATAATATACATTTGAAAATTCATTGTGAGACCACCAGGCTCTAGGTTAACTCCAAACTCAGAGTCACACAGACAGCCCTAGGTAAACACTATGAGACATTAAACAAAATCAAAACTAGCAAAAATTCAAGGCAAGCAGTCATAGGTAGGAGAATCCAGGGTCCTAAATGGGGGAGGGGGTGTATGACCAGAATATACCATGTGTATGTATAAAATGGTAAAAAGTGTATTTACTAATAAAATCTCTGAAATGCTTCCTCTTTAATACCAGCTTCTAACCAAGACAAATATTGATACTTACAAAGATCACATTATCATAGAACTGCCTCTAGATTTCAGGAGCTATGTGTACTGGTTTTTATTACTTGACTTTGATTTAAATCTTCACTTTTTCTGATTGTTGAAAACATTCATACTTAGTAGACAAAATGTAGCACATAACCTATAAGAAGGTTATACAGATAAAAGTAGGCCTATAGTCTAGTACTGGTCCCTCCAATCAGACAAAATTTTAGTGAGTACTAATTACACAAATTTTATAGTAGCAAATTCTTTTCTCTTTTTCAGTGAACTCTCATAATACTGAACTTTCAATCATTTTCCCTACTATATGTGACAGTATGTGCAAAATATATTATTTCTTACAAAACTGTATCTTATTTTCAGTAATTACATTGTTCCCAATGTAAATTTTTATGTAGACTGATCACACTATATAATATAAACCTGCTCTTTTTGAGAATAATTATTTATTAAAAATTTAAACATTGAATAATGTATTCTTGAGACCTGTAATACTTGATAGACAATTTTCTAACATGCATTAAAAGTTACAAATATTGTTTATACTCAATTATATTTCTATTAACATTGGGTGGCAGATTTCTTTTTCCTATAACCTGCTAATATGATGAATAAAATATGTATATTAATTTTGTACTTATCTAAAGGCTAAAACTTAGATATTGAATACATAATATTTCTTGTTATTGGACTACCCTAATACCTCTTTGTGTATTGTGTACAGATCACATCAAATGACAAAACGCATGGTAAAAAAGAGAAATGTCATAGTGAATGGTCATTTCCCTAGCCCAAAAGCATATATAAATGCAATTATGTTTAATGAGTTTAAAATAAACTGCCTGTTATTTTAAAATAACATGTCTGATACTTATTTCAGATATCAAGGTATAGGTTCTTGTTATGCTCTCAGCAGAAAAAAAATTCAGAAAAATACCATGGAATATGAAGATTGTAATTTCTTTTTTAAATGTGTCTTCAAATGTCCTAAGGAGCCCTGAAAAGAGTGGTATAAAAGCACATTAATGAAGGGAAGTTCTCAAACATGCATCATATGGTCTAGCTCAATGTTGAAACAGTACTAGACTGCTAACTTTAGTGTCTGCTCTTGTTTTTCAGAACTTGCATTCTAGCATAAGTAGAATAAAATCCAGTATTATGACAAATGTAATTTTTAGAATGAATAGCAATCTTTTGTACTGTTTTGAGTTTGGAACTACAAGACTAAATGATGGTTTTGGTCACTGACAGATGTGTGTGTGTGTGTGTGTGTGTGTGTGTGTGTGTGTGTGTGTGTGTATGTGTGTGTGCCTGTGTGTGCGTGTGTGCAAATTTGTGTCTGCATATTATCTTCTGTGTGTAATATCTGGCACTGGTTTTTAGGCAGTATAATATTTTATTCTATACAATTAAGTTATTGCCTACCCTTGTGTATCATACATAAAACTGAAATGGTACTTGTTTAGTGAACCATGTTAGAATATAAAATTTCTCTTCTTCCAGCTTTAATGACTTTATTTTTTTCTAATATAAGAAAAATCATAAAAGAATACATGAGAAAAGGTTAGTGCTATTGATGGATATGGCCCTAAGGTAGGTACTTCTAAATTTAACTGTGTGAGAAATCAAACACAAGTGTATGTAAAAGACAGAAGGCATAACAAATGATTTTAATATAACAAATATTTAATGTTAAATTCAAAGGTCAAAATTGCTAATATTTCAAGCTTGAAACTTCATAAGCACAAAGACCTACATATTAAATATTATTATCCCAGTATTTCTAAAATAAAAAAGTATAAAATGGTTTTATTTGTTTTTATTTGGCCATATTTACTGTGAAAGCTACTGCAGTTTACAAAATGACTTCTCTTCAAGGGAAACACTTTTTACTTAATAATGTTCTTTCAAGAATGCCAAATATGATGCAGGTTCTAACCAATTAATAGATCAGACACATTTGGAAATGTCAAGTCATTGAAGAGAAAATTTAAAACCATTGATATCTAAAAGTTGCAACTGGTATGTACATTAAAGCAAGTATAAAATATAACAATAGATAACAAAACCTGATCTACTAAACTATAAATATTATTAAGAAATTTCTCAAAAAAATGATAGGAAGAATATGCAATATTTATCAACAGCGACTGAATTTTGTAGTAATATATTTTATTGACAATCTAACATATGTTCATAATTCATCCCTGTCAACTCAGTTTTATACATACAAATATCTTTCAGTTATCTGCTCATTTAAGATGTCTTTTAAAATTTAAGTAGAGCCACTCATGTGATTCTAAATTTCATACTCATCATCAAAGCCTTTAATTTTTTAAAAGATTAGTTTTCAACAAATTATTTATAATTTACTATATTATTATTATTTATTTCCTAATTCTGTCTGTATAATTTTTATATATTTTTTAATTTAAATTAGAAACAAGTTTGTTTTACATATCAATCCCACTTCCCACTCCTGTCATCCCCTGTTCTCCCCATCAACTCTCCATCCTTCTTTTGGCTTCACAGGGAGGGTGATGCCTTCCATGAGGCATCTTCAAATTCTGTCATATCATTTGAAGCAGGACCTAGACCCTCCGTCATTGTGTCTAGGCTGAGAAAGTATCCCTCTATGTGCAATGGGCTCTCAAAATCCATTCATATATTAGGAATAAATACTTGTCCACTACCAGAGGCCTCATAGACTGCCAATTAACACCACATTCAGGGAATCTGGGTCAGTCCTATACTGGTTCCCAGCTATCAGATTGAAGTCTATGAATTCCCCCTTGTTCAAGTTAGCAGTTTCTATGTGTTTCTCCAGCCTAGTCTTGACTCCTTTGCTCATCACTCTTCCATGTCTGCAAATGGATTTCAAGAATTTGGCTCAGAGTTTAGCTGTAGGTGTCTTCTTCTGTTTCCATCAGCTATTAGATGAAGGCTCTAAAGTGGCATATAAGGTAGTTATCAATGTCATGATTGGGGAAAGCCATTTAAGGTAGACCCTTCCACTATTGTTTAGTTAGTTAGGGCTATCCTTGTAGATCTCTGGACATTTCCCTAGTGCCAGATTTCTCTTAAAACCTATAATGGCTTATTTTTATAGTAAAAATGTATAAGAACATTTTGAATCTAGAAACATGTAAGCTTAAAATATATTTCACATGAAGATATTTAGACTAGACCACAAAATTGTGAAAAAATTTCAGAGTATTTGACATTGGAATACAACACTTATTATGCTATATTGGTATATTCTTCACAAAAACAAAAGTTTATAAAATATTCAATGACATTATTTATGCTTAAATATATTTGATATAAAAATAAATCATTTTGGAATGAGGAATGTAGTATGTTTTGCTAAACAATTATATGACATCATTTGGAATAAAAGAAGGAGATAATTACCAGTATTTTTATCCTGTACAAAATTCTATTTTAATTTTCTAATGTATAAAATGATCAAAATACAAAGGGAAACTTATATTGTCTAAAGAAAATCATAGTGGAGATATTTTTTATCTATTTGAAACTATAAGAACCCAGAGAAGAATTACCTGTACACCATGGTCAATGATTGTCTATGTAAACCAGTGTTTATAGTGTAAGGCAATAGAAGGTCCCAATGGACTGGAAAGTAGGAGGCTACTGTGTGTGACTGGTGTTGTAATCCCTGTATCCTTGAAGTTAGGCACAGCACTCAATGAATAAAACTTAAATCATTTTAATGCCTGATGCTATGATTCAGGTAATTAAATTGCACCATCAGTTCTACAGTAAATTGTGTAAAAAATACCCCCCTTTATATAAGATTCATTTATAACATTGCCTGTTTTGTCAAATGTTCATAATTTCTCTCTTTGTTACTTATCTCCACACCAAAGCAAAAATAGATATTTACCTCCTGGTCATAATCACTGATACATCATAATTCTCAGTAATTAGAAAGTAGTAATTATTTTAGAAGAATATTTTCTATATTCAATATAATTTGGGAAAGCATTTTCATGAAAATATAGTTATTTTCCCAGTCCCAAATATTATTAACATATTCCATTGGTCCAATATGCAAAGTTTCTTTCATTAGTACCCTCTAGATTGATTGCAAAAGGATCTGATGTCTTATAGTGACAAGTCTGTGAAATGGTAAAAGTCAACATTACCAACAAGTGTGAAGCACCCATGGCATTTCAAGTCACAGACTGAGAATTGCACCATGAAGCGTTAAAAAGGCAGTGATCTAGTGCTAAGGTCTGATTTACGAGACTATGAATTGACAAGTTGTCAGTGGGATATAGCATACCTTTCCCAGCTTACTGACAATCAGTAACTTGCATTATTTCTGTCAAACTTGCAACATGTCCATGAGAAAATGAAAGAGGGATCATGTATAACTAGAAACTCAACAAAATAAAATTAAATAGAGTGTATATATGCAGAAAAATATCTGTACATTACTGTACAGATATTGTTTACTGTAACATTTATAGAAATCTAAATATTTAATAAGATTTAAAATAAATGCAGACATTTGCAAACAAGTGATGACTGTCATCTAAAATGACTACCATATGTCTAATAAAATTCCCTCTTTCATAAAATATACAATAGTCAACTAAAGCTATATTTTATTGAAGTTCTTCAAACCACAGATGAAGATTTCAAACTGGAGAATGACAATTAGACTAAATACAGCTACATTTTAAAACAGTGGTTTTGACTTTATCTAGTGGGAAATTCAGGTGTGTATTATGTTATTAAAGGACCATCACAAAATAAAACCATTGAGATAAAGATATGTCTTCATTCAGTATTTCAGGACAAGAAACACAATTGGCATAGTATCCCCCATGAAACACTCCACACTTACCCCATTTAAGGAGGAAGTTTTTAAGTGAGAATGAAGAAAATGAATTAATATCCATAGGTGCGTTGGCCATTTTATCTTGCAGAAACAGACTTATGAAAAGAGGTAACAAGTTTTGTGTAGCTCTCCTTATGGGAGATGTCATTCTGTAAATCTGTTTCTCATATTAGTTAATGAATAAAGCATTGCTTATCAATAGGAAGGCAAGATACACAGGGCCAGAAGGATAGAAGGAGAGAGGAAGAAGTAGGGAGAAGATTCAGGATGGAGGGCCAAGAGAACAGAAGTCCAGATTCTCTCTCCGGTAAGATAAGACCATGTGGAAATATTTATATTAATAGAAATAGGATAATATTTAAGACAGAGGTAGCCAATAAGAAACTAATCACTGGTCAACAGCTTTGCATCTAATACAGCATTTCTGTGTATTATTTGGGGATGTTGGTGGGGCCAGACCGGCAGGGAAAAACCTGCTCATAACATACTCTTCCATAGGATTAATACACATTACTAACATATGCTCAACTTCTGTAAAGAAAAGTGTATTACTAACTGGGCTCAAAGTGTTTGGTGTGGATAAATCCATCTCGAATTATTAAGTTGAACCTCTTTTCCTAGAAATCTGAGCTATATCTAACCTATATTTTCCTATTACTATTCATACTAATTTTCTTTTCAGTAGCATGCAAGGTAATTAACATGTTTCATGACATTGTAATGCATTATATACTCCCTCACCTACCCTGCTGCTCCCCTCTGTCCAGTTCCTCCTTGACATTTGCTGTATATCTTCTACTTCCCTCCTTTAGACTTCCTTTTACCCTCTCACTATTTCCTTGCTAATGCAAACTTTCTGAGTACTAAAGATGATATTATAGATTTTCTTGTTAATTCCTACTTCACTCATTCAGATTTAATTAAAGAAATAATACACCCAGCTGTGCATCATCATGCCCCACAACATACACAGGAGAATGACACAATGGAAGCAGGGAAAAAATAACAGACACACAGACTGATATTTGGATTCAAGAAAATGTTCAGAAAAGCAAGGCCACTAGCTCTCACCACTACCTCAGGCTGAATGGGCTGATCCTGATTCCTCTCCTCAGTGTGGCTGGAGAATTCAGAGATGGAATGCCTTCTTGTCTTCCTTAATATTGAGCCTCCCTGTCTTCAGTGTGGCTGAAGAATCAAGGCCTCATCTTCAGTGTGGCTGGAGAATGAATGTCTCCTAATGAATACTTAAGACCCTGTTTCTATCTTTTATACTCCTCAAGTGTTGAAAATAAAAGCGTGTGATCCTTTACTCTGATAGACAGATTCAATCTCGTGTATTCCTGAGAGCCTTGAACATAGAAATATCTGTCTATTTCTTAATCCTGAGTCCTAGAATTAAAGGTGTATACCACCACCTCCTAGCTTCTGGCTACTGGGCTAACGTGTGTGCTTGGCTTCTATAGCTTGTAGCTGATTTTGCTTTCTAAATCCTCAGGCAAGCTTTAATAAATAGTGTATCACTACACACAACCTCAGATATACTGATAATCAGTGGCTGAGAGGAATGAGGACTACTGTATACAAAGTTGTATTTCCAAGTACAGAATACACTACAAGAGCATACTAGCTGTTTAAAGGCTTAAAGTTACACAGTGGCAAAACTTTGTATTGAACTCCCAGTTTATTGACTGATAAGTTGAGCTTCTAACTGTTTGTTTGGATAATAGTGGCCATCTTCTACAATAGCTATAGTTTCTTTTATTACTTATTATGCAACTCAGGGCTCATTCTATAAAATGATCTTCAGAAGATGATGTTTTAGAATTACATGATGCACACCCATGTAGAAAATTAGGTAAAATACACTATATCCAGAGTTCATTACTTTAACCATTGAAACATTCAGTGAACAAGAGAGTTTGTTGCTAAACCCAAGGACTTCAATTTGATCCTTTCAACACAAAGAAAAAGAATGTGCTTCCACAAGGCATCCTCTAATTTCCAAGTGAGTGCCCTGATATGTGTGTGTACACACACAAGTACACACACACACACACACACACACACACACACACATACACACACACATAAAATAAGCAAATACATGGAAAATACTTAAAGTTAAAGTAAACTATAGGCAGATAGCTAAATTTAATTATATGAGTTTTTAAAATGCATTTGTCTTATGCCATAATAGTGAATTATGTTTTCACAAGTACTGTGATTTAAACGTTTTAAACATATTTCCTAAACAAGTTAAAAGGTTTTTTATTCATATTATAATTGTTCAACCTGAATAAATTTAATTTTCAATAAATCTTTGCTTACAAAGTATCCATCCTTATATAATGAAGCATTTCAATTAACAGCTCTACAATATTCCACCTTTCTAAATGTCCATCTTCCTGCAATCGAATTTCTTCCCTTCTAAGTCAGATTCATCCACAATTACCCAAGATTTGTCTTTCATTTTTCTTAATATATTCAATAGTCAATTTAGTGACAAATCACAAAAATATTTCATAGTAAATAGTATTAAATCTTAAATGAAATTTGTCATGCTTTCAATGAAACATGTTCAGAAAAATAGTGAGGTGCCAATGAAGAATTGTGCTTTATTCACCTGTCTTCTTGCCTGTCAGTTGTACCTGTGGGATGATTGGTACTGATGCAGCCTGTGCATACTTGATTATATCACTAATCCCAGACTTCATTTAAAATCCAAAACCAAGGTAAAAGGATTTAAATAAAGAAGGTCAATGGAAGACTCAACCTGAATATATCTCACTTTTAATATGTCCTTTTCTGCCAAGTGATACTTTGTTAATTATTTCATGAGGAATCTAAAATATAAATTATTAAACATATTAGTTTTTGTATATTATTATATTAAATTGTAATATTTTGCTGTACTAAACATTCTCTATAGAATTCTTTTTAATAGTAGACCTCTAAGGAATTGATGATTTTTTCTAAGGCATCGATGATTCTTAGAAACTAAAACTGAGTATAGTTCACTAAAATAATGCCTATTAAAATGGCTCGTGAGCTCTAATTTTGTGTTTGTTCAAGTTGATTCTTCTATGTCAAATGATATCAAATGGTATTTGATTTATTTTAATAATATTTATTAAGTATTCAGGTTTCATTATGTTAGAAACTATCCTTCTGAATAAGAGAAAGTAATTGATGCCAGTATTATTCTTGAGCCATAAACAATTTATCAGCATAACTTCAAGTTCATTAATATATAAAAATTGTTTAATACTGGTAAATGTTTTGGATTTACTAAAATATAATAACAAATAATTGATTTGAGCTTTTGATACTATTGTATAAACTAACATTCAAAGAGATTCCTTTTAATATCTGAGCCTAGGAAAGCTGCTATTTAGTCAGGTCCAGTTCAATATGACTATTGTGGAGTGTTCCTTACATTTATTTTTTTTTGTTGTTGTCTCATGAAGTCATAAAGTCTGAGAGTGCAAGGCTAATATGAGCACTTTAAATTATTAGGACCTAAGTCAAAGAATCATATACAAGCAGGAAACCCTTAAGGGAGATGGATTGTATTAATTGTTTAGACTACCAATTTTGTGGAAATACACACACACACACACACACACACACACACACACACACACACACACACATATATATATATATATATATATATATATATATATATATGAGATTTACTATGTGTGTTCCATCAGTTATATCAATGACTAATAGAAAAAATGGGATACATTATAAGCAAGTAAATTATTTTTAGGTTACACTGAAAATATCAACATTATTATTTACTACAAAATTTTAAATTTTAAAATTTTATTAACACTTCTATAAAATGTTGTAAATAAAAAATAGTACACACCATTATTCACAAAATCCACAATCTACATCTCTTAATTAAATTTTATATATTTCTTCAGTTTTATTATTTTTATAATGAGAATCTTCACATTTAGTATTTTTAAATCATTGAGTAAAAACATATAGAGTCCTTAGAGAATCTCTGTAATTTTGTTAACTGTAGTTCTATATGTTTACTTCCATACATTACAGGAATCAATGTAAATGAAAAATATTTTTAAAAGATTATATTAATATCAGCTACTGAAAGAAAGCTCTAGGATGGCATATAGGGTAATCATCAATCTTGTTGTCAGGGAAAGGAATTTAATGTAGCCTCTCCACTATTGCTTAAATTGTTAGTTGGTGTCATCCTTGTATATCTCTGGACATTTCCCTAGTGCCAGATTTCTCTTAAAAGCTATAATGACTCCCTCTATTATGATATCTCTTTTCTTGTTCTTTTCTATTATTCCCCTGACTCAATATTCCTGATCACTCATGTTTTCTCCCCTCTGAAATCATGAGGCATCTATATGGACCTGCATATAACCATTAATTCTCTACTTCAAAATCTTATATAACTGTATAAGACATTTTTGAAAATTTGTCCTGAGACTAGATGTAAAAGTCAAAATACTTAAACACTAGAATTCATTTTTGTCATTTAGTACTGTGGAACACTTACTATAAATTTGTTAACTTTTGGTTTTCTTATATTAAAACAGTAGGTTTTATGTAATAAAAAACAGATTATATCAATATTCATTTTGTTCTTAAACATCACTTTACCTTCCAACTACATGTCTCCCACACAGCCCTCTTCCTGTCTTCCTCACACATACCCCCAGTGCACCTTCAGTCCTCTCCTCCTCATGGGTAAAGGATCCCATAAGAAGTCAACAAAGACTTACACAATAGATTGGGACAGAGTCCAGCCCGGTCCCTGGCATTAAATCTGAACATAGCATCACAAAATAGGGAATAAGTGCCAACAAGCTAGTCCAGGTACTAGGTCTGTATTGTGGTCCTACTGCAGGAACATCTCAGATAATCCAAGCTTCACAACTGTTTACCACATAAGGATGGCCTGGTTAGGTCATCTGGAGTCTCCACAGCTGTCAGTCTAGAGGTCATGTGTTTCCACAAACTTTGTTCAACTGTCTCTATAGATTTCTCCATCATAATATTGGTATACTTAACAGTTAAATAATATCCTCATTTTGCTTTTCTGTACTTCTTTGAAGAACACTAAAATTGAAATAAGAGGATCATACACTGTGGTAGTAGCAAATCAAATATCTTTACCTAGTTCTGGCATGTAAAGAAAATTGTAGAAAGAGAAAATAATTAAAACTTTTATCTTTTTAACTGGAATTTGTATTTAGTCTTCTCAAAACTAAAGCCTTATTTTGGGGTAGACAATTTTCCTCTAAAAAACATTGTGTTTTTGCTTTGGAAGACTGAGTGAAACCAAGTTTTTTGCCTAATCATTTCTCTGACAAATAACATAATAGAAATGTCAGCATTAGTAGTTAAATGTAGACCATTAACCTATACATACCTGTGAATCATAACATTTTTAAAGTCTATTTGTTTTCAGTTGTGAATTTAGGACTATTAATCGAATACTCAGTGGAGTAATTTCTAGGTTCAAACTCAAAACAGCTTAAAGCATACAATGGGAGGAGGAAAGCATCTTCAACAAATGGTGCTGTCACAACTGGATGATGGTGTGTAGAAGACTGCAGTTAGACACGTGTCTATCACCATACACAAAACTAAAGTCCAAATAGACCAAAGACCTCAACATAAACCCAGCCACACTGAACCTCATTGAAGAGAAAGTGGGAGGTACCCTTGAACAAATTGGTACAGGAGTCTGCTTACTGAACATAATTCCAGTAGCACACAAACTGAGATCAACAATTAATAAATGGGACCCCTTCAAACTAAGAAGCTTCTGTAATGCAAAGAACACAGTTAACAAGGCCAAAAGGCAGCCCACAGACTGGGAAAATATCTTCACCAATCCTACATCTGACAGAGGACTGATCTCCAAAATAAACAAGGAGTTCAAGAAACAACAAAACACAAAATAACCCTATTAAAAATAGGGTACAGAACTGAATAGAGAACTCTCAATAAAGGAAATAAAAAAGTCTGAAAGACACTTAGAAAGTGATCAACATCCTTAGCTTCCAGAGAAATGTAAATAAAAATGTTTTCAGATGCCATCTTATTCCTGCCAGATTGGCTAAAATTAAAAACACCAATGACAACTTATGCTGAAAATTATGTGGAGAAAGAGGAACACTCCTCCACTGCTGGTGGGAGTGCAAACTTGTACAGCCAGTATAGTGATCAGTATGGCAATTCCTCAGGAAAATGGCAATCAGTCTACCACATGACCCAGCAATCTCCCTCTAAGGCATATACCAAAATGATCCACATTCATACAACAAAGACATGTGCTCAACTATGTTCATTGCAGTATTATTTGTAATAGCAAGTACCTGGAAGCAACCTAGCTGCCCCTCAACTGAAGAATGGATAAAGAAGATGTGGCACATTGACACAATTGAATACTACTCTGTGGGAAAAAATAAAATAATGGAATTTCACAGGCAAGAGGATGGAACTTGAATGAGGTAACCCAGTCACAAACGGAGGAACATGGCATGTACTTGCTCATATAAGGATTTTAGACATAGAGCAAAAGATTACCAACCTATAATTATGACTGCCAGAGAAACTAGGATACAAGAGGATTCTAAGATTCCTATATGAAGAGATTCATATAAGGTCCCTCACTGAAGGGGAAAGGGACAAGATCTACTGAGCATATAGGAAGTGGAGGGCAAGAGTGAGTGGAGAGGGAACTAAGAGAAAGAGAAGGGGAGGAGAGGAAAGCATGTGGGACTTGGAAGATTGAGTCAGGGAAGGAATAAACAACAGAAGAGAGAGAAAAAGAGACAGAGAGAGAGAGAGAGAAAGAGAGAGAGAGAGAGACCATAAAATAGGCCATTATATGAAGAGAAATCTGAACCCATAGAAATGTCCAGAGACCTACAAGACTGACCCTAACTAACATTTGAGCAACAGTGGAAAGGCTACCTAAATGCCCTTCCCTGATAATGAGTTCGATGACTAACTTATCCACCATCCTGCAGCTGTCATCTAGTAGATGATGGAAACAGAAGCAGACACCCACTGCTAAATACTGAGCTGTACTGGAATCCAGATACGGAGAAGGATGACAAGACCAAGCTGCAGAAACACATAGAGAGAGCTGGCCTGAACAAGGAGGAGCTAATGGGCCCCTAGACTGATAGCTGGGAATCCAGCATGGGACTGACTCAAACCCCCTGAACATGGGTCTCAATTAGAAGGCCTTAGCAGTCTAAGGGACCTTAGACAGTGGAGCCAGGATGTATTCCTGGTGCACAAAAGGATTTTGTGCATCCTACATGTGGAGAGGGTGGTGGATGGGTGGAGAGGGTGGTCAGGGGGGCATGAAATTGTGGGAGAGAGGGAAGGAGGGTGGGAGGGAGAGAGAGGGAACTGGGATCGATATGTAAAGTAAAAATAAGAAAAATAAAAAAACAAAATATAAATATAAATAAAAAGTGTCTATTAAAATTATGATTTTATTAACAATATATTTTTGTTTTCTAAAGTTATAATTTTTCATAATGAGAATTTCCCAAGTTCTATGTATCTCATACAAATTGCATGTAAATATTTTAATTCATTTTCATTTTAAAAGGTTAAAATAGAAGTTTTTTTCTTGTAGTTTCATCCAATTGCCGGCATATTTCAAGATTTCATTGATTGCTTGTTTGCATGTTTTGTTTTTATTTTTTTTCAACTGGTTAGGACTCCATTGTGTAAATATGCCTCACTTTCTTTATCCATTCTTCAGTTGAGGGGCATCTAGATTATTTCCAGGTTCCCTCTATTACAAATAATGATGCTTTGAATGTAGTTGAACAGGTGTCCTTGTGGTATGAATGACCATCCTTTGCATATGTATCTAACAGTGAAATTGCTGGAGTACAGGAGTAGGGTTCATGGAGATAAGATAAAGAGGAGAGAAAGGGATCAGGAGAACATGAGGGGTTAAGAAGGTCAAGTTGCAGTAGAATAGAGAAGTGCCAGGAAGGAGACACATAAATAGAGCTAACCAGTGTGGGCTTATCTAGAAATCTAGTACTAGGGAGGTCTTCAGGAATCCACAAGGATGACCTCTGCTAAGCGTCTATGCAATGGGGAAGAAGCTAACTTAAGTTTCCTTCCCCTATAATGATTGATGAGTCCCTTAAATGCCATCATAGAGCCTCATCCAATAACTGATGGAAGCAGAAGCAGAGATTCATAGCTAAGCACTGAGTCAAATTCCTGGAATCCAATTGTGGAGAGGGAAGAGTGATTAATGAAGGATTCAAGATCATGCTGAGAAAACCCAGAGTAACTACTGATCTGATAAAGTAGGAGCTCATTGAACCCAGTCTCAATGCTATGGAAAAAGCGTAAGACCAAACCAGGCCCCCTGACTATGGGTATTAATTGGGAGAACTTAGCAGTCTATGGGACCTCTGGCAGTAGAACCAGTATTTATCTGTAGTGCACAAATGGGCTTTGGGAGACCATTTCCCTTGGAGGAAAATGGTCTCCCAGCCTAGATATAGGGCTGAGGGCATAGGTCCTGCCCCAAATGATGTGACAGACTTTGATGATCCCCCATAGGAGGCCTCACCCTCTCTGAGGAGTGGATGGGGGATGGGATTGGTGTATGTGAGGGAATGGGAGGATGGGAGGGTGAAGGAACTGGGTTTGTTATGTAAAATAAGATTTTTTTTGAATTTGAATGAAATTAATAAAAAAAGTAAAGGATTCTTAGTTTCTCAAGTGAAGATAAGAAGTAATCACCTTCTATTGGTGACCAGATCAGAAAACTAATGAAGATTGATACGAATTTTGATAATACTAAGATTTATTTTTTCATTTTATATCAGTTCTTAGAGTCATTTAGTTTCCTTCTGAGGTTAACTAATATGAGAAATAAGATATTATACAATCTTTGATGATGATGTGACAGAGTATGCATTGAGTAATTTTATTTATGTGCTTTAATAATGCAACTGACTTTTTTTATTTTTATTTTTATTCTGAATATAAGAGCTGTTTGTTATTGTTTTACTAAAAGAGTAATAATCTTAAGTTTTCACTACTGACAGTATATAGGATCTTTGTTTTATGTCCAGTAATCTAGGAATAAAAAATAATAATTCCACTTTCAAAATGAATATTTATAAAATAATTTGGTGCTATAAAATGTACCACATTTTCTTTATCCATTCTTCAGTTGAAGGGCATCTAAGTTCCTTCCAGGTTCTGGCTATTACAAATAATGCTGCTATGAAGATAGATAAATAGATTTCTTTGTTGCCTGAATGTGCATCTTTTGCTATATGCCTTAGAGTGGAATTGCTGAATATTTTGGTAGACTGATTCCCATGTTCCTGAGGAAAGCAGAAATCAAATTTTACACTAACTAATCTCTTACTTATAATAAAAATCAAATCTATGCATGTAATCATATTGGATAAACACACACACATACATTTATTTACATATATATTTATATATTCTCATACATAATTAGTTAAGTTAAGCTGACCATCATAATTGATACATAGACATGAAGAGGATAGCAAAAGTAATGAGGAGACAAGAGTGTTATAGAAAATGTGAGAAAATATTTGTGTTTATATGATCCTTTCAACCTCCTTTGGTAAAGTTCGCAATGCTCACAGTACTTTAACTTGTTTTACCTCTATTATTCTAATTCAGAAGAGAACATCCTTTACTTATCCCATTGCTGTTCTTCATTACCTTTTTGACCATTTCATAGAATTTATCAATGTATGTTTTAAGCTTACACTGTTTGTTTTGGTTCAGTAAAAGATGCACATATGTAATAGGCACAGATCAGTGAGTTTGATTAATGGATTCATCCATGTGTTACAGACATCTCAAAAGACAGTTTACAGAAAACATCTCACACCACTTTTCAACTCAGTCCATGGCCTTTATCCTTATTGATCTGAATTCTGTCATGGTATGCTTTTATCATTTTTAGACCTTTGTATTCAGATATAACTCTTTTTAGTAAGCCTTATTTTACTCAGTATAATATTTAATCAATTACTTAATTCAGTAAAATATTTGATCATCTCAAATGTTGTATTAATCATAAGTGCATTGGATTTTGTTTTCAGTTAAGTAAGTCCAACAATCATGCATTGTTATTTAACAATTCTTGATACATAGTTCTTCAATACTGGGAAAAATATATAGCACAAACTGTTATGGTCAAAAAGGTGTTGTAATTCAGAGGTCTAAGGGACCTTAGACAGTGGAGCCAGAATGTATTCCTGGTGCACAAAAGGATTTTGGGGGCACATTCTCTTTGGAGGAATACTCCCTTAACCCAGAGACAGGAAAGAAGTCCTATTCCCTACTCCAAATGAGTCATGTGCTGGGGGCATGACTGTGCATTAAAGATAGTAGTTGTGCTCAGAAACTCATGTCAGATGCAAATTACGGCGATATGACACAAGCTGACAATTTATTGTGTTAGACGGTTAGACTGAGAACCTATGTGCATCACTGGCAGTTGGAAAGAGACCAGAGTCAGTTCCTTGCCTGAAAATTTGCGAAACCAAATCCACTGACAGAGGAAGAATGAGAGTACATCATTCACATTATTATTTGGCTTTCTGATGGAAATGGCATCTCTATCTTTTTCTATTTCATTGATTAGAAACAAGTCTCTTAAAAATCTCACATGGAGATGAAGGAGATACACATAGGAATCATAAATAGAGTGGATAACAGTAAGAGTTCTCAAGTTTCAGTGACAGGAGAGTGAAATTACATTTAGTTGGTGTTTATAGTTAGTTTTATTTAAACTAGAAAATATCCTTTGCCATTAATTCTGTAGCAATATCTCTCTCCTCTCTCTCTATCTATCTGTCTGTCTGTCTCTCTCTCTCTCTCTCTCTCTCTTTGTGTGTGTGTGTGTGTGTGTGTGTGTATTCCCTCATGTATAAGAAGAATTCTGATTAAATTTGATTTTAATAGGAATATAATTCATTAAAGTTTGACATAATAACTAAATTATTTAAGAAAGAAATTCAAGAAGCACTATTTGTCTAGAGGAGCAGCTACTCTAGTTGAAGAAGCAAATACATTGCTTGTCTCAGGTCAGCATATGCAACTCAGACTCCATCTCAAAATTAAATGAAAGCCAATGAGTACAAAAACAAAATTTGAGACAAGTGTTAGTGAGATCATAAATATTTAACATAGCAATGACAGAGAACTTTCAAATTTTATGAAAGGCATCAAGCCACAGAACTCAAAAATAAGAAAACATTAAATAAAATAGACAAATTAACAAATAAAACAATGTATGCCCAAAGAATTCATATGCTAGGAAACACACACACACACACACACACACACACACACACACACACACACACACACACTCACACACACACACACAAAGAACAAATCTAACAAATCTATACTAAAAGCTACCATTAAAAGAAGATAATATCACAAGTAAAAGAAAATTATGAATTAATTTAGTCTTCTTAAGAGAAATAGTTACAATAAATAAATTGAAGCAAAATGTTTAACATATTTAAGAGAGAAATTAAAGTACAAAAACCCAGGATTTTCTGTCCAAAGGGCAGTGTAAAAGCACAGGATAAACTATCTGAATTTTTCAGATTACTGTCTTTACATCTGTCTTTAAAAATGTTTTTAAACATTTTTGAACATTTTAAATATTTGTTAAGAGCCTATGGAACATCAGATGCACATGGGAAAGGAAGCAGTTATTCCTCTTTTTGTATTGAAGACAATTTGTCTTCATACAATATATTTGGATGGTTCATTCCATTCTTCTAATTCTTTTTAGATCACACCCCAACATCCTTAACTACATAACTCAATGTTTCTTGTTTGTTTGAGTTAGATAGTATAATATATATAAATGACCCTAAAAAATTTCCATCAAAAATTCCTACAATGGATAAACATTTTCAGCAAAGTAGCTGCGATAAATAAATACATCATAAAAAAAATGAGCAGCTGTCCTATATGAAATGACAGGCTGAGGAAGAAATCAGAGAACTGAGATGAGATATCTCAGACATGTTATCAGCTATTTATTCCCTTCTATAGTCTTACAATAAATCAGCAATTGAAAAACCACAAAATTTTTCAAGTATTTGAAGACTATATGAGAAATTGCAAAAACATCACCCATATTATTCTATCAGTAAGAGTAATACACAAAATATTGGCAGGAAAGCAGAAAGAGGACGTTTTATGAGGAGGAACAGAATCATCCTGGTAGGGACAAGGGTAGGGGAGAAACAGGGGGAAGTTGTCATAGTAAAATCAAAATGAAATGAAACTGTTGGATATTTTACAGTTACAGAATTGCAAGTTTACAACATAGGCATGTAAGGTAACAAGGAAAAATGTGGATCATGGTTAAACTTGGGATAATGTGTGTGCTATATAATATAATTTACTAGTGAAACAGATTTATGTAGAAGTGTTAAGGAGAAGGACAATATAAAAAGTTAATCAAGTAAATAATGAAAAATATCACGCTCCACTTATTGCCTTATAAAATAATCCAGTGTATTTTATTTGGAACCAAGTTGTTACTGTTTAAAATAATTAGTCACAAAAATTTCAGTTCTAGATAGTACACGATAGCATTCCTTGAGTTTGTATTCACATTCAACATGTTGAAATACTACTATTTTTAGATAAGCATGCAGGTCTATTTTGATATTAGGTACGATTGTAAGACTATAGAAGGGAATAAATAGCTGATAACATGTCTGAGATATCTCATTATTTTAAATATGGGAATTCACAAAGAAGAATATACAAAATCTAGAGAGAAGAGCAAAAATTGGAACAAGATATAATTTAGTTCAAGAGGCAGGACAATGCTAAACCGTAGAAGCACATGAAAAGGGAAACTCAGACAAACTTTAATGAGCTAGGGCTAGTAGGATTTGAGGCTTTCCTGTACCTATCATTAGGAATTCATAAAAATACCTTGACATAGTAATGTAGTCATGAGGTACAAAAAAAGCCCTTCAAGAAGAAAATTCCTACCAAAAGAAAATAGTATGGAAGCTAATGAATTCTAGTGTCATCCACATATAAAAATATCTGATACAAGATTTGTATCATGGATTAGTTAATATTCTGTACTCAAATTTCCTCTAATTTTTCTCATTAGTTTATGTGCTTTCTTGGTAATAAAAAGTCAAATTTCATTAACAATAACAATTTTATTTCTTAAATAAATTGCACTGTCAATGTCTTTCTCAAAATGTAATCTTTCACTCATTATAACGTTGGAAATTATGTTGTTTACTAGTGCCCTGTGCTAAAATTCTGAGGTTATTCAGTGTTATTATTGGAGAACAAAAGGCAGACCCAATAAACCCATCAATAACTAAAAGATCGATATAGCTTTAAGTTATAACTGTCAATAAATTTCATTTGAAAGCATCCCACTTTGAAGAAGGTTTTTGATTGAGTGACAATTTCTATAAATATGCTCCATAAAAGTTAAATCTCTGTTTTTCTTAAACAAAGGTTTGTTTGTACTTAGAAAAGAATTTCATTTACTATAATAAAGCTAAAATAAGAATCATGTAATAAAAACAGTATTAAGGAATAATTTTAATTAGAAAATATTTTTAAATATTCTAAATATTATATGAAGGCACATCCACAACTCATTAAGCATTCATATTTTATATATAGTACTTATAATTAAATATGGTATTTGATATGTGATGTTATCAAAATCAAATGCTTCCTTGGTAATAGAGCCAGGTGTTTCCTATAGGTAGCACATTTAATTACTTAATTTGATCAGTAGAGACTTAACATTCTATATTTTCTTAAATTGAAAGTTTTTGGATCTAAGTTATTTTAGCCAATTACTTCTATGCCAAATTTCTGATTGCAAGTGAGATGAGAATGATAAAAATATAAACAGTACTATCCTTATCTGTTATATTGGTAAGGAGCCCTATGATTACATTAACTATATTTGAATTTCAAATGTATCAATGTATTAATTTTAGCACAAAGCCACAGACACCCTGAAAATATCAATAAAAATTCTTCAAAAGCATTAAAAAACAACTCAAATGTGTTTAACTTAAATTAGTCATTGCAAATATTTTCATTATGTTGTTCATATATTAACCACCTAGGTACACATGTTTTTGTCTATGAATGTGGAAAAGTGTTTCTTTATCATTAACCTGTATGTCATTGACCACAAAATGTATGCTTGTTTTTATTTTAAAGTATATTTTACTGCACAAGGACAAATCAGTTTATGATTATACCTGTTTTCCATTTTCAATCCTTTAGTGTAGCTATGTCATTTAGTATTCAACTGTCAAATATTAATACATAAAATTTTCTTGTAAAGAATGGAATATAAGTAATACAAGTGACATTAAAACCCTCAGTGAAGGAGGAAAAAGACTTTGGATCTTAGATGTCAGTTTTATAAAAGACAAATTTATAGGTATAGCAATCTGTCTTTTATAACTGACATATATTTTCCCTGCAGTTCTTTTGCCCCCAAATACAATTTTTTTCATGCATTTTCATATATATATATATATATATATACATATATATATATATATATATGAATTAATCATTTGGACTGTTTTAGTTTCATAAATGTACTGTTGTCAATTCATACTAAGTATTATGTAAAATTTTAAAAGAAATAAAACTTCTTACAGCACTGAAATATGGAAATGTCTGAATTAAGCTTGCTCATCAAATTCTTCCTGAAATTGGTAGCAAAGCAGTTCTCTTACCATCTAGCACAGCAAATATCAACTGAGGTATATTCTCTCTGGGACTCATTTAAAGAGGGTAGTTATCATTCAGAGGCTGCAGCAGAAGTACTTATGGCATGCACTAACAGCCTGGAGAACTAAGCAACCTCTTCAAAATACATTCACCATAGAGAGTCTTGGACACTGATAAAAAGTCATATTTCAACTGATCTGTAAATAAAATATTAGACAACACAGCATTATCCATCTTATACTATCTACAGCAGTTTGATATTGTATCAAACCTTTGAAAGAAAAAAACACAAGGGACTATTGTGGCAAATAAATTTTGTCCCCATTTATCATGATAATTTTCTTCTTGACTTTGAATGAGATTATAAATTCCTCTGATTAAACTTCGTGTGGGACACTAAGTGCTTTACCAAATGTTTGTTAATTGGGAATCTTATTTTTTGTTCTATGACAAATGTTTTGAGGCTTTTAGCATACAGGTCGTCCACATAGAGAATACTTTTTATTTGTAACATATAAGCAAAGACCACCAAGTAAAAAAAATGACCAAATCTAATGAGGCAATATGTCCACCATTGAGTTAGAGTTGGTTATCTATATATTGAATAAATATAGTCATCACTAAATATTTCAAATTTAGAACATTATCAATAAATATTTTTTCTTGGTGAATGTGTATAGTATATACATAAGCTCTGACATGTGGGGGGCATGGTTTGAATTTGGATGCCTTTCTATCACTTTCCTCTCATTATTTGATTTGTAATTGCCCTGAAGTTGGAACTCTTTGTGCTGGCTATATTGACTGACTAGTAATCCTCCATATTGACTGGGTAGTAGTCCTCCATGATCCCTGTTTCTTCCCATGATCCATCATAAGTGTCATGGCACTCACCTATTATATGGGTACTAGAGATGCAAATGTAGGACTTCCTGTTCCACAGTAGGTACTTTCTGCACTGAATCATTTCCCTAAGGATAGATGTATAGGAGTATTAAATTTAAATTTTAATTTCATATTTTGTGAGCTTTTCGTATTTTAGCTACAGTATTGGTTGTGAATATACCCTTTGATGGGAGATGTTATTCTGTAAATATGTTTCTCATACTGGTTAATTAAAAAAGCCCTGTTGGCCAATAAGAAACTAGATATGTGGGGCTAGGAGACTAGGAGGAGGAAAGAGGAAGTAGTTAGGAGGGGTCAGCATGGAGAGTTAGAGAAAACAAGATGCCGGGCCCCCTGCTCCCCAATAAGACGACCATGTGGAAATACTTAGATAAGTAGAAATGGGTTAATAATTAAGACAGAGCTAGCCCATAAACAATAATGGTAACTGGCCAACAGGATTATATCAAATACAGAGTCTCAGTGTGTTATTTGTGGCTGGCGTGCCAGATAGGCGGTGGGCAGGCTGGCAGAAAACAACATGCTACAACCCTTTTCGTAATTCTTTGAATTTGTATTTAAAACAGTGAATTGTATTATATATAATTTATGTAGTATAGTTGATTATAGGCTAGTTCTGCTATTAAATTTACTGTACATAGATGGCAAGAAAGTACGATAACACATGTTATGTGCTTATCATGGTCTAAAAACTTGCAATTAATAAAAATGTTAACTTTTTCCCTTAAATCCACATGCAGAAAGAAAAGGCCTAACTCTATAGTTCTTTTTGTTTTTCACGTGTTTAAGTATGGAGTGAGCATACATGTGTATATGTGTCTGCATGTGTGAGGGTTAAATTTTATACAGATGTGCTAAAATGGGGTACCAGATGTTGGCTGCTACTTATCTTCCTTAATCACTGTCCACTTTATTTACTGAGGCAGATTCTTTCTTTGAACTCAGAACTCCCCCTAGCTACCCTATCCATTAAGCCTTGAAATCCATTTTCCACAGAATCATTTCTCTGCATTCTGAAAAATTTTTATGCAAAAATGCTAACAAAACCTGCTTTTGCATGAATGCTACTTAGAAACAAAAAGATCATTGTGTTTTCATAGCAAGCATTTTTCCACTGTGCCATCTCCAGTCTGTATTGTATAGCACTTGATATCTGAGACCTAGCAATGCACATGCATGAAATTATAGAAATTGTAACTGTTTTAAATCTTCCCATTGTAATAGTTTGTAATTATTCTTGGGTGAACACTTTCAGTATCTATTATATAACTTAAATTTTATTTCACTTCTAACTCTCAAAGTTACAATCTGAAAATCATTTTGCTCATTTTTCCTTTAAACATTGCTAGCAAGAACAAAATACTACTATTCTGCTATTCCTTTATTTACCCACTTCAACGACTTAACTAATTGAGATTCTTGAAATTGCATACCAAGTATGTAATCAACCTGTATCTCAGCCATCCTCTTCTTCCTAATCATAGAGCAGTGTGTGGGTACTGTGTTGGACAGTTTTAGTCTATCACTGTGTTTCATGATCAAGTGTTTTGAATCACTTTCACTTTGTTGTCTTTGATCAGTCATATTGTTGCAAGTAGAAATTCAGTCCCTCTAGTGTTAGTCTTAGGTATCCTTAGTATTTATTATAATAACAGAAAAGAGTAGTTATCATAACATGTAACATAAAACATAACTTGTGGTTTTAAGTACTTTTGATGCATACACCATGTATTAGATGCATAATTACTCCAAGTGAAAACATAATGATAGTTGTGGATCTTATATATTAAATTTTAAGTTCAGGATTACTATCTATCCAAAACTTATTTTAAAACTTAATTGATGTAGTTTCACACTCATCAGTAAAATGTTAGTCCTCATTGGACAACTAACTAGGGCTTCCAGCAATTTAGTGTGACATTCTGTGTTTCATAAAATCTGATATGTCCCTGTTCTTGAGTTGACGTACATCTTAATGGGTTACACTGATTCTTTGATGAGTCATGAAGCTCTGATCTATATAAAATTTGAAACCAGTTCAAAGTATGTAGTAAAATTACAGTAAAATATTTCATACCTTACAAATTTGATGAGGATTTCCTAGATTTTTTTTCAAGTACTGACCCAATACTTTATTTTATATAGTTGAGAGCAAAATAGTCATTCGAAGCCTGTGTAGTAAAATTTCAGCTATACAGCAGCTGAACCCTGTGAATCCAACCTTTTTACTTTGGAAAGCTAGACTCAGACAAACACAACTATGAGTGAAGGGGCAATGACCACAGGCACACAGCTGTGATACAAGTAAATGGCTCCTCCAAAGATCACAAGTGATCACTTGTGGTGATGAAATGAATCCTAGTAGATACAATATACCCCACCTCAGTTACTTTAAGAGGAAAAATCATTTTTCTGCTATGGCAAATTGTTTGCTTGATTAATTTGAGATTGTATTTGTTATCTCTCTTAGAATATTATCTATTAAAGGTCAATAGAGGCAATGTCTTGACTATCTCCTCAAACCAGACTGTGTTTAAGAATGTTTCATATCAGGAATTTTTGGAAATAATACCCCTGCAAATAGCATCCAGCAATGAAAATATAGTAACATAAATGTTCATTGACAATTGGATTCCTTGTTGAATCAAAATAATTTTTTTGCTTAATGATTTTTAAAAATGCAATGTCATTTGTGACCTAATACATAAAAATAAAATGTACAATGGATGCAGTAATAATAAAACTCAAATAACTGTACCACTTGAAAATGTACACATTTTAGATTATTTTAGATTTCAATATGATTGCATAATTTTGCCTTCCATTTCTTCTTACCAAACCCTCCCATTTAACTCTTATTACTTTCTTCCAAATTTATGGCTTCAAGACTTCAAGACTCTGCTTTCAGAGATCATTTCTATAGTTTGTCACCAAATTTATGACTTCCTTTTTTGTGGTCAATATTACATACATGTATGTATGCATACACACACATATATGTGCAAATGCATGTGTGTATGTATATACATATATATATATATATGTGTGTGTGTGTGTGTGTGTGTAAATAGTGAGTATATGTGTGTGTTTATTCTTAAATACAGCTTATTCAGTATATATATGTGATTTGTATATATGTTTTCAGATGTGATCATCCAGTATTGGATAGCCAATTGGTGAGCTCATCTCTGGGGAGAACTCTTATTTTCTACTGTCAACCTTTCTTAATTACCTGGGTTTGTGTGTGTGTGTGTGTGTGTGTGTGTGTGTCTTTCTTATATTCTTCCTTTGTTTCTGTGTATCCTTGGCTAGTCTGTAACACAACATTGTCTGGCTTAACCCTGAACACACAGGGTATGCCTTCCTGTGTGTCCTTAGTGCTAGTTGATTAAAGTCACATGCCATCTTGTCCCTCAGGCTAACCTGGTAAGTCTCACAGCAAACTCTCTAACTCTGGATTTTACAGTCTTTCTTCCCTCTCTTCTGCAATGTTCCCTGAGATTTATTTATGTAACGGAGTGGTTTTGTGGAAATATCTATTGGCAATGGTGTCTACAACTTTTCATTTTAATTTACTGTGGTTTTAGTAATGAACTTCACTTGTTGCCGAAACATTTCCTTGATTACGGCTGATCACTACGCTTAACTGTGGTTATAAAGACAAATATTCAGAGTTCAGTTTAGTTAGGGCTTATGAAGCTTTGGAAAAGTGGTGACTAGAGGTTTTGCTCTAAAACCTATGACTCCACTAGTTCTGGGTAGTTGGCTATGATTCCAGTACCAGGCATGATCTCCCTCCTGTCCAGCACACTTTAAGTATAATTAGAGAGCTGTTTGTTACCTTCAAGTCTGCGATTCAATACAGCATGCTTGAAGTTTTCTTTTCCTGGAAATGACCAGAATTTAAAGGGACCATCATAATGGTAACAGTCAGGTCACAATGGACACAATCTTAAAAGAATCTTCAGAATATTTGCCCCGACACACAGGGCAGTATCGACGAATCAGGGAACACCTAGGGGAAACGACAAAGAAGGGATATAAAAAGATGACAGCAAGACAGTGTTCTGATCAAGCTGCCAAATTTTATTTTCTCAGGGGGGGCTTATATAGGACCATAGATAGGATGTGAGCAGGGTTTGCAAGTGGGCAGGATGAAAGGGTCAGTAGAAGGAATGCTCTGAACTAATTTTTAACTGGATGTAAAACTGTAACAGGAAGGATATCCTGAGCTATTCTTTAACTGGCTGTAAAACCAAAAGCCTGTATCTAGGAATGCTCTGCTGACCTTTCTGCTTACTTTGTAAGAGGTAGTAATTTTCTATCCCAGAGGCCTGAGGTAGTGAGGATGGTGATGGTCCCCAACAAATATTATTGTATTTTAAAACTGAAAAGAGCAAATATATTGTTCAGTATTTTTCAAGGAATAGAAAGAAAGAACTAAAACTACAAAACAGTTATTCATTGGCTAAATATGCTACCGTTTTCACCTCTTCATAAATTATTGGCAAATCTTTTGAGAACTTTCCACATTTTAACCTGACAAAGGTCACTGAAGCCCTAGCAGCCATTTTGAGATTTCACCTGTTAGCCTTATTTTTTAAAATTTTCATTCCAAAATTGAGAGGCAGCCAATTTTTTTACTTTAATTGGGATGTTAATTGGGCCTTTGGTGTCCTAATTATGAATAAAGTAATTATAGCAATTATAGACAAATTAGACTAATAATTAGTGATTATAAATAAAGTCAATCCGAAATTCCTTTGAAATATAGTGACAAAATCAGCTTCAAAAGTGACAGAGTCTCTGTGAACCTCTAAGACAGAGGATCTGTCTTATCACATTCTGATTCATATTTAAAGATAAGTAAATTATGTAGTACTTATACTTCTTATAAACACTTTAACTCATAGTTCATAAGTCTATTTACTATTCCATAAGGTAATTAATGTCCCACATTTTGGAATACAATAATATTAACAAGTTTATTACATTATGTGGAAATAAGTAACAATGGTGAGCATAGATTTTTTCTGAGATACTTAAATGTATGCTGAGGTGTGACAATTACAAAATTTAGTATAGTTTTGGATCATTCAGAACCAAAATGTCTATAATAATAAACCACCACATGATTTCTCTTCTGTTCTAAAGGTTAACTAGTTAATTAAGTAGTTAATTGGAAACACCAGAAGATTACAATTTATACATGCTACATATGTATATATATGTATTGTGTATTATGTAATTTATTTAACATCACAAGAAATCTTTCAAGACAAGCAAGTAGGTCAACAGCACTGGCATATGTGCTTGTTAAAGATGATAACAATAATCTTTGAAAGATTTAAATAAATAACTCAAATTTTGCACTGAAAGCTGTTAAAGCATTGACTATAACAGGGATTTATTCTTCTCCAAAAATAATGTCCAAAATGTTATACTATGATTTAATTTATAGATGAAGAGCTAAAATATATTTCTTGCTTTCTATTTTTGTCAGAGATGTTGCAAAGGTTTTCATAGTACATTGTGCTTTTATAATGGTCATTTTTAATATTTTAATTTTTATTTACAAAGATATTCTGTTAACTCCATAGGTTTCTAACCTTCCACTTTACATTCTTAGTTCACAACCTAATGTGCTTCCTCATAGTTATGTATCCTTTTATAATAAAGTGGAATGAATTCAGTGTTCATTCTAGTTTCAATTAACTTATATTTGATGAAAAACACAAAGCACAGCTGCTTTTGTTATAAATGTCTTGATTAGAATTTAGTGAGAAATGTTGGTTAAATTAACTAATACGTATCCTACTTTATCACTGACTATATTCATTTAATCTCTGTCTTGGCAGACTTGGAAGAAGAGAAATAATTATGATCTCCTATAACTGTCAAGCCTGGCTTAGCTATGCATAACTGTATGAAACTTATATGAAATTGCTGTTTCTAAAACATACAAAAAAAATGAAGAAATCAAACCTCTCATTTTCATTTTCTCTGATTAAAAGGTAAAAAAAAAATGTTTGCCTCTTTGTCAGAGAAATTATTGACACATTTCAGTAAATAGAAGACAACAGTATAAACAGAACTTGATATAATTTGACAATTCCGTGCAGTGGTAATCATTTACAATTATTAAATTCACTCCACATGTGTTAGAGGCTTCCCCATATTGTCAACATGGTAAGAAAGCTGCCTAACTTAAGGACTTTTAATCTCATTTTGAAGAGTTTGTGTAATTTAGTTTTTCTGTTTAGTACTTTATTTTTTAGTATATGTGTGCTACAAAATCATCTAATTCTGATAAGAATTATATGAACTTCAAAAGATCATATTCCCCATTCTGTGTCCTAATGACTCAGACTTACAATGTTTATCATTCCCTATCACCAACCCAGAGTTTATTTCTTGTTCATTGCATATGTCATGCTGATCTCAGCACTGAGTGTGTGTCCTGTGTTGAAAGCATCTGGGCTGCCTATTGTAGCCCAGGTAGAAGAATGCCAGGTGCATATGCTTTGTAAATGTCCTGCATATGTCCTCTCTTCTCTGCATTTTATCTATCTTTGCTTTCAGACATCAATTAAACCTAAGAAGTGTAATGTTTGTGAATGGCCATTACACTAAAATATGAATCTTTATATAGTACTAGAGTCTTTAAAACATAACACAGTGTGAGCTGAATGGAATGATAGTAACAGACATGGTAAACAGCCTGGGGAAGAGCGCATCAAGGCTTTACCCTACACAAAAAACTACAGGCATCTTAAACAAGCTGGGAGCAGGAGAAGCAGTCTATCCTAGGCAAGTGCACACTGATTGTCCAGTGCCAGAAGATGAACCCTAAAAACTATATACAAAGAACATTACAAACTCAACAGGTTATATATAGAAGTAAATATATTTATATGTATTCCTAATAAATATATGTATATGCATACATATGTGTGTGTATGTAAAAAAATTAGAGATAAAGATGTTGTAAATTTAATGGAGTGTATATGTGAGGTTGGAGGGAGAAATGGGAAAGAGAACATTTGGTAATTACATTTTAATCTCAAAGAAAAAACTTAAGGGAACTCTACTCCACTGCTGGTGGGAGTGCAAACACGTGCAGCCATTTTGGAGATCAGTATGGCAGTTCCTCAGGAAAATGGGATTTAGTTTACCGCAGGACCCAGCAATTCCCCTTAGGTATATTCCCAAATGATCTACATCCATGCAACAAAGACAGGTGCTCAACTATGTTCATAGCAGCATTATTTGTAACAATAAGAACAGACAGCTGACCTGAACAAGGAGGAGCTAATTGGCTCCCCAGACTGTTAGCTGGGAATCCAGCATGGGACAGAATCAGACCACCTGAATATGGGTCTCAGCTAGAAGGACTGAGCAGTCTGAAGGACATCAGCCAGTAGAACCATGATGTATTCCTGGTACACAAATGATCTTGGGGACACATCCCCCATGGAGGGATACTCCCTTAACCTAGAGACAGGAGAGAATTTCTAGTCCCTACTTCAAATGACTTGACAGATTTACATGACCCCACCTGGATAGCATAGGCCTACATATGGAATGGGGGTGGGGAGGGTGGTCAGAGTGCATGTGAGGGGGGAAAGAGAAGAAATGAGGGAGGGAGGGAGTGAGGGAAGAAGGGAGGGAGGAAGAAATGGAGAGAGGAAGAGTCGGAGGGAAGAAGGGAGAGGAAACTGGGATCAACATGTAAAATTTTTAAATTATATTATTAATAAAAATATCTTAACATGGTCACTTTAAAACTCTATATGTTACATCAAAATTATTCATAGAAAGAGTAATATTATCCTCATTGCTGAAATTATCTTCAAAGTAAAGAAAACTGAAGAAATACCATTTAAATACACTTTATGTTTTTAAGCTTGAGCTAAATATGCTTCACAAAAATTGTTTGCATGCAAGTTGTCTATCAAATTTTATTGAAATATATGTATATGTGAAATCTGGTTTTGTTCTCATGTATATTCATACACAGTCCTGTTATTGGTGGAAACTGAGGATCACTAGGTGTTTCTGCCCATAGTTTTAGAATGAGGTTCAGTAAGAGACTTTCTCCTCAGGAAACAAAGAAGAAAGTGATACTTAGGAAAGCCAGTATACCACCTTTGGCTTCTGTGTGCTCCAACACATACATATACATATATTATGTACACATACACACACACACACACACACACACACACACACACACACACACAGGAGAAAGAGAGAGAGAGAGAGAGAGAGAGAGAGAGAGAGAGAGAGAGAGAGAGAGAGAGAAAGGAGAGAGAGAGAGAGAAATAATTCTGTGTCCATGTGGATGGCAAAACCAACCAAATTATACAAGGGCATTACTGTACACAACCATTCTATCCCCAATGAGTTAATAAAATCTACCATTTTAGCAATTTTCAAGAATATGTTTTCCAATTTTGAAAGATGTAATTGCTAAAGGTAATGGCTCTGAAAAGAGAGTGGATTTTTATTGTCATCAATGTGCTCACAAAGCAGATTCTGTTCATCGTAGCAGGACATGTCCTGAGGGATTGTGTTAATGGACCATGCTACCACCAATAAACACCTTGTTGAAATGATAGTTACTTTCTGAGAAAAAGGAAGTTACCCTGAACCTTTTATAGACTGGATGTATAAATGTGCTGTGAAATGAAGGGCACATGAGTCTAAGAGTAATTATTCCCACCATGGCTGTTTTTATGACTCAATATAGACAGCAGGAAAATGAATACAAAATCGGCTCTTGAAGAAAGTTCATCAAATAGGGGCATTTAAAATTTATTTCAAACAATTAAAATGATGAAAGGTATCTATGCATATATGTGTATATAGTATACATGTACATAATAATATTTTGCCAATTAATTAATATTTTGTTCCCATCAGGTGCTTTAACATAAATAATCCAGAGTTTTTCTGGCATTTAAATTTTAAATTCTGTACACAAGCTCATTTTTTCAGGCCACTAACAAAAATTAGGTATTGTGTATTAACATATATATTTTTTTTCTTTTTTTTAACATTTATTTATTTTATGCTGGACATAATGATACATGCCTTTTTTAATGAAAACAAACATTTATAAACAATATTTGGGAATTTGGAAGTCGTTCTTTCCAAGCTGCTTCCTCCTGGTAGGGGGCGCTGTCATGGGGAAATCCTAAGATGCAGAAATCCTGGCTGTAGTGGTCTGCAAGGCTGCATTGTCGAATTGACATTGCTTCAGGGGGTCTTGCTTGATCCTGCAACATTATTCTGGGAGGAATCCAGAGCTTTTCCTTTTCTGTGGAACCAAAATTAAAAATACTTTTCCCCATTAACTTGTCCTTAGGCTTGTGTGTGTGTGTGTGTATGTATGCATGTATGTATGTATGTTTGTATGTATGTATTATGTGTGTGTGTGTGTATATGTATATGTATATGTATATGTATATGTATATGCATATACATAATTAATCCAGCAGCATTTTTCCTTCTTTTTTTTAATAATGATATAATTTAAAAATTTTACATGTGGATCCCAGTTTCCTCTCCCTCCCTCATTTCATCCCTCATTCCCTCCCTCTCTCTTACCCTCTTTCCCATGTGATATGCATCCTGACCATTCTCCTCTCCCATTCTCCCACCGCCATTCCACTTGTAGGGCTATGCTATCCAGGTTGGGTAATGTAAGTCTGTCAAGTCATTTGAAGTAGGGACTAGGACTTCTCTCCTGTCTCTAGGTTAAGGGGGTATCCCTCCATGGAAGATGTGTCCACAAGGTCCTTTTGTGCAACAGAAATAGATCTGTTTCTACTGTCTGAGGTCCCCCAGACTGCTCAGTCCTTATAGCTGAGACCCATATCCAGGGGGTCCGAATCAATCCCTTGCTAGGTTCCTAGCCATCAGTCTGGGAGGCCCAAACTCCTCCTTGTTCAGGTCAACTGTCTTTGTGAGTTTCTGCAACCTGGTCTTGTCCTCTCTCTCTGCATCTGGATTCTAGTTTGACTCAGTGTTTGGTTATGGGTGTTTGCTTCTGTTTCCAACAGGTACTAGATGAGGGCTCTATGATGATGGATAATTTACTTGATGATCTCATTATCAGGGAAGGGCATCCATGGTTGCTCAAATTGTTTGTTGGAGTCAGCCTTGTATGTCTCTAGACCGTTTTTAGGTTCAGTTTTCTCTTCAAACCAATAATGGCTCCCTCCTTTATGTCCTCTCTCTCTCTCTCTCTCTCTCTCTCTCTCTCTCTCTCTCTTTCTCTCTCTCTCTCCCTCCCTCTCTCTCTCTCTCTCTCTCTCTCTCTCTCTCTCTCTCTCTCTCTCTCTCTCCTCTTACTCTCTTCTGTCTTTTATTCCTACCCTGACTCAATCTTCCTAGTCATCAGGAATTGTCCTCTCCCCTTTTTGTGAGGAACCATATATGAATCTATTAAAATACACCTTGTATCCTAGTTCCTCTGGTGGTTTGAATTATAGGCTAGTGTTCCTTTGTTCTAGGTCTAAATTCATACATGAGAGAGTACATACCTTGTTCCTCTTTTTGTGACTGGGTTACCTCATTCAGGATGGTTTCTTCAAGTTCCATCCACTTGCCTATGAAATTCAAGATTCTGTTATTTTTGTCTGCAAAGTAATATTCCATTGTGTAGATGTGCCACATCTTCTTTAAAGGAAACAAAGTTTTACATAGAATCACCATGAGGACAAGGGTGAACATGGCTTGAGAAACTGTGAATAGAAATGTCAAATGTGGTGAAATTTTATCCTGAGCAATAGCTCAACTTGCTAGCCCTTCCCACATGTTTTCTCTTACGTGTTATTTTTATGTGATGGCAGATTGGTGCTACACATATTCCAAACATAGAATGTAAATAAACTAAATGATGGACTTTGGAACTCTGAATGACTCAAGAATAACTGAATAGTGACCAGTGTATAGGTCTTTCCAGTAACAGTTTTATGTGTATTATAAAGGAATCATTATACATATATAAATATTAAATATAAATATAAATATTAAATTAAGAGCAGGTTTTTCCCCGCTTCTGGTCTGGTCCCGCCACCACGCCAAACTCCAATAACACTCAGAGACTCTGTATTTGACACAGTCCTGTTGGCCAGTTTCTATCATTGTTTATTGGCCAGCTCTTTCTTAATTATTATTCCATTTCTACTGTTCTAAGTATTTCCACGTGGCTCATGTTACCAGAATTGTGGGCCAGCATCTTGCTTTCTCCAGCTGTACATGCTGACCCCTCCTAACTACTTCCCCTTTCCTACTTGTCTCCTAGCCCTGCCTATCTTGCTTTCCCATTGGCCCAACAGTGCTTTATTCATTAACCAGTATGAGAAACATATTTACAGAATAACATCTACCATCAATATAAATTATATTATAGTATAAAATAGTGCTATCATATGTATTAATTCTACATATTATATAATATTTCTATTTTTCTAATATTAAAATATATTTTTTACTATAATGTATAATTCTACTTCTAAGGGCCAAGGATATTTCTCAGTGGGCAAAAGTGATTGCCAAACAAATGTGATGATCCAAGTTAGATCCTAAGACACACAACCCCCCCAAAAAAAATAATGAATGCAGTGATGTGTATATTTAGTCACAGAACTCCTATGCCAAGAAGAGAGATAGACTGAATAAAATTCAATAAAAGCTTGGTGTCAGGTATTTTGGAATACCCAGTACAGAAATCACAGAAAGTTTTACACACACACACACACACACACACACAATTAAAGAAATCCTTAGGGGAGAAAAAATGTTTATCATTGATCTACCATAATAAATTAGAATTTATTTGACTGTTTTGTAATTAAAACAATGAAACACAGAAAACAATTGTATAAAAAATATCATTTAAATTATTTATACTTGTATATAACAATTGTATAACATTTTACCATTTAATGATTTGTTTCCTTTATTCTGTTATGAAAATTTAATTTGAGACTTACATAATGATCATCTCAAGCTTCAGTTATCAGATTTTCTATTTGTAGAACATTGGTTTGAACTCTAAAAATTGTAATTTACAAGCTCTTCCAGTCAATTTAAGATAAAACAGGAGTTAACATACTTTAGCCTTCACAGAAAGAAACCATCAATTTAGCATCAATATCAAATGTTTTTAGTATATTAATTTGATATATATCACTTCTTCACAAACATTCATTTGAATTGTTACTGATTTGAGCAAGGTGTGAATGATAGAGTTTGCTCTTATGGTATTGACATAGTCCCGTATGAGTTAATGCTAGTTTCTATCTCTACATTCATAGAAAAATAGTTATTTTTATTTTTTTAACATTTTGATATTTTTCATCTCTTAGAAACAAAGATGATTTCATGTATATGCACCATCCAAAGACGGGACATAATGAGATGAATAATGAATAACCTTCTCTTAAGCCAATTGAAAAATACAAGACCATCTCTAGTATGTATTTTCCTTCTATCTGACTTCCTTATGCTTCATAGCATCAAGTGTTCCATTCCATCTTGATTATTTTTACTTAGAAAATATAATCCTTACCTTTATTAACCCAGAGAGCCTCATGGAGTACGCACCTCTACAGTGCTTACCTATTTAGATAAAATAATTCCAGAGAATCGTGTCTGAGGATTGTACTTGTGCCTTCCCTCCTGGGGTATTATTCATTTGTTGTTCTACTAGATTCTGAACCATCTTCTGTTAAGTGTCTATAGGAGAAAATGCAGGCATGACCTGGTAGCTAGCCTACCTCGGACACTGTACTTCTGAGTCAGAAATATGTCACATCATGCACCTGAAGTCAGAATACTTTATTAAGATGTAGCATGAGTAGCTAGTAGCTGGCCTGCAGGCTAGTCAGAATATCTTTAGTATGTTTCCTCTGTATACAACACTTGGTTGCATGAACACTCAGTATCCAATCCAAGGAAATGTGCTAATGAATCACAGTAGTTTGGCTTCCACTATATAAATGGTTGCGTACACACAACAAAGCAAAAAGTATTCCCTGAAACTGTCTCCAATGTGATTTACCTTTCATTGACACATGGGCATTACTTATTGTCTAGGGCAAGTACCCAAAGACCTGTCCATCTTATAGTTATAAAGCAATACAATCTAGCTGTTTAGTTCTCTCTCATGCTAGTTTTGTTTCTGTCTTGGTTTTAATATTCTGCAAACATTAGAACAGAAGAAAAAAGGTAAAGTCTTAAAATCGGGATAATTTGTGATTAAATTGTATTAAAATGTTGTATTGACACTACTTCATAGCAAGTGAAGAATAGACACATATGTGGAATATCTGTATATTCATTGTAAAAAAACAAAGCAAATAAAGGAAAGGGGTAGATTTCATAAACATAGACTGTATGGTTTTCTGTCAGTTATGATCACTTGTTCATTGCACTTAGTATCTAGATAAATGAGGAGTAACCATATCTCCTGTTGTAGTTTAAGCCATCCATAACAACAAAATTATCTTTATACCTTGCCTTCTGAGGCATGGGTTTGGCAAAATGTACATGTAATCATATATAGACCTTGACTTAAATTTCTACATAGGATTTGGTGACTGAAATATTGTCAGTGAAATTTAAATTGTGCTGTTTTTCTAGGCAAATTTTCACAGAGTTCAATTTTCAGATTTCATTTAAATATGAAGAAAAGAAACTTCCAGATAATACTAAAATTATACATATCTACAAACTCACCTAGTATGCTGTTTCTCACAGTTATTTTATGTAAATTTATCATCATGCTATTTATCAAAGCTACAAATAAAACCTCATTTATCTATCACTATAGTTCCCTGGGAGAATAAATGCCATTGGGAAAATTATGAGTTGAACTGGTCAACAAGAAAAAAAATATTTGGTTAATTTTCAACCCAAAGAATATCCCATAATTATGATATGGAGTATTTTATATGTGAGAAGAGACCCCAGGAGGTGAAAAGAATCAAGAATGTGTCAACCTACCAATGGGAAACTCAGCCTAAAAGTGGAAGACTTCTTATAACTTTACTCTCATCTTCACATAGAAAATAACTCAGAGGTGTTAGTTCCACTTGCTCATTGACATTAGAAAGCTCTGTCTCAGCTTGAGAAGTCAAGAGAAATCTGTTCAAGTCCACTGTTTTTACATACTGCATGTTCTCTCATGTGTAAGTATGTTAATAAAGTTTAGTTGACACAAAGTTCTCAGAACGTAGTTCATGTTTTCTTCAAAACTATCAGTAAGCATCCTCTGTGTTCTTTACTTACCATTTAGTAATAGCAACAGTTCTGTCACACACTGCACTAAGAGCTTTACATACATTTACATATATTTTCATATTTATTTCTCAAGAAACCTGACAAGGTAAGTTTCATTATTACCATTTGAAGATAAGGTGACTTATATTCTGTGAAGTGAGATAACTTGTTCAAGATCTTCCAGTTGGTGTGTCACAACTCAGTTTTGAAGTGAATTATTTATTTGAAAAAGCTTTTGATCTTCCTAAGCCTTGTATAAACACTTTTCTTACCAATGGCTTTGAACAAAATTGATTGCTATCCTGACAAATGTATTATTTTTGAAATTATGTATCATATCTTTGCTTAGTTGCATGCATAAGTATTATCTCTAAAATATTACTATGAAAATTTAAAACCTTTTAAAGACAAGAAATGCTCTTTATTTATAGACTGTAGAGTTCCAAGATTACTGTGAGTTTTCAATAAATATTAAATTACAACCACAGATAATTTAACAATAAAAATTTAACATCCTACAGTTAAGAACCAAAACAGTAAAATTTGATTTAATGTTGCTGTACAAAAGCCATTCTCTTTCTCATTTGGTTTTGGCCAACCCGTGTCAGTGTACAAATAGAAAGACAGATGTTCCAGGATAATTCACCGTTATAGGTTGATTTAATTTACACTTTTCAGGAATTAAAATGTTTGACAGCTTTTTAATTTTCTTGATATATAAGAGGATAATTACTGGAGAAAAAAATGATTCAGCATCTTTAAACAAAATGTCCCTGTATATTCATTAGAATTCCTGAAAGATGTAATTTTGTAGTGAGGTGTTACAATGTGTTTTAAAATGCAAAGATGATTTCTTATGTAATAAAAAATAATTAAAGGAAGGAAGAAACATTACTCTGAGGTTTGCTAGGAAGAGTTTGGTTCAAGAGTAAAAGCACTTGGTCTCTCTATCGGGAGAAAGAAGTGCCCATTGCTTTGAAGCACCCCCAGCAGCTGATAATGGAGAGCTGTTGGCAATGATGATGGAGGCAGATGCTCACCTGTACTCCTACAGTGTACAATCTTGGCTTGATGACAATGTGAGAAGAACAAGAATCTGTCACAGAATGAGGGCAACTGGCAGCTGGAACCCAGGCAGGGAAGGGTAAACTGGTCACCCCAGGGCTGCTTGCTTGACTACAGCAGATCTCATCAATCATGCCAACATATGCAGCTGCCTGCAATAAGCAGATTTCTCAGACAGGAGACAAAATGAGGCGAATTAAAAGGCCAATAATTTAAACAAATCCTTTCCCAGATTCACAGCAAAGATGGATTGATAAATCCTGCTGATACCCCCAGATTTCATGTTAATTGAAAAAAGTTGCTGATATACAATCATGTTGTGAATTGAAATGTGCCATTCTGAACTGTGATCCTATTTTTAAGATCATAAAAAATAATATCCTTAAAAACATAAATGTGACATATTTTCAAAACATATCAATTACTATCATCCCTGAGCTTTTAAATTTTTCATTGCTTGTAAATTCTGTAGCTAATAGGAAGAGTAGAACATTAGATTCCCAACAAAAACATATGTCTTTTTATTTTGTCCAAAGCCCCAACTGAAATCAGTGGAAATTTGGCAGTAACAAATATTGCATAATTTTCCTCATAATGTGAGATAGTAATATAAGACAATTACTTTTTTGTTAATATTATTTGAACATCATCTTGAAAAACATGTTTTCATAATTTTTCCTTTTCTATTTATACAGTGTATCCTCTCCCTTGCTACTTTTTTTTAATCAATGTCAGTATTAGTTTATTTCAACTCATATCCATACAAGCTATATTTTCACAACTTTACACAGCCCTTCAAGCACACAGGTATGCACTCACTTGAACATTCTTTTCTAATTTCTCAGTGTACTGCAGAAACCACATCTGCCATCTCAAGAAAATAACTCACTTTCCCTCCTTCCCTTTGCTAGCTAAAACAGAACCTTTCTAGAAGTCCTGGATGAATAGTTACAGATTCAGTCAGGTTAAATGTTGATGAACTCTGTCTTTAGACATTAAGTGACTTTTCCTCCTTATATGCACAACTTTCCCTTGAGTATATCCTACATCCTTCATGAAATATAGACTCATCTAAAAGAATAGGGGAGCTTAGGTGCTTTCACTGGTTAGCTTTGTATTCATGCACTTACAATTGCTACCAAGTGCCAGGCAGAGCACAATGGGCTAGGGTGGCACTTATAAAACATTGGAAGCCAGTATTGGAAGGTGATTATTTCCTTTTTCATATCTGACAGTAGTTTTGAAACTAGAGAAAGACAAAGCTAGCCGGAGGTCAATGAGATTCTCTCTTCTCCCAAGCTCATCTCCTTACACAGGTGGCTTCACAGCTGCTGTTATGTCTGCAGGGGAATCAGTTGCTGGCAGACCTTGACACAGCTGGCAGCCCAATGCAGGAACAGAAAAGTCAATGTTACTAAATGAAAAGTGTCCACCTTGTCTGCTAAATCAACGGTCATCTTGAAATCTACATTGTAAGATAATTTATTGCTGTTGGCTGTTGTTCTTTAAGTCACAACTGAGAATTCAAATTTTTTTCTTCATCCTTTGATGAAAATACATGAGATTTCTCTGTCCTAGAGACAAGTAAGCATCACTCATAGCTTATTTGGTTGAGTGATTTTATTCACTATTACAGCCAGCAGTTGCTTTGAACATTCAATGAAATATTTTGGGGTATAACATAATAATATGTTGGATTTTAGTCTCCATTCACTTCACAGAAAAAAAAAAGATATTGTATAAAAATGTGGGAAGTATGGCATTTGTGTGAGGTGAAATCACCTATGAAATTAGTGGTAACTAGAACATTACCAGTAGCATTTAGAAGTATCCAGGTGACTTGAAGACATTTGAGCACGATACTTTTATTTACTGTTTTGGACATGTCCATAGTAAACATATATTTCAGATTCTTCATTTCTTATCTGGATTGTTATGTGTTTGGAAGATGCTTACTTTCATGATTTTAGAATTGTTGGAACAAATTAAAGCATCATATTGACAGCAATAATTGTTATCAACTGTCTAATTCATTGTTAGGGAAGCTTAGGTTCACATATCTGTTATTCTTTTACTTCAAGGGATAACTATATATTTATAAACTTTAAGCTCTGAATACCATGCCACATGGATACAACAGAAATGCTAATAAGAACAAAATTTCTGTCAGGCAGAAGATTGTTCATCATCTTATATCTCAAAATACCCCAGCATAAGGATTTTGCACATTTTGTGTCACATATAATAAGAATATCATGAATTGGCTGTAAGCTATAGTGCATGAAATCCCACCATAATTAATTAGTGTTGTTATAGCAACAGTTTTTATAGCACTTCTAAACACCCAAACTATTTGTTGGCACAGGGCAAAGTGTCTGAACACAATTTTGCCAATTTATTTTCAACCAGTCTCATTCGACCATCTTTCCCAACTTTTTAAAAATTAAACTCATCTCCCCCCACACACACACTTGGATAGCTTCATTTATGTGAGAATTCAGTATCAAACCTCAGCACAGCAGCAGGTTTTAATATCAGTTTGCTTGTGTCTTTTAGTGAAATGACTTCTTTTTTACTTAGTTTTACTGCACACAACCCAGAAATATCATGCCACATTCAGTTATCTATCACTACTACCTTGCACATAGGACACCAATAAGAAGAAAATCATAATATTTTCATTAATAGTTAAAAATTATATTGATTTCAAAATGAAATAACCATTCTATGCAGTATTTTTAAATTCATAGGGTAGAAAGAAGGGAACAAACATACCCAGAAGAATCAGCTGTAACTCTAGAAGTAATCTCTTACTTAGTTTCAATGTTGTGTAACTGACAAGCTGTCTACTACATCATAAACTGCCTCCTTTGGGAAATGTCTACTACAGAAATAAATTGGAAGACAGCTTTATTCTATCATTTACTAGACAAATTACTACCGTCTTAGTTAGTGGCAGAAAGGAAAAGCTAGTGATTTAGTGAACTGAGTATCTATCTTTCTATCAAGGCAGCTATTAATTTCCAAAGAAACTGGATATTCAAGAGCCACAAAAGGAGGAATTATGTGGGAAATGAAGTATTCACAGAACACAGTTGAGATCAAAGGGAAGAAGTGGAATTGAAACAGTTACTCTAGAGAAGAAGATCAGTAAAGTGTATTTGTGTTAGAAGAAGAGATTCAAAACAATGGACTATACAACAGGGACTGTGTAGTCCAGTTATCAAAAGGTGTTGTGCCATTTCTGAGACTGAAGCATTTCATCCTTCTGAAACCCATGAAGACAAAACCAAACAATTCAAAACAGTACCATATGCATGTTTTATCTCCCCAGAAAGTCTGGCAAAAGACAAAGGGTTTGTTATTTGGCAAAAGACACATATTTGGGTATGTGTGTGTGTTAGGTACAAAGCGAGTATACAAATTGGCAGTATTGACGACAATTTTCCTAAATGAGATTCTGGGTTTAGCGCAGGCTGGACTCTGATCAGAAGTATTGCTACCTAAACTCAGCATCCCTCCGAAATCTTATAAAATACATTTATGTTCATCAGGAAAAGCAAAATTTCCCACCCCACTGTCAAGAACAGCCTTTAATGAGGTACTTAGTTCCCTATTTATTCAAATAAACCTCAAGCAGTTTGAAATCTCCTGTCTACCACTTTTCTTTAGCTCCAAGATTGTTCCAGAAAACAGGCTCCTTTCCACGGCAACCAACTTCCCCCAATCTGGCAAGTCTCTTTGGACTATTTGCTGTTCTCTTTGCCCTGCAAGAGACAGCCCTGCATTTTTATTTTCCCCAATAAACCTCTGTCTTTTCCCATGAAGAGGTCTAGTTTGTTGGTTTCACTGTGATCTCATTTCTAGTTTGATTCCCAGTACCCACATAAAGGGGATCATGGTACCTTTTAAATAGTTTCAGAAAAACCTGTTATTCTTTTCTGTCTTCTATGGACAACTAAATGCATGTGGGTCACATGAATCTCAGGCAAGCATACAGGACACCTAAAACAAAGACATAAATATTTTACCAGAAATATACCTGACATTGAACTTTCAATTTTATTCATTATTTATTTATTCAAATACTTTAGATAACTACAAATTCAGGAAAACCTATCAATGATCTCAACAGTGTCAACTTACTGCATAAAATGATATTAATAACTGCAAAACAAGTTCATGTGTTGGGAGCCGACCTTGAGTTACATTCTCTTGCAGAATTGCTTACACCTTAGAACTCTAATTGAGCCTTATCTTGGTATACAGGAACCTGCTTAACAGGTGGTCTCTTCCACTCATTCCAGGTACTGAGTGCCCTGAACTGAGATGGCCCTGGCCCAGGAACTAAGATAAGCAGAGGTTTACTGTCTGATGTTTACTGTCTGGGATAATTACCAGGACCCCAGATTAGCAGAAGCTACCCCTCCCCATGTCCTCCCTGCCTGCTACCCCTCCCCATTTCCTCCCAGCTTTGCTTTAAATACTCCTTTTCACATCAATAAAGTTAGATCTTGACAAATGCACTGCTTGGTCTCCTTCCTTCTTTCTCTCCCATTATTTTCAGGTTCTAGCCCACCTCGACCCACGAATAACTAGGCCCCTCGGGTCGGGGCATTCATGCTCATTCAAATATTCTAAAATTATTGTTTTTATTAATTTATAATCACATAATACAATATTATAATTTTGTTATTATGATATATTCTTATTTGAGGTAAGTACAGGTAATATAAATATTTTGTTTTTTTACTTTAAAATATTAAAAATGTTTTTATTGATTCAGAAATTCAGACAATAAATGAATGTTTTGACCCCAAGTCTTAACTATACCCCAAATTAACTTCACCCCAATCTTTCCCCTTCAATTATGTATTCATAATTGAACACATGTTCAATATTTTTTTAAAAAAATTACCCATGGAGTTTACTTAATGTTACCAGTATTTGTATACATATGGGGTTGTCTCCTGGTGCATTGATGGCCTCTCAAGGGGACACATCTCTCTGAAGAAAACTGCTATGCTCTGCCTGAAGCTCTTAGCTGTCAATAACTTTTCTTCTATTGTGATATCCTACCATCTCTTTCCTCCATTCAGTTTTGTCTGGCTGATCTATTGTGAATCTTGTATATGCAGTCATATCTATTGTCAGACCATACATGACATTGTCCCTTTGACATGAGCAAACATTTTTTTGTAGTTATGCCCAGCCATTCTCTGTACTATATTTTCACACTTCTGTGCTGGTCCCTGATACTTGAGAGGAAATTATATTGATGAAGACATCCTTTTAAGTCTGAGTGCTCTACAATCTCATTCTTTCATGTTGACCAATTTAAAGTCTCTGTGGTAATTATCATCTACTGCAAAAACAAGCTTCTCGAATGAGTGTTGAAAAATTTGTTAATCAATGGGTATAACTGTTACTAGCACGTTTTCCCCGCTGCAGCCTCCATTGCCACTAGCCTCCCGGTCCTGCTCTGTGGTCTTTGAACGAGTTGAAGACAGATGGTTATGGTTATAGTTTTCCTTAGTTAGGATTAAATATAAGTTACATATAGGACTTAAGACTCACAAATATAGGATAGATGATATTTTCTTTAATTCTTACAAAATGTTAATGGACTAAATATTGTTAACTGTGATTCTTCTTTGATAACTGTTGTATGGTATATTTTGCTATATTAAGATTAAGACCCTTCTTTATATTTTAGACAGAAAAGAGAAGATGATAGGAGATGTTACTCTGTAAATATGTTTCTCATACTAGTTAATGAATAAAGCACTCTTGGCCAATAGGAAAGCAATATAGGTGGTGCTAGGAGACTAGGAGGAGGAAATGGGTAGTAGTTAGAGGAGTCAGCATGTAGAGCTAGAGGAAGCAAGATGACTGTCCATCATGCTCGGAAAAGATGACCACGTGGAAATACTTACATAAGTATAAATGGGTTAATAATTAAGACAGAGCTAGCCCATAAACAATAATAGTAACTGGCCAACAGGATTTTATCAAACAGAGCCTCTGAGTGTTATTTGGGGCACGTGTGGGCAGCAGGACTGGGCGGCGGGCAGGGAGGAACAAAGAGTGGGACCAGACCAGAGGCAAGGAAATAACTGCTTGTAACATAGTGGTGTCAGAAGAGGAACTGAGAACTTTCACTTAAAACTTAACAAAAGCTTAAAAAATAGTTTTTAGAAACAAAAGAACAGGGACAAGTAAGGCTTCTTGGTAGCAGCATTTTTCTGGGTTGGAATCTGTTTTGTGAGAGAGGTTTCCTGACTCAGCATAAGCGGCAAAAAACTGCGTGGATTTTAAAGAGATCTACTAACAATTTGTTGGTGTGTACAAGAGCTGGCAATCACAGTGACCACATCTCCAAGCCAGCAGCATGCGGGTGGATGGCAGCGTAGACCAAGGTGGTGAGCACAGCTCTCACTGCTGGTGGTAAAATAGCCACCACAATCTTGGATAGACTAGAAAAAAAAAAACAAAAAACAAAAAAACAAAACAAAACAACAACAACAAAAAAAAACTGTGGCTTTCATTTTACAAATGTTTTTGTTTAGCAAATAAAAGACTTGTGGCAAGAAAAAGATAAAGATTTACAGTAAAGACAGATTCACATTAAGAAAAACTGCTAAAGGTTTACAGTGTGTTTGAATATATATGTAGGCTTGGGAAAGAAAGAGAAACAGGATAAAATGGTTTAAAAAAGAAAAAAAGAAGTAGAGTAACTGGGTGTGGTAGCACATGCCTTTAACAGCACGAGGGAGGCAGAGGCAAACAAATATCTGTGATTTCAAAGTAAACCTGGTATACAGAGGGAATTCCAGTACAGATAAAAGTTACACAGAGAACCTCTGTCCCAAAATATGTAAAAAATGGAAGTAGAAGAAATAGAGTAATTAAAAAAGTCACATAAAGATGGAAAGCACAGAGAATCTTTAGATATTGTAACCTATTCTGTTATATTTAAATTGTTTGACTGCTGAGAAAATAACAACTGATAAAAGAAATGCTGCTGGATTAATTCAATTTATATATTTTAAAAATGTTTTGACACCAAAATTTAAGTCCAAGGACAAGTTACTGGGGAAAAGCATTACTATTTTTGTTTGCACAGAAAATAAAAAGCTGTGGATTCTTTCCAGACTAATGTGGTTTGATCAAGCAAGACCCCCTGAAGCAACATCAATGGGACAATGCAGACTTGAAGACCACTACAGCCATGATTTCTGCATCTTCTTTGGATTCCCCATGACACTGCCCCCTATCAGCAGGAAATAGTTTGGAAAGAACGACGCCCAAATTCCCAAATATTGTTTATGTTTGTTTTCATTTAAGTGGGCTTGGTTATAAAGGGCTAATGACCACAAGCAATCCTCTTAGAGGTAAAACGAAAATTATGATAGAGATACGAATATTTTGCCTTGGAATGAATTTTCATTAATTGATACAATTTAAGGTCAATTTTGTGATATGTATATTTCTCCTCTTGTTTAGGTATTATGTTTATATAGCTCATTGGAAAATGTAATGTTTAATTTAGTACAGATTATAAAGGCTTGCCTATGATAGTGAAAACTGAGAGATAAGTTAGTTAGGATTTCTAGATATATAGAGATGTATTTGAGATAAATAGGCATCCTTCAAACCTTTCAAAAACCTACAGAATATGGCATTTATAAATGGTTTAGGGTTTGTCTTGAGAGTGAGGTACAACTGATCCTGGTAACACCCACCTACATTAGAAAGAAAGATGGACATCGAAGAAACATATTATGGTGTTTGCTTCTAATATGGCCAGACTGCAGAATAGTATTCCATTGTGTAGATGTGCCACATCTTCTTTATCCATTCTTCAGTTGAGAGGCATCTAGTTTGCTTACATGTTCTTGCTATTACAAATAATGCTGCTGTGAACATAGGTGAGCACATGTCTTTGTTGCATGGATGTGGGTCATTTGGGCATATACCTAAGAGTGGAATTGCTGGGTCCTGTGGTAAGCTAATTCCAATTTTACTGAGGAACCACCATACTGATCTCCAAAATGGCTGTATGAGTTTGCACTCCCACCATCAGTGAAGGAGTGTTCCCCTTACTCCACATCCTCTCCAGCGTAAGTTGTCATTGGTGTTTCTAATTTTAGCCATTCTGGTAGGAGTGAGATGGTATCTCAAAGTTGTTTTCATTTGCATTTCTCTGATAGCTAAGAATGTCGAACATTTTCTTAAGTGTCTTTCAGCCTCTTTGATTTCCTCTATTGAGAATTCTTTCTTCAATTCTGTAGCCCATTTTTAATAGGGCAATTTGGTGTTTTGTTGACTAGTTTGTTGAGTTCTTTGTATATTTTGGAGATCAGCCCTTTGTCAGATGTAGGACTGGTAAAAAAAAAATTTCCCAGTCTGTGGGCTGCCTTTGGTCTTGTCAACTATGTCCTTTGCCTTACAGAAGCTTTTAAGTTTCAGGAAGTCCCACTTATTAATTGTTGATCTCAGTGTCTGTGCTACTGGAGTTATGTTCAGGAAGTGGTCTCCTATACTAATTTGTTCAAGGGTACCTCCTACTTTCTCTTCTAAGAGGTTCAGTGTGGCTGGATTTATGTTGAGGTCTTTGATCCATTAGGATTTGAGTTTTGTTCATGTCGATAGACATGGGTCTATCTGCAGTCTTCTACACACCATCATCCAATTTTGCCAGCAACATTTGTGAAGATGCTTTACTCCGCCCATTGTATTTTTAAGCTGTTTTGTCAAAAATCAGGTGTTCATAGGTGTGTGCATTAGTATCAGGATTTTTGATTCGATTCCATTGGTCTACCTGTCTATTTTTGTGCCAATGCCAGGCTGTTTTCAGGACTATAGCTGTGTAGTAGAGTTTAAAGTCAGGTGGTGATGCCTCCTGAAATTCTTTTATTGTATAGGATTGTTTTGGCTATCCTGGGTCTTTTGTTTGATTATTCCTGGAGTCTACTCCTCTGGGGTGAGTTTGCTTCTTTTTGTTCTAAGGCTTTCAGATGAGCTATTAATTCTCTAATGTGACTATCCTCTGTTTTCTTCATAAGGTTATTCAGCGCAATGAACTTCCCTCATAACACTGCTTTCAAGGTGTCCCATATGTTTGGTTATGTCGTGTCCTCATTGTCATTGAATTTTAGGAATTCTTTAATTTCTTTCTTTATTTCTTCTTTTACCCTGGTGTGGTACAATTGCACATTGTTCAGATTCCATGAGTTTGTAGGGTTTCTGCGATTTGTGTTGTTGTTGAATTCCATTTTTGAAGTATAGTAGTCAGATAAGATACAGGGGACTATTCCAATTCTTTTGTATCTGTTGAGGTTTGGTATGCCACCTAGTATGTGGTCGATTTTTGAGAAGGTTCCATGTGGATCAGAGAAGAAGGTATATTTTTTTGTGTTTTGATGGAATGTTCTATAGATGTCTGTTAAACCCAGTTGTGATATAACTTCTGTTAGTTCTTTTGTTTCTTAGTTGAGTTTCTGATAGTTGGTCCTGCCTAGTGGTGAGAGTGGTGTTTTGAAGTCTCTCACTATAAGTGTGTGAGATTTTATGTCAGCTTTGAGTTTTAGTAGTGTTTCTTTTACGAATGTGGGTGCCTTTGTATTTGGAGCATAGATGCTCAGAATCGAGATTTTTTTTCTTTGATAGATTTCTACTGTGATGAATATGAAATGACCATCTTCATCTCTTTTGATTAATTTTGGTTTGGAGTCTAACTTGTTAGATATTAGGATAGCCACACCTGCTTGATTCTTGGGTCCATTTTATTGGAAGATCTTTTCCCAGCCCTTTACCCTGAGGTAATGTCTGTGTTTGAAACTGGGGTGTTGTGTTGTATGCAATAGAAGAATGAATTCTGTTCCTGGCAGGTTCATCCCCTGCCAGTCTGTCCTGCCAGCCCACTACCACGCCAGCCCCCAATAACACTCAGAGTCTCAGGATTTGATACAATCCTGTTGGCCAGTTACTATTATTGTTTATGGGCTAGCTCTGTCTTAATTATTAACTCCTTTCTGTCTGTGTTGTGAGTTGTTTGTCCCTTAATAAACATCTATTCAGCCTATTTGTCTAACCTGACCCTTATTAAACCACAATAGAATTTTGTCTTCATATCCATTCTGTTATACTGTGTCTTTTTATATGCAAGTTTAGACCATTAATATTGAATGAGAGTAAGGACCATTGATTGTTAATGTTATTTGTATTAGATTTGCTTTTGGTATTGGTATTGTGAATATATTTGTCCTTCTTTACCCTTGGTTTCTGGTGAAGTGGGATTATCTGTTGCCTACGTCTTTGTGAGCATAGTTAACTTCCTTGGGTTGGAGTTTTCCTTCCAAAGCTTTCTGTAGCGCTAGATTTGTAGATACATATTGTGAAAATCTGGCATTTTCATTAAATATCTTGTTTTCTCCATCTATAGTGATTGAGAGTTTTGCTGAGTATAGTAGCCTAGGCTGGCATCCATCGACTCTTAGTACTTGTAGGACATCTATCCAGGATCTTCTGGCCTTGAGGGTTTCCATGAAGAAGTCAGGCGTAATTTTGATAGGTCCACCTTTATATGTTACCTGTCCCTTTTCCTTCGCTGCTCTTAATATTCTTTCTTTATTCTGTATGTTAGGTGTTTTGATTATTATATGTTGAGGGGTCTTTTTTCTTTGGTCCAGTCTATTTGGTGTTTGGTATGCTTCTTGTACTTTCATGGGCATGTCCTTCTTCAGTTTTGGAAAGTTTTCCTTGATGATTTTGTTAAATATGTTTCAGCCTCTTTGAGTTGGGCTTCCTCACCTTCCTCTATGCCTATTGTTCTTACTTTTGGCCATTCCCATTGTCCCACATTTCCTGGATGTTTTGTGTTAAGATTTGTTGGATATACGATTTTCTTTGGTCGATGAATCTATTTCCTCTAGTTTATCCTCAGCACTTGAGATTCTCTCTTCCATTCCTTGAATTCTGTTGATTATGCTTGTGTCTGCAGTTCCTGATCATTTGCCCAGTTTTGTTATTTTTAACATTCCTTCAGTTTGTGTTTACTTTATTGTCTCCATTTCTGTTTTCAATTCTTGAACCATTTTCTTCACCTGTTTAATTGTTTTTTCTTGGCTTTCTGGACTTTCTTTAAGAATATTATTCATTTCTTCTCATTTTTTGTTTATTTTATCTTCCACTTCTTTAAGGGATTTTTCTCACATCTTCTTTGAGGGTGTCTATCATTTTTATGAGGATAATTTTTAGGTCCTTCTCTTCTGATTCATTTGCTTTGTTGTGTTCTGGTCTAGTTGGTGTAGCTTCCCTAGATTCTGGTGATGTTAAACTTGTCTTTCTGATGTTAGGTGTTTTCTTGTAATGCCGTCTTCCCATAGCTTCTTCCAGTAGGTGTTGGTGGGGTTTCTCTCTATATATATGGATTTAGGTGGGTCAGAAGTAATACATTTGTAGTTCTGGGTGGTCCAAGCTCTCTATGAGATCTCTCTGTAGGCAGGAGCCCAACCATGGGGGACAAAGATCAGGGTCAAGCAGGGGAGAGCTGAGGCCTCTTTGGCAGAGGCTAGCTTGCAGGTTGTTTCCTCAGGTATAGTCGGGTCTAGCTCTAGCCAAGGCCTCTATCCTAGGTCTGCAGTCAAGGCCTGGTGATGGGGACAAAGGTTGGGCTGGTACTCTGTAGTTTCTGCACCAATAGGCTGGTCTTTCTGGCACTCTCCAGCTGAGTGGGGCCTCTTTAGCAGAGGTCCTGTGATGGGGGTCAAGGATCCATCCCGCAGGTACTCAGAGTGGACCTGTAGAGATAGGTGAATCTCTGGGAGCGGCTCAGGACTCCAGTAGAAGACCAGTAGTGAGAGTCAGAGACCAGGCTGGCTGGTGGAAATTACGGGTGGTCCTACGTGGATAGGCAGGTGTATTGTGCTCAGATAGGCTCCAGGAATTTCCCTGAAGGTGGCTGGATTGTTGTCTCCACCATCTGGCTCAGTGCTCAACCAGAGCAGCAGTGGGACAGTGGGCAGGGTAGGGAAGAGGGTAGGGAGAGGGCAGGCTTTTGGTGGGAGTGGGTGGGGGTATATTGGATCTCCAATAGCACTCTTGGTGGTGATAGGATGCAGGGGCAGGGAAATACAGGACCCACCCAGGGATTTCCCCGGGAGGGTGTAGGGGAGAATCTGCTCTAGCGGGATTAGACCCATACTCACCTGTAGCCAAGGCCTGGTGATGGGGACAAAGGCTGGGCTGGTACTCTGGATGTTTCAGCACCAATAGGCAGATCAAGCTGGCACTCTCCAGTAGAGTAGGGCCTCCCTCTTTAGCAGAGGTCCTCCAATGGGGGTCAAGTATTCAGCCTTCAGGAACTCAGAGTGCCCCACAGAGATAGGTGAATCTCTGTGAGGGCCCAACTCCAGTAGAAGACTTGTGGTGGGGGTCAGAGACCAGGCCCGTGGAAATTATGGGTGGTCCCACGTGGGTAGGCAGGTCTATTGTACTTCTTATCCTTCACTTCTATATCACCTATTTTTTACATTCTCTCCCAGGAAACCTCACTAGGAAACTTTACTAGTTTCATGACCTCTATCAATGTTCCAAGTTAAACATAACATACGAAAAGTTTCAACTAACATCAACATATGAAATAAAAACCTCCGGTTTATTTTCCTGATAATTGGTTATATCCAGCTCCATATGTTTACCTGCACTTTCACAGTTTCAGGTTTTATCACTTGAATGTCATTCCACTACATTAAATGGACCACATTTCACTATGAATTCATCAGCTGATGAATATCTGGGCTGTTTTCATTTCCTGGCTCTCATGAATAGAGCAGTGAATAATGTAGATGGGAAGGTTCTATTGTAGTATATATGTTCATTGGTCATATATTTAAAAATGGTATAGCTATATCGCTGTGGTGGATTACTTTCTATCATTTTTAGGAACTTCTCTACTCATTTAAATAATGGCTGCACCTGTTTGTGTTCATCAGAAACAAACCAATATCTCTTTCCCTCCTCAAATCAACAACAGCATTTTTAGTCATTTTTTTTTTAACCTTAGGCGTTTGAAATGAGGTAAAGAGAAATCCCCCAAATAGTTTTACATTGAGCTTTAATTCATAAAAATTTTGAACATTTAAATTGTTTTCATCACTTTGCCTTCTTTTTGAGAAGTCTCTGTTTAGGTGCTTGGAGTTGTTAGTTTGTGGTCAGTGTGGTGGTTTGGTTAATACCTTTTGGCTTAATATACAAAATTAAGTTATTTATATGATCACACATATATGGAATAAAAGTAAAATTCAGATTTCATGCAAAAAAGAAAGAATTAGAGAAAAGTTTTTAGGGAAGAAAACTGAGATGGTTTTATTTGCATATGATAAAAGTACATGGTATATTGGAATGAAATTATCTTTATAAGATACAAAATGTATTTATAACAATCATAAACAAGTAAAAGTTTTGGAAGATAATGTCATTGATTTATGTGGCTCTGTGGTGAAATGAATAGTAAATTGGACTTCTAGTGATGAATCATGCCATTGATTAGTGTGAAAAATTTTTAATCATGTATGTGTGTGTGTGTGTGTTGAAATATTACTGCACTTCAAAACTAAGCACAGGTTAAATACATAAAGTAAAAACCAAATGTATTCAATTTTTATATGATGTAATATTGAAGCTACCCAAAGAAATGTAATCCACACAGGTGCAATTTTATGAATCTAAATTTAATGTTCTTTTATGAGTAGGCAGTTTCCCTAACCTGCTTTACAAACACATTTAACATGAAGTATTTTCTGTGTAAGAGCTCAGGACATTTTATTCAGAGCATTAATCCCATCTCACAAAGATATTTAAACACTTTAGAAATTAAAACAATGGCAGATAAATGGAGTTCCCATGACCATCTCCATTTCTTCTTTTCAAGAACAAGGTATTGAACTCTAGAGTTTTTCAACTCTATTGAACCACATGATAGCATGACACTATTTTCATTTTATCACATGATTCATCACAAGTGTCTCCTTCCACATGAAACTCTGTGAATAACCTAGGGATTTCTCTATTTCTTCTGGAATATCTTTCCCACAAAAGCCACTGAAAACTTGATAAATACAACTAATTTTCTTTTTAATGTTTTAATTGAAAATCCTGACAGTGATCCTAACAGGACTAAGGAGAATGCTCTTATTTATGTAATAATTAAAAAAACCATGATGATAAATTAAATTTAATATTTGTATTTCCTCTTTGAAAAAAATTGCTATATAAAAGTACACTATAAAAACTATATTTAATCTACCAATATGTATTAGGTAATTTACTGAAACCTTTTTGATATTTTTTTGAAATTACAATAAGTTTTCAATTATTTCAAAAGAGTACTGAAAAAATTTTAAAATGAAATAATATAAACTGTTTAGTAATATCTGTATTTGTTTTAATAGCATTATTAAATAATGATATTATTTATATATTGATGTACTGATGCTATTTATTTCTCTATATCTTTTCATGGAGGAGTTATAAGCAAATATCCATTCACTACAGGTAAAACACTACAAGAGATCAAAAACCCCTGAACTACACACACACACACACACACACACACACACACACACACACACCTTATAATAATAATAAAATAATAATAATAAAATAATAATAATAATAATAATCCCACCCTACCCTTAGTCTGTTTTGGTGAACCAATGAATGTATGTATGTATTGGGAATTACTTACATAATCATGGACAAATCAAAGTTAGCACTTCAGCTAGTGTGATAACTAATAAAGACTACACCCATGGAGTTCTTGTACTAACTTGCAAGAGACTCAGCAAAGTCTCCTCCACACCTAGAATTTAATTCTGCTTATATGAACTTTAAAGGTTCCTTCAGTACATTTGCATGATAGAGTATTACTCAGCTGTTAACAAAATGACATCATGAAATTTGAAGGCAAGTGGATGCATCTAAAATAAAATCACCTGAGATAACCTCTGACCAGAAAGACAAAATTGGAATATACTCACCTGTGAGTGGTTATTCATGCTACAATCCACAGGCCCAAAGAGACTAAGTAAAAATGGCTCAAGTTGTGTGTGTATGTGCGTGTGCATGTGTGTGTGCATGAACCTATAAGGAAAAGGAAATAAAATACATTTTGCTGGTGGATTGGAGACAGATAGGGATGGGAGCCGGAAGGAGCAGGTAGGGAGTGGGGGTATACATGGAGGGACAGAATACAAGGCAAGATGACTGGAATTGGGACACATTTAGGGGATGATGTGACAACCTACTACAGTGGAAGCTCCCTGGAATCAATGAGGGTGAGCCTACCAAAGATTTCTAGTGGCAGGGGATATAGAACCAGAACTGGCCACCTTTTTTTTTTAATCAGGACAGGCTTCTAGTATTAGGACAAGTACATCAACCCACACACAAAACATTTGATCTAATTTTTGATGTGCCTGAAAGCTGTGCTGGAGGAATGTTGGGCGAGAACTTCTGGAAGTGTCAAATCAATAACTGATCTAACTTGAGGCCATCACCACAAGAGGAAACCCATAACTGATATTGCCTGAATAGCCTGGAGGTAAAGAGTGGATGGCCCAAAATCCTAGGATAAAACCAATTATAATCAGTTAAAAAAATGGGAAGAAAAAGGCAACGAAATGATTTCTAATGATATTTTGTTATACTCATAGATTAGAGTGTAACTCAAAATTGTCCTCAGATAAGCTTCATCCTGTATCTGATAGGTGCAGATGCAAAGATCCATAGACAAATATTAGATGGAGCATGGGCAATCCTCGCGGTAGTTGGGAAGAAAGGAGTGTAGGAGCACACCATAAGATCATGGCCCACAGAATCAACTAAGCTATCATTCATTGGAGATCATAAAGACTGAGAGGACAAAGGTATACCCTGTATAGGTCTGAGGTATTGCCTCTGCATATGTGTTATGTATGTGTACCTTGGTTTTCCTGTAGAACTGCTAATGAGGGAGTGGGGGTATCTTTGACACTTTTGCCTTAGTTTGGAACTCTTTTATCCTACTAGGTTGCCTCATCCAATCTTGATATGACAGCCTGTGCCTACACTTAGTGTAATTGCTATGCCATGTTTGATTGATATCCCAAGGAAGCCTCCTGTTTCTGAAGGTAAGGAGGTGTATACCTGGGAGAGAGGAAACATAGGAGGTGTGTGTGGGCATGGGAAGGGAGGGCTGGGAGGATAGTGGGGAGGGGAAACTATAGGTGGAATTTAATACATGAGAGAATAAATAAGTATAGGATTATCCTAACGTTTGAGGTTTCTGGAGTTCTTTTTTTTCCCACAACTTTTCTGAACATTGTGAGTTACATAAGCTCCAGTCTAATAAGCACCCATGAGTGACTGAATTTTGAACATAAACTCTACAACATTTCCATAATCCAAAATTCTTCAAATTAGCAATTATAACCAAAAATGCCCCCAACTCATTTAGTAGCTCACATCTCAAATCTTTCCCATCAGATTTAAAGATCCTGAATCACAGTTTCCTTATATTTATAGTCTATACCAGATAAAATAAATTTCCTCAAGTTCTCAACTTCCATTTTTTTTGTTTTTGAGACATTAAGTCACTAATGAAAAAAAATAAAAGTTACCTATTGGGTAAAATACATTAGAAATGCCAAATTCAGGCCGAAAACAAGTAGCATCAAAAATTAAGGAAAAGAATTTCTGCTTAATTCATCGTCTGCAGGGTAATCAATAATCTAAAGGTCAGAGAAAGACCAGTTGCTTAGAAACAGTGTGAGAGCATGGCAGAGTCAGCATGACGCCTAATAAAAAGAAATTTAAAGTGAATGGGAGTTAGTAGTTGAGTATGTAAACAGAGAGAGTGACTAGCATGGGAGGGTACTTAACAAGACAATAAACAGATCAAAGGAAAGTTACCTTAACAACCAAGAAATAACTATAGGAAAAGGAGTTTAAAGGTTGTCAGGTACTTGGTGTCCTTGGCATTCATCAGAACCATGAGCATTCAACTAAGAAAGCAACAGACAGGAATTGGATACATAGAGAAGATGAATTTTCTAAACTAAATAATTTCTGAGGAAGATTGTACAAATCCTTATTTCATCTATGAGAGTAAACTGATAGATAGGAAAAATAATCATGGCTATTTCTTTCCTAGAGTATTAAAATGAAAACACTCTTTCATACAATCTCTCTCCTTCACACACACACACACACACACACACACACACACACACACTTCACTTTCTCTCTCCTCTCTCTCTCTCTCTCTCTCTCTCTCTCTCTCTCTCTCTCTCTCTCACACACACACACCACCACACACACACACACACTCGCATCTTCTAGGGAGGGTTGCATTTACCAATGGGTCATTTCTTTCACAGGCCACTGTAACTCCTCATAGCACTAACAGTTTTGTAAAATACTAACTGCTATCAATCAGTTACAAAACCATTTCAACTATAAATGGCGATAGGTATTTAAAATTTGGTACCCTTGAATTGTTTTCTGTCTGCATGTTCCTTCATAGAGTGGCTGTCTGCTAAATCCCCACCAAGAACTATTTGCTCTTGCACTTGGAAATGTTTGTGAATAGTAGAGGTAGAACACAAAATACTGTCACTTCATTTCATTTCACCAAAACATTCATTGAAATAACTATTATCATGGATATCTGAAGCAAAGTAAAGATGACACTCATTTTTCCCTGGTCTAACATTATGCAGGTTCTTCTTAGTTCTTATGATCCCTGTGTACCGGTTTCAAGATCCAGCTGAATTGAAAGAAAATCTCCAACATTTGTTACCTAATCAAATATTTCATTTGTGTTTCTCACTGTCTTACCATTTTGTCCCTGTACTCAGCAATAACTCTCTTAAGAGGATCTAGAAATAATACCAATAGTATTGTACCCTCAGTAACATTTCCCCTTGCTGGTTTTACGTGACCTTTGATCCACTTGGACTTGAATTTTTTGCAGGATGATTTTTATGAACCTGTTTGCATTCTTCTGAAAGCCATAATCCAGTTAGACCATGAGATTTATTTATGATGTCTTTTTTATTCTTACTCCAATTGTCTATTTAGTTTCTTTATCAAAAACCTGGTTTCAATGGGTGTATGGAATTATGTTTAGGTTTTTATTTAATTCTATTAATCAACATGTCTGTTTTTATGACACTACCATGCAGTTTTTTATTACTAAGCTCTGTAATTCAGCCAGAAATCAGGAATTGTGATACTACTGGAACATCTTTCAGGGTTCAGGATTGATTTAGCTATTGTTTTTCTTGTAATTGTTCACTTGTTTTTCCATATGAAATTTAGTATATTGTCTTTAAAGTTCTGTAAGATTTGTGTTGGATATTTCATTGTGATTGGGTTGAATCTGTAGATTTCTTTTGATTGGATAGACATTGTCTCAGTATATAACCAGATAGCCAGGACCCAATAGAAGATAAAGTGGGGAATAGCTTTGAACACAATGGTACAAGATACAACTTCCCTAACAGAACACCAGTAGCAGAGGCACTAAGATCAACAATTAATAAATGACACTTCATGAAACTAAAAATATTCTCTAAGTTGAAGGACACCATCAATAGGACAAAATGTCAACCTACATTTTTGGTAAAATGTTTCACCAACCCTGGATCAGACACTATATATATATGTATGTATGTATGTATGTATATATATATATATATATATATATATATATATATCAAGAAAGTAGATGTCAATAAAATACATAAAATAAAATGCATAATCCAATTCAAACTTGCTTACAGATATAAATACATAATTCTTAATAAAAAAAACTCAAATGGCTGAGAAATATCTAAAGAAATGAACAATTTCCATAGGGATCAGTGAAATGCAAATCAAAACTACTTTGAGACTCTGTCTCAAACCTGTCAGAATGAAACAAAAGTAACTGCTCATAGCCACTCAATTTCTGGTGAGTGCAAACCCCCATTAAAGAAACCCATACTACTACTACTACTATATAAATCAATATTTCCATTGCTCAGAAAACTGGTAATTAAACTACCTCAGGACACTGAGTTACTAATTTTGGGCAAAAATCCAAAAATATATCCCTTTCTACCACAAGGAGTCTGTTTATTATTATTATTATTATTATTATTATTATTATTATTATTTATTTTTATAAACATTTATTTATTTGATGCTGGATATAATTATACATACCATTTTTTAAATGAAAACAAACATTTATAAACAATATTTGGGAATTTGGGTGTCATGCTTTCAAAGCTGCTTCCTGCTGGTAGGGTCACTCTCATGGGGGAATCCTAAGAAGACGCAGAAATCCTGGCTATAGTGGTCTGCAAGGCTTCATTGTCCCATTGACGTTGCTTCAGGGGGTCATGCTCGATGAAACAACATTCATCTGAAAGGAATCCACAGGATTATATTTTCTGTGGAAACAAAACAAAATTAGATATCCTTTTTCCCAGTAACTTGTCCTTAGGCTTCAATTTTGAAGTCTTCAATTTTGAAGTCAAAGTATTTAAAAAGAATATATATATATATATATATATATATATATATATATATATATATATATTAATGCAGCATCATTTTTCCCTTTTTTATTAATAACATAATTAAAATTTTACATGTGGATCCTAGTTTCCCTCCCTCCCTCCCTCTAATCCTCTTTCCCCTGTGACATGCACCCTGGCCACCCTCCCCTCCCATCCCCCACCCCCATTCCACTTGTAGAGCTATGCTATTCAGGTTGGGTCATGTAAGTATGTCAAGTCATTTCAAGTAGGGACTAGGACTTCTCTCCTGTCTCTATGTTAAGGGGGTATCCCTCCATGGGAGATGTGACCACAAGGTCCTTTTGTGCACCAGAAATAGATCCTGTTTCTACTGTCTGAGGTCCCCCAGATTGCTCAGTCCTTCTAGCAGGGACCCACATTCAGGGAGTCTGAGTCAGTCCCATGCTGAGTTCCTAGCCATCAGTCTGAGAGGCCCAGCTCCTCCTTGTTCAGGTCATCTGTCTTTGTGAGTTCTGCATCCTGGTCATGTCCTCTCTCTCTGCATTTGGATTCTAGTTCGACTCAGAGTTTGGTTATGGGTGTTTGCTTCTGTTTCCAACAGGTGAGTACTCCATGATGGTGGATAATTGAGTTGATGATCTCACTATCAGGGAAGGACATTTGTGGTACACTTTCCATGGTTACTCGAATTATTAGTTGCAGTGGGTCTTGTAGTTCTCTAGACCTGTCTTTAGGTTCAGTTTTCTCTTCGATCTCTTCTAAATCTTTTATGTACCCTCCCCTATCACACTGACTCAATCTTCCTACTTGCAAGTGCTTTCCTCTCCTCCCCTTCTCTTTCTCCTAGTTATCACTCCATTTAATGTCCCCTCATTTCCCATGTGCTCTGGGGGACTTGTCCCTTCCCCCATTTTTGAGGGACCCTATATGAATCTCTTAGAATACACCTTGTATCCCAGTTTGACTGGTGGTGTGTATTATAGGCTGCTGTTCCTTTGTTCTAGGTCTAAAATCCATATGTCAGCAAGAACATACCTATATATCTATATATGAGGGAGTACATACCCTATTCCTCTTTTTGTGACTGGGTTACCTCATCCACGATGGTTTCTTCACATTTCATACACTGCCTGCGAATTTCAAGATTTCATTATTTTTTTTCTTTAGAGTAGTATCCCATTGTGTAGTTGTGTCACACCTTCTTTATCCATTCTTCAGTTGAGGGGCATCTAGGTTGCTTCCAGGTTCTTGCTATTACAAGTAATGCTGCTATGAACATAGTTGAGCACATGTCTTTGTTGCATGGATGTGGGTCATTTGGGTATATACCTAAGAGTGGAATTGCTGGGTCCTGTGGTAAGCGATTTCCCATTTTCCTGAGGAACCACCATACTGATCTCCAAAATGGCTGTAAGAGCTTGCACTCCCACTAACAGTGAAATAGTGTTCCAATTTCTTCCTCTCCATCATAAGTTGTCATTGGTGTTTCTAATTCTATCAGGAGTAAGATAGTATCTCAAAGTTGTTTTCATTTGCATTTCCCTGATAGCTAAGGATGTTGAACATTTTCTTAAGTGTCTTTCAGCTTTTTTATTTCCTCTATTGAGAATTCTTTCTTCAATTCTGTAGCCCATTTTTAAATAGGGCTATTTGGTGTTTTCTTGGACTAGTTTGTTGAGTTCTTTGTATATTTTGGAGATCAAACCTTTGTCAGATGTATGATTGGTAAAATTTTTTCCCAGTCTGTGGGCTGCCTTTGGTCTTGTTAACTGTGTCCTTTGCCTTACAGAAGCTCTTAAGTCCCACTTATTAATTGTTGATCTCAGTGTCTGTGTTACTGGAGTTATGTTCAGGAAGTGGTCTCCTATACCAATTTGTTCAAGAGTACCTCCTACTTTCTCTTCTAAGAGATTCAGTGTGGCTGGATTTATGTTGAGGTCTTTGAACCATTTAGACTTGAGTTTTTTTGCATGGCAATAGACATGGGTTTATCTGCAGTATTCTACACACCATCATCCAATTTTGCCAGCAACATTTGTAAAGATGCTTTACTGCTCCCATTGTATTTTTAATCTTTTTTGTCGAAAATCAGGTGTTCATAGGTGTGTGGATTAGTATCAGGATTTTTGATTCGATTCCATTGGTCTACCTGTCTATTTTTGTGCCAATACCAGGCTGTTTTCAGGACTATAGCTCTGTAGTAGAGTTTAAAGTCAGGGATGGTGGTGCCTCCTGAAGTTCTTTTATTGTATAGGATTGTTTTGGCTATCCTGGGTCTTTTGTTTTTCCATACAAAGTTGATTATTATCCTTTCAAGATCAGCGAAGAATTGTGCTGGGATTTTAATGGGGATTGCATTGAATCTGTAGATTGCTTTTGGCAAGATCCATTTTTACTATATTTAACCTTCCAATCCAAGAGCATGGGAGAACTTTCCATTTTCTGTTATCTTCTTTAATTTCTTTCTTTAAAGACACTAAGTTCTTATTGTATAGGTCTTTTTACATGTTTGGTAAACTTTACCCCAAGATATTTTATGTTGTTTGTGGCTATTGTAATGGGTGATCTTTCTCTGATTTCTTTCTCAGTCTCTTTATCGTCTGAATAAAGTAGAGCTACTGATTTTTTGAGTTTATCTTGTATCCTGCTAGTTTGTTTAAGGTGTTTTTCAGCTATAGTAGTTCCCTGGTAGAGTTTATTGGGTCACATATATAAACTATTATATAATCTGAAAATAGAGACAGTTTGACTTCTTCCTTTCCAATTTGGATCCCCTTGATCTCCTTTTGTTTTCTTATAGCTTTAGCTAGAACTTTAAGTACAATATTGAAGAGGTATGGAGTTAGAGGACATCCTTGTCTTGTTCCTGATTTTAGAGGAATTGCCTTAAGTTTCTCTCTGTTCAGTTTGATGTTGGCTGTTGGTTTACTGTATATTGCTTTTATTATGTTTAGGTATGTTCCTGTTATCCCTGATCTCTCCAAGACCTTTATCATGAAAGTGTGTTGAATTTTGTCAAAGGCTTTTTTAGCATCTAGGGAAATGACGAAATTTTTTTTCTTTTTCAGTTTGTTTGTATGGTGGATTACTTTGGTAGATTTTCATATGTTAAACCATCCTTGCAACCCAAGGATGAAGCCTACTTGGTCATGGTGGATGATTTCTCTGATGTTATCTTGGATTTGGTTTGCCAGTATTTTATTGAGTATTTTTGCATCGATGTTCATCAGGGATATTGTTCTGTAGTTTTCTTTCTCATTTGTATTTTTGTGAGGCTTTGGTAGCAAGGTGATTGTGGCCTTGTAGAAAGAGTTTGGTAATGTGCCTTCTGTCTCTATTGTGTGGAACAATTTGATGAGTATTGGAATTATCTCTTCCTTAAATTTCTGGTAGAATTCTGCACTGAAGCTTTCTGGCTCTGGGCTTTTTTTGGTTGGAAGGCTTTCGATGACTGTATCAATTTCATTGGGGATTATAGGTCTATTTAAGTTGTTTGTCGGTTCTTGGTTTAATTTTGATAAGTGATAGTTATCCAAAAATTTGACCATTTCCTTTGAATTTTCAAATTTTGTAGAGTACAGGTTTTCAAAGTATGACCTGAAAATTGTCTGGATTTACTCTGTGTCCTTTGTTATATCCCCCTCTTCTTTTCTGATTTTGTTTATTTGCATGATCTCTCTCTGCTTTTTCATTAGTTTGGATAAAGGTTTTTCTATCTTGTTATTTTCTTGAAAAACCAACTCTTTATTGCATTGACTTTTTTGTATTTTTTTCCTGGTTCCTATTTCATTGATTTCAGCCCTCAAATAGGTTATTTCCTGGTGTCTACTCATCTGGGATAAGTTTGCTTCTTTTTGTTCCAAGGCTTTCAGTGGCGCTGTTAATTCTAAATGTGACTATTCTCTATTTCTTCATATGGGCAGTCAGTGCAATGAACTTCCTTCGTAACACTTTTTTTCAAGGTGTCCCATAAGTTCGGATATGCGTGTCCTCATTCTCGTTGAATTTTAGAAAGTACTTAATTTCTTTCTTTGTTTCTTCTTTGACCCAGGTGTGGTGCAATTGCACATTGTTCAGCTCCCATGAGTTTGTAGGGTTTTTGTGATTTGTGTTTTTCTTGAATTCTATTTTAAAGCATGGTGGTCTGATAAGATAGAAGAGCCTTTTCAAATTCTTCTGTATCTGTTGAGGTTTGTTATGTATGTGGTCGATTTTAGAGAAGGTTCCATGTGGAGGAGAGAATGAGGTATATTCTTTTGTGTTTGGATGGAATTTTCTATAAATGTCTGTTGAGACATAACTTATTTTAGTTCCTTTTGTTTCTTTGTTGAGATTCTATCTGGTGGTCCTGTCTAGTGGTGAGAGTTCTGTGTTGAAGTCTCTCACTGTAAGTGTGTAAGGTTTCATGAGAGGTCTGAGTTGTAGTAGCATTTTTATTACTAATGTGGGTGCCTTTTTATTTGGGGCATAGATGTTCAGAATCGAGATTTCTTGTTGATGGATTTCTACTGCAATGTATATGAAATGACCATCTTCATCTCTTTTGATTAATTTTGGTTTGAAGTCTAACTAGTTATTTATTAGGATAGCCACACCTGCTTGCTTCTTTGGGCCATTTGATTGGAAGATCTTTTCCCAGCCCTTTACCCTTGTCTATCTTTGTAGCTTAGGTGTGTTTCTTGTATGCAGCAGGATGAATTGTGTCTTTGTATCCATTATGTTAGCCTGTGTCTTTTTATAGGTGAGTTAAACCATTAATGTTGAGGGAGAGTAAGGACCATTGATTGTTAATGTTTGTTTGCTTTAGATTTGCTTTTGACAGTGGTATTGTGAATTTTTTTGTCCTTCTTTACCCTTGGTTTCTGGTGAAGTGGGATTATCTGTTGCCTACGTCTTTGTTAGCATAGTCATATCCCATACACTTCCCAGGCCTTCTAACTGACATCCACATTCAGAGGACTAATTCATATTTGTTAAATTGTGCTAAATATTGGTTCTTTAATTAGTAATAAAACAAAACAAAACACAACAAAAAGAAAAAATGTACACAAACTCAATGTAGTAATCCCTGTGTCTAACATATCCACTGTGATAATCATGAAAAGCTTACTTTCCTTAGTCTCTTGAATAATATTTGTTTTAAACAGAAATCACTTCATTGGAGGATCCATCTAAACTATCTTCACATATAGAATGCCTTACAAAAATAGAGTAACTGAACGGTACTCATTTGAGGAAACATTTTAGAATACCAAATGCTAAAATTCATACTTAACTTGGATCCTACAGTGATACTGTATACTAAAAGTCTAAAAAGAATGGAACATATCTAAATGGTTTTGTGTTCTACAAATGACAACATGGAACCAGTTGGTTTTTTGTGAACAGTTCATTAGACATTTACTATAATCAAGAATTTATTCATGTATATTTATTAAAGTACCAATCTAGGTACTTTATTGTGATTTAATAAGTACTTCAAGACTGAAAAGGAAAAATTAGTGCTATTATCCCTTGTATATTAAGTTTCACTGAAAAACTGATGGAGAGCTAGCAGGAAAATCAGACACAAGTGTTTAAAACTTAAGCTGAAATTTGGAATATGGGGTATTTGAATCATTTGTACATAGAATTTATATTTATTAGCTTTAAATGTGATATAAAGCTTTTCATTCCCATAAAGTAACATCTGACTAAAATAGTCAACATTGGGAAATGCAGTGACCTACCTGAAAGGATTTAAAATGTTCTGTGGTGTGTTATTCAGTATGAAATACCCATGAATGCATACACAAGCAAACCAATAAATGCCTTAATATCTTCACTAGAAACTCCAAGCTCATCTTGAGCAATGGAGATTTTTCCCAAAAAAAATCTAAACATTGAGACAAAAACATGAGCATTACTTATATGAATAGAGGAAAGCCATCCTTATAATCTTGGTTTGTGTTGGTTCTAAGAACATCTCCCAGGTACCCTAGAAATATTTATTTTGGGACATCAGTAAAATTTACTACTACTAATAAAAAAAAACCAATTAAATCCATATCCGTGAAGTCTGATGACTGCATAGATTTGAAAGTCATGCAATTTCAGGGACATATTAGCTAATCAATGTCTTGGGATGTCTTTAATTCTGAACATACAGGTTGTATTGATTGATTGATTGACATTGTATTCATGTGGGATAGGTCAGGCTGGAGAACTCAAAAAAAAAAGGTTTCAGTCATATGTTTATTTAGGTTTAGAAAATAGGATATACATGTGAAAATGTCTAGGCAAAAGGTGGGAAATAAAATTTGTAAATTTTAGCTTGAGTCATAATCAAGATACCTAGAGAGATGTCTCAGGGATAAGAACACACATTGTTAAAGCATTAGATTCTGAGTTTGAATTCTAAACAAATATCCACATAACAAATCATATGTATCCCTGTAACCCCAAAGCCTTAAGAAAGAGATGGCAGACATGTTGTATAGCAGGCTGGTTCTCAGTTTAGTTACAGATTCATCTTGTCTCAAAGAAATATAAAACGGATTGATAAAGAGTGATAACAGTCTTCCTCCTTTTGCCTCTACATGTACACCAACCACACATTCAAAGAGTTTTAAAATAATAGAGAATTATTGTTTTTTTTCATCACTAACTAGCATTACATATACCTTTGTTCCAAAATAGGAAAAATAAAAGTTAAGATGAACTACATGTAGACTAGTAGGAATGTTTATGAATGAATTATTTTGAGATGACTAAATACAGTGAAATAATATTTTCTTAAAAGATGAAATGATGATAAATATATTCTGCATAATAAATTAAATTTTTGAGGTTTATGAAAAGAAAAATAATTTTCTACTGATAATTAAGAATATGTGGATGAGCTAAGAAGGAAATGAGCAAAAATTGGTAGCAATTATAATGAAAATGATAGTATGAATTGTAAAGCATCAATCTAGAGTAAATTGAATAGTGATTAATCAATTTCTATAGAAATGTCAATCAATCATGAAATCAACTCCAGAGAAAAATGAATAAACTTAATTCTATAACTTCTTTATGCATACAATCAACATTTTAAGTAAGTCAGATAATCAAAAATACTATTTAGCTAAAATCTAAAACATTAGTCCTTTGGCTTCCTATAGCTCATGTTGCTAAATAAAAATTTTTGAATAAAAGACACGTTGTGTTTTCTATGTTAATATTTCAAATTATCTGGATGGAATTTCCAGATTTTTATTAAATTTTTATGTATTATTTATGTTTATGTGAAATGTATAAGTACTCAGTGCACTAACTACATATGTATGCTTTCACCAGCAACTAAAGGTTGCAACATAGAATACAATGAATAAATATTTGTTGAGTTAATGAAATAAAACTTTTCAAGTAGTCTTTGACATTCATAATAATTTAATTAGATATTTCACAAAAAGGATGTGCATAAGTCTGTAGGTTTTATACTGTCTACATATCTACTTACATTTTATCATATATTTTAAGACAATTTGAAGGCACAGTAATCATCAGTCAAAAAATACCTATCATAATCTAATGGCATATGGTTATACAAGAATAATGACTTCCATAAGACTGGTTATACTGTTTTATAAATTAGTGATAAGAAGTAAGAAGTCATTAATTTTGAAAAATAAAAATTGTGCTGTGCTATTGTGTCACAAAGTAATTGTCATTAAGTGAAAAAATGAGTAATTAGTCTGGTGGTATGGGTAAGTGCTTAAAGACACTTCCTGAACAAACTGGTGACTTGGGTTCACTAACCACGGTGCACATTGTGGAAGGAGAGTACAAGCTGTTCCTAGAAGTCTTCATCTGACCTCCACTTTAACTTCCACAGAGGAGACTGAGGGCATGTAGGTATCTCTCTCTCCCCCTCTCCCTAACCCTTTTGCTCTTCTCTCTCTCTCTCTCTCTCTCTCTCTCTCTCTCTCTCTCTGTCTCTGTCTCTCTCATCGCACACACACACACACACAGAAAGACAGACAGACAGACAGACAGAGAGAGAGAGAGAGAGAGAGAGAGAGAGAGAGAGAGAGAGAGAGAGAGAGAGGAGGTGAGGTAGGTTGACTTCCTGAAGTTCAAAGGCAGTCACAGTTTCACAATGAGTTTAAAGAATATCTATGACACAGAGTGAGAACATGTGTGAAAAAAAGGAAGGAAGGAAGGAGGTAAGGAAGGAAAAAAGAAGGAAAAAATGAGAATAGAATTTTCAAGGGATAAAGGGAGGATAAAGGAAAGGGGATTAGAGTAATGACTGAAAGTATCTACTCTTGAATTAGAAAAGAAAAGCAAAATTAGAATTTAAAAAACTCTGAACAGTAGCTAAGTGCTAGAATTCTCATCTATCTATCCATCTTTCTATCTATCTGTCTATCTATCTATCTAGGAATATTTTCAGTTACCAGGCAATGATGGAAATAATGGGTACCTTAGAAGAAATCCCTTTACATCAAAATTCCAATAAACATGATACCTCAAATTGTGTTTTGGAAATTAGTCAAATGCCTATTCTCTAAACACATTAAGGCCATTTCATTAATATATAAAAAACATAAGTTAACAAAAAAAAGATACAATATATACTGACTCAATATTTGGTAAAAGCAAACTGAAATATTCTCCTACAACCACTTTAATTAGTTAACCTCCATTTTTCTTCATTCAATTTTAAGATATAATAAAATGACACAGGCAAATCTTTTCATTCCTTTCATGAATGCTGAAGAATTATGTCATTTTGCTGTCATCATAAATCAAATTTCCCCATTGTCAATCTAGGCATTTAAACTTTTTCTTGTCAGCACAAGTGTACTTGTAAGGTCCAATAAGTATATGTCAGAAAACTAGAATTAGTGATTCTTAAAGTAATTAAGTTTATATGAACATGTAACCTGGTGATCACAAAGGTCAAACATATTATGATAAATTGCAAGAGGGTAGAGAACATATTAGTATTGAATGTAATATGGCAATAAAAGATATTGAACTGAACTAGGGTCACAATTTTGATCTGTCTTTTCTGAAAACTATAGTGTTACTCTTCCAAAATCTTGTTGCCTATTACCTGCCAACTAACCACAGTTCATTTTCACAACTGGCATATATATATATATATATGTATATATATATATATATATATATATATATATGTGTGTTCATATTTGTGAGTGTTACTATGTAGATAATCTTTATGCTTGTGTCTTACTCATCTTACTCATACTTTAGTGAGTATTTCACACTGTAGGTCACAGAAGTGGCTATTAATGGAATTAGAGAGCCATTTAAAAATTGAATTTATCCCCAAAGAACTATACATTCAAACAATAGGAGTAAGCTACCAGTGTCATCATTTCCTGAAAGTCACCATTTGAAATCTTGTCTATTCAGCTTAACTGGTTTAAAAAGACTTATTTATTTAATTCTTACACAGTATTCTGCCTGCATGTATGCCTACAGACTAGAAAAGGGCACTAGATCTCATTATAGACGGTTGTGAGCCACAGTGTGGTACTAGGGAATTGAACTCATGACCTGTGGAAGAACAGTCCCTGCTCTTAATCACTGAGCCATTTCTCAGGCTCCTCAATTTAACTTTTGACAAAGAATTTTGATGATCTGAACTTGGTTCCTTATAACCATCAATTAATTTGTCCAAGGATCTAAAATTTCAAATTTATTTCTGGATTCATTTATGTATTTGATAACTGATCTTGGCACCAATGGGATAGTCACCTGAATAGAAAATATACTCTCAAAGGAACTGATGTAATTGATATTAGTGTTACTAATAGGGTTTGGTTGGAATTTGGTCATTATTGTTACAGTGGTTATGAAAACAACTGGGACTGTATCTGCTTTCATGGAGATGATGACCTTCCCACAAAGACAATGGTAGTCAGAGTTTCACAAATAAAGATCAGTGTTCATAGCTATGGCTTTTGTTACAGCTAAGCTTTGAACTTTCAATGGTGCTCTTAGACAACACACAGCACTTGAAATAACATTTCCATTGTTTGGAGATTAAGATCCTTCTCATCTTCTGTGCTCATTGCCATTCATCGTCTTTTTTTTTTTTATTGAACAATCACCTGCTCCATATTATTTGTTCATCATTGCACCAATGTGCTCTGACAAGGACACAAGGCAGAGCAGGAAATAATATGGTCATTTCACAAACTGTTTCTAAAGTGACATATTGTACATATACTTAAACTGAAATAAATCTGTCAATGTTTTGTGAAGAAAGTATTAGTGTTTAGTTTCAAATGATAAATTCTGACTAATAATTCCCTATAATGAATAAATGAGTTACATTCAGTAATTTATACCAATGAATTTATTATATAGATTTTTATTTAATCTTAACACTTAAAAAATCAATTTGAGGGTGAGAAAAATATTTTGTTTTGTTTGTTTGATTTTTGTTCTTTTTTTGGTATTACACTTGTTGTCTAAGCATCAAGAAACATATTTATACTCATTTATACTCTCCGAACCTATATAAAAAGGCTAGCAAAAGAGAATGTACCTGTCACCCTGCAATGGTAAAAGAAGAGGACAGGTAACATACCCTATGTTCAAGTCTGATGTACATGATGTACACACACACACACACACACACACACACACAATCAACCAATCGATATGTTTTACTTCAGACAGTGTGTATTACTGTCTGAATAGAGTACCATGCTGTGTTCAGCTAAACCTTAGCATAACATCAAGGTTAAATGATTATAGGTTTTGAAAAACAAAATAATAGTTTGCCTCTTTTAGGTGATCCTTGTTTTTTTTTTTTTTTTCTACAGGACATATAGCATTGTTCTTTCACTTCGTGTAATTTAAAATTGGTACATTTGCCTTATTTGGTAGTAAAAATATAAAGCATGAAAATTATAATAACTTATGGATAGTATGATAAGATTGTTGTTAAATTGTATATAATTTATATGTTATATATAGAGTTAAATTGTATGTAATATAATTGGTATCTTTCAGCTTCTGAATGTTGATTTCTCATCTGATTCACCTTCAGCTAGTCATGTATTGCAGTAGTTTTCATGAACAGATTAAAAGTTATTAATATGCATGATAATATCAAAAATACAGTATCAATTTCCTGCTTATTGTTGCATTTTATAATATGAATATATGAATATTCATTTGATCACTATAGTAGTTTTCCATGTCATTTTATGGAACTTTTCCTATTCTAAACTTTATTAGCACTGTGGAAATACAAGCATTGCATATATTTTATTAGGTTGAAGATACACAGTAGATCAAAATATGATGGTTTACAAATACGATTTGTCAGTAGTGAAATATCCCTAAAGCTCGTGGAATCTATGTGGCCTTGTTAATTCAAAAACCATTTTTGCCTATGAGAATGCCACTGAATGAGGAAGTCTCTCATGAGAACCAAGAAGGCAGAGAACTTAAAAAAAAAAATTCCTCTCATCCTTCCTAGGTAAATCTCTAGAGCAGGGCTTTGGGCAGATGTGAAATTGCTGGCATTACACATTATCTACTCAGTTGATAAAAAGACTTTGATCTCAGAGACTGTCAATCTAGTTCCTTGCAAAAGTAAACAGTGAAAGCAACAGCAAAGTACTTATTAAAATTCCACTCCAGTTGGCTCTGCTCCCAGTTCACAAATGCAACATATAATGCCCACTGATTATTCAGATTATGTTTAAGACTGTTTTGTGTATGTTTTTGAAGTACTCCAATATAAATAGGCAATCTTGTTGAGAAATTTCAAATCTTCCCTTTCAAATTCTAATCATGCTGGATGAGAATATGTAATAATCGGCAAAAATCCTCACGGTGACATTTCTATTGATACAAGCTCTAAGTACTAACTCTGAGCTGCATCCAGCCCCTGGAGTTTTGTGCATGACTCTACAATATTACAGTTGAGCTTAAAATCATTGCCTGTCAATCACTTACAATGCACACTGATCTAATTCTGATATGTTAATCTATTCATCGAGGTAGTTGTTTGCAAAAGTTCTTTCTATCTCCTTGAGATCTATCTTTTTTCTTTATTCTTTCTTCCTTTTAAATAAGAGATGTTCACTCAATTATTTTTAAAATAAATCAGCTACATACAATGTAAAACACTTCACTCAAGAAATATATTCATTTGACAGTCTTGCTAGGTATAGCTGTATAGTAGAAATAGTAGACTTTATCTGCCTAATTTTCATATTGGATATTTTAACCATATTTTGTGATATTAGTAAATTTACCCCTTGAGTAATTTGTAAACATCAGAATTGCAGCAAACTTATGTGATGTTTTTTCATCTTTGGGAAGGCCACAAGAAGTGACTGTTTAAAAGCATCCAAACTCAGTTTTGAGCTCCCATCAACATGTGAGTGAAGGCCTAGAGATGGATTTAATATAGTAAGACATGCATATGTAGAGGTGTCATTTGCTCAGAAGCCAAGCCAGTATGAACTTCCTAACACATTAATGGAATTTTTATTTCCCTTTATTGGATCATATTCATGATAAATATCTGAAGTGGATGGTATTTTAATTAATCCTGTTTTAATTTGTTTTACTAATTAAAAAAATACTTCTAGAAGTTATTGAGTCATATAGCAAAAATTAAAACTATATGTATTAGGGACAAGAATAAAAGTTAAAAAAGTTTCTGCTTTGTGTCTTCTGATATGCATGTGTCAAGGAATGGGGAATAGCAGACAATGTTAATCAAAACATTTTATTTTGAAGTATTAGCCTGATTGACTACAGAAGGTAATAGAAAATTCAAATTGGCAAATATAAATCAATATTCAAACATTTATACATGACATATATTTCTTTCCAAGCCAATAAGACAGTCATCATATAATTAATATTTTATACATTCTAAAATCAGTAATAAATAAACCTTCATAATTTTAAGATATTATACTTTTCTAAATATTAAAAAAGTAGTCATTGTAATAAGAATTTTTCAATTCATTTAAAGTGCATCTATCAAATATTATTTTATAAAGGATATCATGCTGAAGTCAATGAAGCATGGAATTGCTCCCCTTCTTATTGTGTGATTTTATTTGAATGCAAAAAAAGCAGAGTAAATATATTCTTCCCTGTTAGAGGACATTGTCACTTGTGCACTGTTTCTTTGGGGAATTTTATTTTTTTATCTCTTTCTATGAGAATTGAAATCTGAGTTTGGCTAAATTTACTTCAAAACAGTTGATTCTGAATGGCCCCTCAAAGTAGTATAAGCATTTTTTTTTCTTTTTTTCTTCAGCATTGCCTGGTGGTATCTTGCTTACTTGCCTCTCAATAACATTAATATTAGAAACTAGAACTTAATAAGCAGTTGAGATGTACAGAAGTTATAATGCACAGAAGTATAAAAATGTGAATGAGATCAATAAATTCATCAATAAAATACAAGGTGAAGTAGAGAAGGAATCAAGAAATTGGTACAGTGACCAAGATTTATTAGAGGAAGCTTTATACTTATACAAAAGTCAGGATAATATTCCCTCAAATTTTTTTTTTGATTCATTGTATAACTTGATGAATGAAATATATCATACTATAAAAATAATAATAATGAGAGTGTTAACTGGCTGAAGGCATCCCCGGGCATCATAGCACCTTGTGGCACTATGAGATTGGGCACCATTATGATGGTCAGGCATGTGCACAAAGGTGAGAGAGAGCAGGAAGTGAAGTGACTTCTATGCTGTGATGGGAAGAAAAGAGAGTAAGAAGTACATAAGCTGATGTGGGTGTAGCCTGTTCTCCACCAGCACCCAGAATGACATCATACCTGCTGTCAAGGGCTAGGTCTGGGTCCATGGTCACACTGCAGACTGGGTCTGAGCTGATATACATGACCCATGTTGACCCAGATGCCCTGTCTTTGGAAGCAACCTGTATTTATGTTGATGACCAAGGGCTGAGCTACCATTAAGGTCATGATGATCTGAAAGGCCTGAAATGCTACCTAGGGCCATGGTGACATCTGGATCCATGCTGTTGCCTAGGGCCATGTCTGGGTCTGTAGCCAAGGTTTCAATTGATGTTGTTGCTCTTGTTATCATCAAGAACCATGTGGATGTCTGGGTTCTCTGGTCAGCCACCTGAGGTCATGTTTGTGTCTGAGTGCCATGGAGCCACTGGGGCCATACTAGTCTGAGTGTCTGAACTGAGAGCCATGCCTCAATATTGATTCCTGCAGAAGCTAGGGTCTGTGTTGATGTCCATGGCCCATGTTACCACAAGGCATCATAGAAACCATATGTATTGAAATCCAAGGGCTATGATATGCCCACCATTCACTGGTCCTGGAAGAGCTGGCCCTTTACTTCACTGAACACTGCAGCAAGAGAACTGGTCCTGACCCTCATGGGAAAGCTGGCCCACAATTTGGGAGAGATAATCCAACCCCTCAATAATGACATGGCCTATGAGAGTTTGCTTTGGCCCTCTCCAACTGGAATGACCAGTTCTGGTACCACCTATACCTACATCCTTGGACTTGCCTTGATTCACTCTAAGATCTGTTCCATCTGTGACCTGATGGAGAGCATGGAGGAGATTGTCCTATGGTGCGACATGGATAATAAAACCCAGAGACAGATATTGGAATTCAACCTTCAAGCTGAAGATTAGAGAAGCAAACCAGCCAATCCAGTTCTGAGTCCTGGGATTAAAGGTGTATACCACCACTGCCTAGATCTATGCCTTGCTATTGTGGCTGGTGGGATTAAAGGTGTCTATCATCATTGCCTGACCTTTGTGACTTGTATCTAGCTTTGCATTCTGAACCCTCAGGCAAGCTTTAATAAATCATAAAAATATATATCAAAACATCATGGAGCCATATTCATGGGCTCTACATAACATGGGCAGTATAACTTGAGAGGACTTTTGGTGAGCATCCAGTGATAAAGTTGTGTCAGATCCCAGAGGTCAGAGAACTTGAACAAGACCAATAACACATTGTAATGAACATTTACGGGTTGTTCTGATTGGACAAATGGTATACTACTTGACACACCACAGCCCCCTTAAATGCCGTAAGATGAATGAAGTGCTATTAGAGATATGGAAAAGATGAAGTAGTGAGGTGATTTTATTTGCCTGATTTAAAATAGTTTAGGGTGTATTTCTTTGTAGAGGGGTGCATTACAAGTGGAGAGCCAAATATGGTAAGTATATTTGCAGTTCATGATTTGTAATTCCCAATGATTCAAAAAAGAATTATAATACAAAACAGAGAAACAAACAAACACTAAAAGGCTCAATACCAAGAAATTGTATTTTTATTTATGTATGTGTGTATTCATATGAAATCTTTGCAATACTAGACACCAAAATCGGTAAAATGTCCTTGATTATTAATCATAAAATAGCTAAATACCATATAAAACTGGGAAATATACAAATAATTTGATATTTTTGAAGCAGTAAGATTCATAAAATTTAAAATAAAAGAGTCTTTACAGATTAAATGTGCGTTAGGCTGGGGATATTAAAGATTTAATGTGGAAACATGAATTTTAGTGCTCTAAACACAGGCAGCCCTGATGCATCCTTGCAAGGGCTTTGATAGTCTTATTTTCTTAGATCAAGCAACCATATAATGGCTCAAGATTCTAATATCTGAATTTAAGTATTATAACCTTCAAGTTTGTGACTTTCATTTTAATTTCTGTTATTAAAATATAGCATTACATTCTTAAATCTAAGTGGTTCTACTTTATTTCCCAGCTATGCATAACTGATAATTTGAATAAATTTTTTCCAAATCTATTTATTATACTCATTATATATACTGATTCTGAGTCTACCTTTCTGTACGTAGTGTTTACACTTGCTCATAATAAATGCAATGGGACTGTTTATAAGTTAGATATTGTAATAATGCTAAACATAAACACACATTTACTTATATAACCTCACAACTATGTGCTAACATAGAGACTCAGTCGGAAAGATATAAAACTCATGTGAAAAATAATGATTTTGATAAGTGGAAAGTTGAGTGATGCAAATTTCCATGCAGTATGCAATGTCTGATTTACTCTTTTAACGAATCAAGCCAAAATATCTATGGAGTAGTGATCATTCACAATCTCATATAATGTATTCAGTATAATTGTAATGAGTCACAATTCTGATTGAACCTCATTCTAATACATAGAATCATGAAGTTTCCATGAGCAACTGAGGAAAAATAATGTTCATCTACTTCATTTTACCTCAACATGATAAATGACATAATTATCAAAGCCTGGGAATAATAAAATGTACCAATATACCAGGTTATGGAGCTGTTTTCTTAAATTATATGTTTAAAGCAACAAAAAATGAATTTCAAATGACTTAGTGCCATGCACATTTACATATTCTGCATAGTTGCCATATTTTAATTGAAATATATGTAAGGTTTCTGATTGGGTAGTCCTAAAAATCTGTCATTCCACAAATATCCTTCTAGGGTATGTACAACAGTATTAGTGGAGTGGCACTGGAAACATTGCATCATTCACAAAATGCACCATGTTTCTGAAAATGAGTATTAATTGATTTCACTACATAATAAGAACAAGATGTATCTCAAAAATTGCAATCCACATAGTAAAAAATATCTAGACTTGGAAATGAAAGAATAATTTTGTACTTATTTAAATTTGAACAAATAACTTCAGTGTACTTAAATAATTTACTTTCGAAGCAATGTTTTATTTCCAAACTATGCTTTGAAATACTTGTTCTAATAATGAGAACTAAAATAAAAATGTACTCAGAATCAAAAGTGTAGAAAATTGTTTTAATTTTATATGTAAACAAACTCAAAAGCCATAGCATTTAGTGTAGCATTCTTAATCTTTCTTTGTGTTATACTGTTCAATTGAGAAGTTTTGCCCTTAATGAATATATAAGCTGTGGTGCATTACGAAAAAAGAAAAATGTCAAAAATTAAGAAGTAAATAAAATTAAATAACAATGGATTCTCTGTATTAAATTAGTAATGAAATATACTGTTAACACAAACTCAAGACCTCATGTATGCCTACATGTGATATTGTTTTGCATACTCAAGCATTTTAGTTGGTAATTGCTTCCATTGCTTTAGATTGTGAAGAAATAGAATATTGGTGCTATAATTCAAGGTTTCATATTCATGATCCCAGACGTTTATAATATTCTTCTACAATTGGACATCTGAATTATTAAAAATATGTTTAGATTCTCTCAGTTATATGCTCAATCGGGTTGCATGACTTAGAATGGAATAAATTGCCAGTGAGTGTGACGTATCAGTTTTATAATCCTTTGTGTATTTCACTGACAGCTACAGATCTGTTTGTAAAATATTAATTTTATAGCACTTACATATTATGGCCTGACTTTGAAACAGCAGTTATTTTTAAAAATGTAGTTATAATACTCTCATTGAACATACTTTTTGATGAAGCCTATAATAAACAAACCCCACTGATAATGTGGATTTAATATGTAGTATGATGTAGATTACTAAAGCAAGATAAATGCTCCCAAAAGTACACAGTGCAGGTTACTGGCTGTGGCAGGTTGTAAAGTAATGTCACCTATAGGCTCATGTGTTTGAATACTTAGTTTTCAGGGAATAGCACTATTTGAAAGGATTCAAAGGATTAGGAGTTGTGATCTTATAGGAGGAAGTGTATCATCCACTTCCACTGGGAATGGGCTAGCTTGAATAAAGCAAATGGTGACCTCAGAGAAAGATACCAGCACCTAGTTTTGTATTAAAAGTCAAGGGTACGGGAATGGGGCTATGGAATCTCCCTGTGCTGCAAAGAAAAGCCCCTGGAGTCTAGGTGTGAGTTAAACATGTCCCCACATGGTAACCTAGAGAAGCCATTTTGTGAAATGGTGAAGGCAAATCCTGCATTGTGTTGAAGATCCCCAGATTTTATAGATGTCAGAATCATGGGATATTGGTCAAAGAAAGATGAATACTGAGTATGGACGCAGCTCAAGGGAAAGAAAAGAATTGTCAACAAAGCTGGAAGCAGTTGGAGATCTGAAGGGCCCTTAGACATCAGGCAGTCATACAGCACTTGGAGTTTGCCATGATCATTTTGATATTGCTTTGGTTCAGTATTTCATTACTATGCTCTCTTTTCTCCCATTTAGAATGATAAAGTATATCCTTGGCACGATATGTTAGAAATATGTGGCCTCTTCTTGGTTCCACAGAGAGTCAGAGTTAAAAGATTAGCATGAGTCTCAGACAGAACTTTGATTATTTAAAAAACTTTAGAGACTGTGATGGATTATTGGGACCCATAAAGACAAATATGATATGTATTCAAATCTATATGGATGGAGGTTCTTAAGTTTTAAACAGGCTACACTCTGTTTGACCCCAGAACTTAAGGATAAATCACAGGGCTGGGTATGGAAAGGATATTTCCAGCAGGAGAAATAAATACTTAAGGATGGATTAGGGGTGGGGGGAGATAGGCAGGAATTAAGAATAAAATAGGTAGATAAAGGTGAGTAGGGGTAAGAGGGGGAAGTACAGGGAGGGGAAACTAAAACTAAATGCCATTTGATGGGTTGCTTTTAACTTAATGCAATAGATTCTTAACATATCTACATATATAAATAGAATCTAAATTGGGATCACCAAATGATGGCGTAGACAAATCCCCAACTAGATATCTCTGCACTAAATGAAACCTCCAGTGCCAGGAATGGGTTACACATAATCGAATTGGTAGACAGAGGGTTCCCAAGGAAACCTCCAAAGCAACACAGGTTATTGACATCACTGATGGTAAGTTTCCATTGCAGGCAAGAATTCCTACATAAATGAACATAGAAACTATGAGCTAGGGCTTACCTATACCCATCATGCATCTTGACTGGTGTTCATGGTACTGAAAGTCACATTGCACACTTCAATAGAGTTTAGTGAAAGAAATAAAAAAATATTTAAGTAAATTTAATAAATATATTTTATTAATGGATATTATTTTTGTGTCAACAACACTGGAACAATTATCATGCTTCCTTATCACAATGTGAGTCTAGTAGAAATAACATTTTAAATGTATTTTTAAAAATTCATAAAGCAGCTTCTGATAGAAGAAATAACTAAGAAACTCATTTAATGTATAAAAATTGTCTACAAATAAGTAATGAACACTTTAATTGCTTCATGTGTCTGCCAGTAAAAAAAGGCCCACTGAGAATATCTAACTCATTTGTAATATTTTAACACAAAAATATCTCTTAAAAATAAAAACTAATTATCAAAAGAAACACTGATAAAGTCTCACCAAGAAGGGTTCTAAAACATAAATCAAAAAGAGACAATAGACACCCTAGTTGGACAAAAACTGCCCAGGAGACCCAAACCCTAAATAAAGAACTACAGGAAACCAAGGAATATTGAGAGTGGAACAAATTGTCTTTCCTGGGGAAGAGGACAGCAATTGCCTATCCAACCATAAATGATCAGACTTGAAAACATACATATGAGTAACATACAGACAGATCTGGTTATATTCTGGAATAACGTATATATTTACACATATAAACATGTAGTGATATTTAATGAAAAGAGAGGCAATAGATTTTAATTAAAGCAAAAATAGGATATTGTTAGACTTACAGGGATGTAGGGAAGGGGAGAATGACATAATTTTGTTATAATTGCAAAATAAAATGTTAAGATTAGAAATATTAATAACAATAATAACAACCCACAAAATTGTAAGCTAGTAATAACATTCTATCTACTAAATTACCAAATTTTAATGAAAAGAGCTGAAAGATAAGTCTCACAAGGAAATAGCTGCAAAGTGAATTATCCCAATTTCTTTTTCATTAAATATATTCATAGTATTCACAATAAACTAAAATTCCATTAGTGAAATTTAATGAGAATAATATTTCACTAGCAGCTTCTCAGATTTTTAGTTTACTAAAACTTACACATATTTGTCAATTCAGGCCTCTGTAATCTCGTAATGTATCTCATACAATAAAATATAACCCAGCTATTGAAAGTAATGAAATTAGCATGCATTCTCAGAGACAGATAATTCCCTAAAATATTTAAAGAAAATGAGATGGGTTGATTTTTTGTTATTTATTTTATAAGATGATAAATAATACATGAGAGAAATAGCTGCAAGTAGAATAAAATTTTTAGATAATTGGAAATAATGTTGGTTAAGTACAAGGAATGGATGGACCAATTTTGGATAATGACATTTTAAGATGACCCTAGTTCTATTTATTTTTTCAACCTATTTATGGGTGTTTGCATTTTAACATTTTGGATAGTAGAGTAATATGACTCAGGATTTCAAATACTGTCTCAAAAAACCAGGTTGTTGTCTTTGCCGGGGAATTATATGAAAGTTGATATTATTGACAAAGTAATGGGTCATTAGGAACGGTGTTTGCAGTGCCTAATTTCAAGAGAATTAGTAATCTATATAAACACGTGTTAACACTGTTATTTTTTCTGATTAAGACTTTTAACAGAAATGCACATTTCTATATTTAAAGTGCTGCTGATTCACACAATATGAATTCTCTTTGCACCCCAAGTGTATTTGACAGAGGCCTAAATTTTTTGTGCAGTACCTAATAAATTCATGTTGGTTTTTTTCCCATTCAGCAATGATGTATTGAGTATCTATTACACTACTAGAATTTTTAGTTTTAAAGCATGCTGCTGTAGTATTCTGATTTAGAAATCCCTTTATTATTTATATTCAAATTTAGTTAGTGCCAACATGATTACATTCCTTGTGTGGAATTTACCATTGTCATTTTGAAAAATTTCAAAGAATATCTTAATCACATCTTGTAAAAAATGCAATAATTTATCTTGAAATATTTTATGCTCTCTTGCTATTTTACTTTTAAATACTTAAATATGAGTTATCTGATGGCAATGTGTATTTATATTTGTACATCTAAGGTTACTACTGTAAGTACAATTTTACTTTAATGATAGTTTGACAATTTTAACCTTATTCATATTTCAACATTCAATATTAATGAGTTAAACATAGCTAATTATCTGGGACAAAACTAATTAGTGTAAAAGTCACAATTAAGTGATCAATAAAAAATAGATCTTATTATCCATAAGATTAACATACTAGTGATGAAACGTCCTACAGAAACTTTCAGTGTCCCATATTCACATTATAAAGTGTCTGTTGATTTTTAGTGTACTCTAAAAATTACTTTTCTGTTTTATGTGATTTAAAGAAAAACAAATATGACAAAAGCAACCTAGGTGCTAAAGACAAGTTTTGCCTCAGTGTTCAGGTTCAGGCATCATGGAAGGGAAGGCAAATCAGTGAAAACATAAAAATGCAGTAGGCACTAAACATTCATACGTATAACTTTCCATACACACACGCATACACACACACATTTATTTTTCTTCAGGCAAGGACCTAAATACCTAATAAGGCGGGTCCTACAACCACAATTGACCTAATTTAGCTAACCTGTCAAATGCTTGCTTCGTCAACAATTCTTACCAATTTGAAGTATTAAATATCACAAGTATCATACTATATAGTACAGTCTATAAAGGCAGTAGTTTCAAAAATAATACTGTTTGTTCCATTTTCGTGTTCGAGTCCTCAGGAACTTCTAATGAAAAATTCAATGTGGACAAGTAAATTAAAGATAACAGGTGCTTTTCTGCAGTTGAAATGGCTGCCTACAGCTACAAGCACATACAAATTCAAATGGTATATATCTGATATTCATCAGTTGTTTGTTAAACAAATTGAGTGAACACTATTGGCTATTAAGTCTCATGTAATAAATCCTATTACACATTCCATTCATGCTGAAAATGATGAAAGCCTGACTGTATTTTCCATAGTTTTAGCAAATGCAATTATTATGTGATGATTACCTGCTAGCTATATACGTCTCTTCTTTTTCCTATGCAGAGCCATTCTATGACACCTTTTACCTCTGCTTGCATATGCATCTTCACTCAACTCCTTTCACCTTCTGAACATTCTTTTCATTTAGGCACATTCTTTTTTGTCTTACTCTCTTAACTATAGGTTCAATTTTTACTCCTCTTCATGGCTTGTTCTCAAAGTTTTTTCTTTGAAGGTAAAAAATTATTATACAATCACTACCTCAATTTATACAAGGTAATTTGTAATTTAAATTATAGCATATAATATTTAACTTCCTATTTCTTTGCCATTTGCTTAAAAGGCTTTCTAAAACTCTAAATATATCTAATAGCTCCTATAATGCTAGTAGATTCTTTACTTCCATTGTAATATATACTTAAGAAGATATTTAAAAATCAAGCATCAACCATCCATCCCTATCAAACTATGTTGTACACAGTAATTATGCAATGTGCTTTTTGTAAATTGAATGAAATTTTCAATTTCCAAGGATGTTATATAGTGAGATCAATCAAGTATTAATGCCTACTGTATTTAGATTTAAATTTGAGAAATTAGTCATCTCAATTTTAAGAACTCCACAGTGTTAAGATAGGCAGATGTAGAGAAAAACTTACATTGTTTTGCATTTACAGTCAAAACTAAAATAGATCAACATAGAAATAAACTTGCAACAATTCAAAATAATATTCACAAATTCTGTATGTAACAGTGGCCTTTGTTGTGTACAATAGTATCTCTAATGAAAGAATAAAACAACAAATTTGTTAAAACATTACTCTTATTTTAAATATCCTCATCAATGTTAAGTAACCATTTTCTATTTAGTTAGAGTTGCATACAGATAGTAGCACAGTAATATACTTATTTTCTGCTATGGGACTGTCCTCCACCTGAGAGCTTGTCAGGCAACAAAATTGAAATATACTGTTAGAATCCACTTCCTGTCATGATTGTAAGTGATTCCTGTGATGCCTAACATTGAGTCTGATGACTGGTTATGATGAAAATAATGACATTTTAATTTTTTCTCTCATGACTGCCACCTCCAGATTTAAAGGAAGAGGGGTACTCATACCTCCTACATTTATTAACTTGCTACATGTCACATAACAAAAACTGGGGAAAATCTTTTGTAATATACATAGAAATTTATCACCACACACAACAAAATGTACCATTTTCATTGGATGATTCAAACAAATCTCTGAATCATTAACTATATGAAGCTTCCAACTTAGTAGAATAATAAATAAATAAATAAATAAATAAATAAATAAATAAATAAATAAATATTCTTGGAATCCAGAGGAACTGGCAGTTGTTAAACTGTGGAGTAACATTTCCTTATAGTCCTGAATTCTAGTGTCTCTATTTGACCTACATGTCTTCACATCTAATATTAACAAGGGTTGTTTATTAATAAAATACTCATTCTAATTCTAGTGCATTATAGACCCTCAAATGTGATCTCCAGGATTTAAGCATGTGTCATTAACTAGACTGCCTCTAAAACCATTTTGAACACAAACCACACAAGAATGTAAACTTAAGGGGAGAAATATGTATAATGCTCTAAAAGGTGATTTTAAATTGATGGCTATGCAATTTTCAGTCTTAAGTCACTTCCTTTATGAAAATACATCTCAAAATGAAAATACATGTTTCTCTATTTACACAAGGTTTTCTCTTGGAAATGGCGGTGAACCCAGCAGGGTTCTGGAAAGAGCAGTTCCACCGGATTAGGGTTGGAAACATGATTTTTAAACTATAGACAGGAAACTACTGATAAGCGATTTCCACAGATGACTGACAAATATTTTCTACATCACTGCAGCACAGGAGCTTTAGTTGGTTTTTAAAATAACAAATAATGGGAATCGTTTGAAGAAAAAAAGGCATGTTTATGCTTGGACTAACACTCATCACTGGGGAGAAAAAAGAAACTTCAGTGCCTTCAATATGAAGTGAAAGACCAACAAAATGGTTTATTTCACAGATGTTCTGGGACAAAAATATCCTTGAGAAGGGTAAGAAAAAGGAAGTGTGTGTGTGTGTGTGTGTGTGTGTGTGTGTGTGTGTGTGTGTGTGTGTCACATGTAATAAAATAATCATGTGTCTGATAAAATACTTGGGGAAAGCATATACATCATAAAGAAATTCTGAATTTCATATCTTTCTTTTCCAAATTGAATTATCTTTCATGACCATTCAATATATATATATAGATTCAATATATTAAGGATTCAAGGGGTACAGAAATATGCATTTCATCTTTCTTCATATAGTGTTAGAGTTAGATGGATTTAGACATTAGAAAAATAATAGAAGATTGGTATAATGTTTATAATTGGATAAGCTCTCCAATTTTCCTTATTTAATTTGCAGTATATTCAAAGCAGTTCAAATATGGCATGATTTCACTTTGTTGATTGTAATTTTAGAAGATAATTTTCATTGATTAGTGTTCAAAAGAGAAACACTATTAATTCATGATAGGGAGATCCTTCTATATGCTGTGAATATGCGTTTTTCTTATTGGTTTAATAAAATGCTGATTTGCTAGTATCCTGGCAGGAAGTACAGAAAGGGCCACCAGACTAGATCTCTGGGAAGAGGGACTCAGAGTGGAGCTGCAAGAGAGATGCCATATTGCTATGGACAGGGAAGATAGGATATGTGGACATTTACCAGTAAGGGAAGACTACATGGAGAAGTTTTGTAAAAGGTAGTTAAGAATTTTGGAGTAGTCTAACTCTTAGTTTATTTTCCCTATGGGTCACCTACATGGCATGAAAATACCAGAATATAGCTAGATTTCCATGAAAATATGGCAAATGTTTAAAGCCACTAGATTATGTGTTTGACAGTATGAAATCTGGTAGTTTTATAAAGTCCATTCACACACTGACCCAGAAACTCCCATTCACACACTGACCCAGACACTCCTATGTGTGCTCTGTGATTCATACACTGTCTTATTTGTCCTGCATGATGCATTCTCACATTACTTTGCTTTTAAATGTCCAAGTCTATTGCAGTGGATATTCCTGAGAACCATTCACAATTTGTTCATTCAACATCAGTTCAGGACATTCTCATTTTGCCTGTGAATTATTTTTAAAAATACCAATCAGACTTGCATTTGCCACCTTCTAATCTTCCTGTATTTGTATAAGTCCTTTCTAGCAAATCCTTGGTAGTTCACTTTTAAAAAGTCAAAAATATTTTGTATTAATATTCATTTACTTTTTAATTATCATCTTTACAATAAGGAATTAAAGTTTGGGGATGGTGACATTGCTTAGTAGATGAAGGTACATTTCACCAATAATTGTGACATGAATTAAATCTCTGAAACCTAATGGTAATAGGCATTTACTATCTCTCTCAATTTTATCTCTCACCTTCTAACACATACTCCACAACATATATAATAACCTGCTCTAAACCCAATCCACTAAAAAATAAAAAGAACACTTGAAAAATAACTTGAAAATTTTCAAGCAGCTTTCTAAATTCATTCTTTTTTCCTGATTCTGGGGTTCATGCAGTGTACTACTTGCTCTGTCTTTGCCTAATTGCCATTGACATTTTATATACCCAAATGATGGTCTAACAACTGCAAAGTCCATAGGAGAGAGTAATACTGTCATAAGAATTTGTAGAGAGAGTAGTTTACTAGGTCCAATGTTCTCAAATTTCCCTGGCCAAGCTAACTGCCCTCTGACAATTGATTGTGACTCTGATATGAGCAAACCAAATTAGAACTTACCTTTAATCTCTCTCTCTCTCTCTCTCTCTCTCTCTCTCTCTCTCTCTCTGTCTCTCTCTCTCTCTTTCTCTCTCTCTCTCATATATATATATATATATATATATTTCTTCTCTTTAAATAAGCCTATCTTTATAGCCTATGGACACCAAAACAGAAAACGAAACCAGAATTTTACTCATGAGTCCCATTCTTCTCTTACTCACAAGTCTCCTTAAGAAAGTTTTTATTTCTTATCTCACATGATTAGAACCCTTCATAGTGCACTTAGTGACCTATAGTGAAGAATTTTAGTCTCATAGTGTTAGTTTCCTGATGTAAGTATCTCAAATGAATTCAACTTTGCCTTAATAAGAACAAAATTTTTCAATTTAAATTTCTGTTTTCCATTTAATACCTATTAAAGACATTTAAAAATTAAACTTAACACCCCAGTATTAGCTTCTCGCTAGTTGTATGTATTCAACATCAGAAGCAGCAATTACTAAATATTAATGAGTGAAATATGTGAATGTTCAATGATAACTTAATGCTAAATAAGGGTAGTATGAGAAATATTATCCTTTCTTCCTTTCATGTGTCTTTAGTAGTTTATTACATGAGCATTTATGAATAAGCTGTGTTGATTTCTAGCCTGTGGATATGGAGGCTCTAGGAAGGCACCAGCCCAGTTTCTCTTTGTTCAGTTACTTGTGTAGGTGCTGTCTTCAGCAATAGAGACCTTCCATTCATTTATAGAGATCTATTAATAACCTAGGTTGTTTAGGAGGTGCCCTGTAATCAGCAACTTAATTTTGTGTAATACATTTTAATACTGGAATCTTTATTCATCACTGGCGATGTCCTGTTGGAGATCCTTTTTCCAAGTTATTTAGTAATTTTATTTAGATTGCCTTCATACCTGTAATTATTTTAGGTTTCCTTACGACCCACCCAAATGTCCCTTCACTTTAGCTGTCCCTTACCATTATTTCCTGTCTCATTCACTGATTCCTACCCCTCTCTGTTCAGTCCTCCAGTTCAGGTTCTTAACCCACCTCAACTACCCAAAACTATTTATTCTATTCCCTGTGCCTAACAATGACCTTCCCTCTGGCCTAGCACTTAATTTTAATTTATACATGGCCTCTGTTGCTATAAGGATTGTAATACATTAAATGAGAGTTAACATCTAATAATTGCATATAAATGAATACATACCACATTTAACCTCTCTGAAACTGGATTACCTCATTCAGAATTATTTTTCCAGCTACATCTATTGAACTGTGAGTTTTATGATTTAAATTTTTTTAACTCCTTAGTAACATGTCCTCAAATAAATGTACCATATTTTCTTTATCTATAATTTAATATCTAGGCTGTTCCCAATTTCTGTCTATTATGAGTAGAGCAGTATGATGACCAACTATATCTCTAGTGTAGTATAGAGTCCTTCAGACCAAAACCAGCATACCCAAGATCAATAGATTTTGAGGTAGATATATTCCCAACTTCCTCAGGAACCACCACTCTGAATTCTAGTGGATGGTGCCTTCTGGGACCATGGAAGTAGTAACTTGGAGGTAGCTTTCAGGTCAGTTGCATCCAAGGAGCACCTGGGACCTGCGCCCAAAGTGCATAGTGGCTTTAGTAATAGGGATTTACCTTCCACGACTGGGAACAAGCAAGGGAATTAACAATTGTCCATAACGTTCTGGGACTTTCTAAGACAAACATGACTAACAACTTAAATGAAAGCTTTTCACACTTGGTGTTAGATTTTTTTTTTTTTTTTTTTGATAGATGGCTTTTGGCTGTTTGTGGGAGCCTGAAAGATAAAACTCAATTGTTAGGAAGACTGGGCAGTCTATGGGGCCTCTAGTAGTGGATCAGTATTTATCCCCAGTATATGAATGAACTTTGGCAATCTAATCCCCATAGAGGAATACTCTCTCAGGCTAGATACAAAGGGAATGACCTGGGCCCTGCTCTGAATGATATGACAGAGTTTGAAGACTCCCCATGGAAGTCTGCTCCTTGGGGAGCAGAAAGAGAATAGGATAGGAGGTTGGTGTGGAGAAGAGGGGAGGAGGGGAGGGAGAGGGAACTAGGATTGACATGTAAAAAAGCTTGTTTCAAGAGCTGCACTGGTGTCAGGCAGATCTCTGTCAGTTCAAGGCCAACTTGGTCTACAGAGCTAGTTCCAGGATAGACTCCAAAGCAATACAAAGAAAACCTGTCTGGAAAAACAAACAACAACAAAAAATCCTTTTTCTATTTTTTTTTAAAACTATTTACATGTATATATGCATATTTAAACACCAAGGTTAGACCTATATGTACTTGTAGGTACATGGTTACATCTGATTCCTTAGGACTCCAGTACTTCTTCGCTTTTTTTTTTTTTAATTCACACATAAGTTCATCTGTATATATCTCCTTCTCTACTCCCTATATTTTATCTCCTTTTCCCCATTTGTCCTTTGTATTACCTATAGCCTGTTGTCCCCCACAGAATTGACCCACCACCTCCCACTCCCACTATGCACTATTTCTTACATTTTTGGATTCTAAAGCTGATTTGGAACATATTTAGTCACATCTGAGAATTTGAAGCTAGAAGCATGAGGTGAGGGAGAACATGCAAAGTTTGTCTTTCTGCATCAGTGCTACTTCACTCAATATGTATTTGTTTTCCTTAGTCTCATTCATTTACCTGGAAAGTTCGTGATTTCACTTTTTTTGTATAGCTGAGTAGTATTTCATAGTGTCTATATACCACACTTTCTTTATGTATTAATCAGTAGAAGGATATTTAAGTTGTTTTCATTCCTAACTATTGTGAATAGAGAAGCACTGAACATGAATGAATGAATAATCATCTTTGTTGTAGGATGTGGAATCCTAATGAGTGATATAGATGACCCACAGGGCAAGTTGAAATTTTGCCTGGTAAGAACACACCACACCAATTTCTGTGGCTGGGCTCATTTACATTCATATAAAGTGAATGAGAGTTCCATTTCCACCCATTTGTGGTCAGTTATTATGTTGATCATTGCCATCCTCATTGGCATAAAATGAAATCTCAAATTTACTTTGGTTTGCCTTTCAATAAGTACTAAGAAAGGTAAATATTTTTGTGGTATTACCCCTCTCTGAGAACATTCTATTCACACTCCAAAACCATCTTTGAATTGGTCATTTTTGGGGCTTTATTGTTTGTTTTTAATTTTACATATTCCTAATATTAATTTATTTTTGCATAAGGAATGCATTAAAACTATATATAAACTGTTACTCATCCAAATGACACATATTCACTCAGTAGTGAAAATGTCAAATTGATGTAGCTAAAGTCATCTGAGTAGAGGGAACCTCAATTAAGGAAATGTATCCAATAAGAGCAAGCAGTAAGTAGGTGTGTAAGGCAGTGTTCCTCAATTTGTGAATCAAGTCCCCTTTGAAGGTGGCACAAGACCCTTTCACAGGGGTCATGTTAAGACCATTAGAAAGTATAGATATTTACCCTATAATTCATTCATAATAATAGCAAAATTACAGTTATAAATTAGAAACAAAAATGATTTTATCGTTAGGTATCCCCACCACATAGTATTAAAGGGTCACAGAATTAGGAAGTTTAAACACTTGCTGTATGACTTTTTTTTAAATTAGTGATTGATGGGAAATACCCTATTATCCCAAATTTTGTGAGAAAGTAGGCTGAACAAGCCATGGAAAGCAAGCCCATAAGCAGCACACCTCTATGGCATCTGCATCAACACCTACCTTCAGGTCTTGCTCTGTTTGGCTTTTTGTCCTGACTTCCTTCAAAAAGGAAACTTTTTGAACTGTGATGTGAAAATGCAAGCCAAATAAACCCTTTCCCACATAACTTTTGTCATTGTGTTTCCTCATAGAAGTAGATACCCTAACTAGGACATTAATCAAATGTTCATGAGAAGAATACATACATGTAAGTTAATGACAGGTAGTTTTCTAAATTAACTCATAGAAAATTAATGATACTAAGGAATTGTAACCCCACATATAATTAATTTTGTTATTATTAACAAAGTGCTATTTATATTGAACTATACCATAATAAAATCAAAATTAAATAAATTCAGTTACCACATTTTACTTTTTCAATCAAAGTTTTCTCTATAATTAAGTCTCTTATTTTAATGGCTCAGGTTTCTAACATTTCCCCTTTCTTATGGCTACTGAGACGTTGAATCAAGTGTAGGTAATCAGTGCCAAACAAATTCCAAACAAAAAGGCTATGGATACAAAATCCACAGTACATTGCTTCTCTGGCTTTGGCTCAGGTAGCCTGTGATATTTGATGCTAGTCTTACTCAAAGCTTCTACAGGAAGGATACCTTCCTTCCTGCTACTGTTCATCCTTCCCAGTATCAGTTGATGAATGTATGTATGGTTTGTTACATTTGGTCCTATTCACTCCCGGCTTGTTCAGACACAATGCTTTTCTGACACATTATACCTTACTGTTTGGATTTTCTGTCTTAGAAACAGTTCATGATTCTCTCCATCTGGTTGTTCTCTCCTTTATGTTGTGACCACTGAGTGACTTTGAAACCTGAAAAAAATCTGTAGTGAGGCTTAGCCAATTTCCTCAGGAACTGCCTGAGAGCATATGTGAATTCTGGAACTAAGAACTGTGAGTTAAAGCTAAATCTTAAACTGTATTTATTCCAAGCTCAGCTTGGCAAATGTGAATTTCCTACTATCTCACACTGTCTTGACTAAATTTATCCTCAGCTTTAACTACTCTGTACGAAGCTTGTGAAATGAAAAGTTTCCACCACATACTTCTCAATTTCCTTGCCTCCAATTTCTTTCTTCCTATCAGACTGGACCACTGAGGGTAGGTTGTCTACATACACTGATATAAATTGTGGTCAATATTTCACTAAAATATTCTTTTCTGATTCTAATGAAATAAGCGTAACAATATATTCTGCAGAACAATATACTGCACTGACAGTTCAAATTGAAGTGAATAAACAAAATACAAATGCTTTGCTTTAAAATTCTTTGTTTATTCTCAATTTTACCACAAGAGCAGAAAAAGTACTCTGTCTATTTTATAAAGTGTTACATGTACAAATACTCCAGATTTAGCTATTATATGTTTACTAGTATTTAGGAAAAAATACAGGTTATGTTAATCAACAGTGACAATGTTACCATTTGACAGGAAAGATAAATTCTGGTACTCTGTGGCACAGGACAGCAAAGACACACTACAACTATAAATTATTTATTCCAGAATAGAAGACAGGCTTTTAAATGTACTTTGAATGCACAAGATACTTCCTTTCAAGTGATTGGTCAAAGTGAGCCCCAGTAAAACATTGAGAGAGATACATGAAGTAAATATGCCAACTTAACCATTAGTCAGAGAAAACAAAATCATATTAGACCTCTAAATATTTTAAGACAATAACATTGTAAAAATGAATTTCAAAAATTTGAAGAAAAATTATCTTTCCCAACAGATCATCCATTAAAAAGTTCATTGATGCAAAGGATCATATTGAATTCACATCAGGTATTCTGGTCTCAGAATTTTTTCTTTCTGTCTCAATCTGTCTTTATTACAAAATGCAATTCAATTTATTAAACATATTTGCAAGCATGAAATATCATGGACAGAGCACACTCACACATGTTGATACTTCCTTACATGTCCTCAATTTTAAAAGCTTCATAAACTCTCTTGCCTTTAACGTAGTTATTTCCACATGTGTCTTAGTTTGGGTTTTTATTGCTGTAACAAACTCTAACTAAAAAAAGAGTTGGGTTGGAGTGGATTTGTTTGGCGAACCAAGGCAGAAGTCTGGAGGAAGGAATGGAGGCTGCAGCCAAGGACCGATGTTGCTTACTTGCTTGCTCCTGTTGATTTGCTTAGTTTACTTTCTTGTACTTCACAGGACCACCTGCCTAGGGATGGCACCACAACTTGTCGTTAGGAATTTTCCACATTAACCATGCTTCATCACTCTAATGTGGGTATTTTCTCAGTGGAGATTCACTCTTCTTAGGTGATTTTGCCTCATGTCAAATTGACAAAAAAGAGTAATACAATGTATTTTCATTTATGAAATTCCAATGTGTATATACTGGGGAAAGTGAAGTCAATAGGGAAGGAGAGAAGGGAAACAAACAGCACAGATACATATTGATTAAGCTTCAACACACACACACACACACACACACACACACACACACACACACACGTACATCTTAAAGGAAATCCAACTCTTTGGGCTGATAAAGCTCCCTGCGAGAACTATAAACTAACAGAAATCCAGCACTGTGCACAAAACACCTCAGGAAATTCAAGTGATGCCCAAATCAATATGGATTATATAACACATGTAACACTTTTCTACTTCTCCAGGTTTGAAGATGGGCTCTTATTGATGAAGAAACAACACAAAGAAGACTTATTTGCTTTGAAATGAATCTAACTTGAAAGTCTCTCTTCTATAGTCAAATTTTCATGGTTGCACAAAATATTATGTATTCAGCTAATGCATGGAAGAAATTTAAAAATCCTATCAACTACAACTTAACCACAAAAATTACCATAATGACACATTTTTAAATTCATGTAAATTGTAAATTTCTTAAAATAGTATTTTCTGCTATATGTTCTGAAAGAACATTAAGACAATAACACAAGTAAATTAAAGAGAAAATTATATAATATAATACAACCAAATATTAACACAATTACAATATAAATACAACTTTTAGGGCAGAAGTAAAATTCTGAGAACTGTCAAATAAGGTAGTTTTTATTATTTTTATTTTTAATTTCATTGACTAATTCTATGGTCAGTTAGCCAGTAATTACTTCTAAAATTCTTAGAGAAAAGGTACAGCAATCATAGCAATAACACTTTTCAAATTATCCTTCAATAAGATTTTATATGTCACTAAGGCATTAAATAGTAATTTCAGTGATGGAGAAACAAAAGCAAGGCAAAAATGACAAAAATATGTCTGTATTTAATGTATTCTAGGAGATGATGTTCTCTTAATATGAGAAAAAGACAGATATACTTTTTCAGAAATAAAAATACAAATATTTATAAAAGAAAAAGTGTGAATTTATAAACATTTACTTTAAAGTGTTAAAATTTTATTTATCCTAAATTTAGTAGCATTTAAAAATACAGCAGTGATCTAGTTTCTCAGGCAAGAACTGCATCTGCTTATTAAAAATAAATTCTGGCCCAAGCCCAGCCACAGAACAGTAGTCCTTCAGTGGAGGAGTTGAAATAAGGATTTCAGACAAATGTCCCACCCAATTGTGCTGTATGGTATCACCTACAATCCCTATGGAGTTTGCATTGGGGGCTTGTTTAAATAACTGATAGTTGATGTCTACAAAATTCACTGTTTGGGGGACATTGTGTGTACAAAAAGAAAAAATAATAGTAAAGCAGACAACAACTATCAAAGGCATTTTCTAGAAGAATAATTCTTTGGAAAAGGGAGGAGATGAAATCACAGGGTAGATGAAATTGTCAGGTCTTAGTCAAGTAACTATTTTGTTTTTAAAGAAAGCATCGGTGAACTAAAGACACAACGTAGAATTAGCTTTAATAAATTTCTTGAGCAAAAAGTGAGCATGAGAGTCAGGAGATAGTGGTGCACACCTTTAATCCCAGCACTCAGGGGAGACAGGCAGACAAATCTCTGTGAGTTTGAGGTCAGCCTGATCCATTGAGTGACTTCCAGGACAGCCTCCAAAGTCACAGAGAAACACTGTTTGGAAAAACCAAAACAAACCAAAAAAGGCAACCAAATTACATTCAAAAAGGAGGGAAGTATAAGGAGAAAGACAACAAGCTTAACTGATTTTCAAAATACTAGATCTGTGTATAAGATTGTTACATAACAAAACAAAGATAGCGCACACACACACACAAAAAAAAAATTTGGCTATTTGCAAGATCTTGTAACCGGAATCTATATTTTCTATAATTGCTAGTAAAAAGGATCTAATATTATTGTATTATGATTTAATATCACCTGTTAATAATGTGAAATACAAGAAAGTAAAGTGGATGTTTATTGGAAAGTGATTCCTCCATCACACAATCCTTAAGGTATCAAAACATGATATCCTATAATTTTTCTATAATATATTGTACTTATTTAAAAATTTGATTGAAATACACAAAAATAAAAATTAAGTTGACAAACTTAAATAATATTCTATTTGTCAATGTAAACTAATTGTTGGCTGCCAGCTTCGCCTTTTCAGTGCATTTCTTTATGCTTTTGTCTTGTCATCATTTTTTTTTTTACTGCCCAACATCTAATATAGAATACAAGCTTATTCTATTGTTTTTACAGTTCACCATTGAGCTCCAAATATTTTTCACTCATTGTAATTTTTTGTGTGTTTGCTTGCAATATTTTGCACAGCATGATCAAGAGTTCTCTTTTGTTTGCTATATTTTCACTACTGGCATGTCAGAGATTGCCAAACTCTATGTGCTAATAATCTTTTATTTGTAATCATTTTTCATTAATACTGCTTTTTAGTATCTTTTTATTCCCAGATTTTTAAATCTACCTACTCTGATTTTAATAGAATAATTTAAAGTAGCATTTTTTCTATTAACAAATAAATTGTATTTCTTTTAGTAGTTGCCTTAGAGTGTTAATATATAATTTTAGCCAATTTATGTCTACCAGCAAACTTTGACTAAACACCTTCTAGACAGCCTTCATACAATTACATTCATTTGATCACTTAATTTAAAATCTCCACTATATTTTCTTTTATTTTCAGAATTTGAAAATTTATTACTCTGTTTCCACTGTCAAATTTAATATCTTGGTCTCGCCTTCTTGCCTTTGTACAGGGCCAAAGGGACACATTGGATGCTTTAACATCCTTAAAGCGGACTCCAGGAATATCACCTACAGCATGATCTTTTCTACCAAAGCCAGCAACCAGAACTTCATCGTTTTACTCAATGAAGTTCAAGCAGCCATCATTGGGCATGAAAGCTGTGATCTTCTTGCTGTTCTTTATGAGCTGCACCCTGACACACTTCCGGATAGCAGAAATTGGCTGTTTGCTTCAACCCCTCAGTTGGTTCAGATACGTTTTCAACATAGTTCTCACCGTTTGATATAGGCTCTATTATCGAGTCTTTCTTCTCCCACTCCTTCCATAACAACGACTTTTTCCAGCATAATTCCTTTTGCATGAGAGGCAACTCCTAAAGAATTGGCCTTTAAGGGTGTGCCCATGTGGGCTTTCTTGTATTGTTTATCATGCCACCTCTGGTCCCATCGGTGGCTGTGGAGCTTCCTGGCAGTATGGAGACCAGGACACTTGCCCATCTCGCAGGAGCCACAGGCCCGAGAGAAAGAGCTCTCCACTCTATTATATTGAAATATTATATTGAAATTTTATCAATGAGGCAAAAGGCATGTTCACTTAATAGATACATTAAATATTATTATATCTTAATGTACAATGTATTGCTTTCTCTGTCACTGTCTCACCCTCTATCCCTACCTCCTTTCTCCTCTCCCTGTCTCTCTTTTCTTTCACTGAATCTCTCCCTCTCTATTTACTTTCTACACAGATATAAATATCAAAACACATAATTTCTTTTGCCTAAAGAAAATAATTTAAAATTTGTACGCGCCTGCCCTCACCAGCAAGGAAGAGGCGACTCCGGGTCTTCCTTCATGCAGTTTTAATCAGGATCCTTTAAACATGTTGCTTCTGGCCCACAGGGAGAGAGGAGGGGACCCCTGCATAGGCTTAAATACCCTTGAGCTAATCAACCCGAGTGAGCCACGTGGACCCTGCAGATAGGCTACTCTAATGGGGAAGCAGACAGGCTGAACAGACTTAACCAATTAAGGGCTTGTTTACCCAGAGAGTCTTTACCAGCAGGAAGGTGTAAAGCAGAAGCCAGCGTCACTTTAAGGCATGGCACTACGTGGCTCTCTACAAAAATTTCCAATGGATCATGGTTCTGGTTTGATTTTACCGAGAAACTGGAATCACCTAGTGGTATTGGTGGTGGGGAGGCTTATCTTGGGAATTGGCTGCATTGGTTGGCCTGAAGCCGGTTGGTGGAACGTTTTCTTGATTACATGGAAGGGAACAAGGTACTGTGGGGTATTACATCTCTAGACAGATGGTCCTACCTTGTACAACAAAGTAGACTTGAATTAGCCATTTAGAGCAAGCCTATAAATAACATTTATCCGTTGATTCTGCTGATGCCCCTACTTGGATACTGCCCTGACTTCCCTCAATGGTTACTGTGACCAGGTCCCATAAAACAAATACACCTTTTCCTCCCTGAGTTGTTTTTTGGCTTAGCATTTATGCCTATGACAGCATCAGAACTTCCACTGGAATAGACATGTTTGCAAATGTTGAAATCACATACCTTTGCACTCTGAAGTATTCCGTTTTTCATGGGCCCCCCAAAAATTAATTAAACATAATTGGACATGATATGATTCTTATTAAATATTACTATTCTTAATATTATTCAATATTCTAAGTCTTACTGTACAAAATCATATAGCTTATATGGATTGTGTCATATTCTATTCTTTCTTAGGTGATTTAACTTATCCTTGGATTTTTTAAAAGCCAATCTTAATGTGTTTGAATGACTGTTATTTAAAACTGAGAAGCATGTTGATTCATTTAGCTTCATAGATTTAATTGAATGTTCTAAATTTAAATTTCAGCATTTTTATTTTCTGAAACATTCAGAGATTTTAGTAAATGTCTTGTACCTTTACCTTTAACATTTGCTTTCTTTGAAGTGTCCCTATTGTATTTATGCCATCCCTTTGCTACTGTGCTGTATTTCTTACAATAATTTAAGCTATTCAGTTAGTAGCTTTGTGATCTGTGTCTATAGAGCCAGATCATACCAAGCTCCTACAAGAAGGAATAGAGGTGGCTAATAGTCTAGGTGACATTTTATGATCTGTATGACCAGGTGCTCCTCCAAATATCCACATCTTGGACAGGAAGTGAATAATAGCCCATATGACTTCTATGCTGTCCATATGACCATGACTGAGCCCACACCAGATAATACCATAGGCCCTTAAGATACGACTTGTAATCTGTCTCTAGAACCCTTCCACATGGAAGAAATGCCATGTGCTTCAAGAAGAGTTTCAGTAAAATTATACCTTCTCATGCTCATCTATTTGTTTACAATAGCAAGGAAATCCAATTCCTTTATAGTCCATTAATGAATGAATAGCAAAATATAGGATATAGAGATATGTTATTTTATTCAGATATAAGCAGTAATGAAATTACATGTTTTTTGTTGTTGATGTTGTTGTTGCTGTTGGTTTTTGTTTTGTTTTGTTTTTGATAATTAGTGGACCTGGAAGTTACTGTGTTAACTGAAAGAAACCTAGATTCATGAAAAAGCAATACATATCCTCTCTTATATGGGAATCCTAAATTTTAATTTTCATAGTATATTTATATACATGAATATAAATAAAGGCACTCATCTAAAATAAAAAATAATATCAGAAGAGAAGATTTTGGAAAAATGGGAATAGTAGAGTACATATGACTGAATACATATGAAGAATACAATAATAGAATACATATGTACTACATGGGAGATGAGGAGAAGACAGAAAGAAGAGGGAGAGAACAAGGACGAAGTGCTATAATGTAATATTTGTTTGTATGATAATAAAAAATAAGCACCAAATTCCATAACAACATTAAATAAGCCACAGATAATCTGTTATATAAAGAGTAAAAATAAAATTCAAAATCAACAAAATAACTGCTTGTTAATTGTTAATTCCAATTTTTCTTTGTGCTTATGTGTTTTTGTCTTGTTTTCTCTTCAGAATAAAAGGGTTTTACCAGGTTTTTTGTTTGTTTGCTTGTTTCTTGGTTTTTTTTTTAAGTGGGAAGTTTTATTTGGAGAAAAGTAAGAGATTAGGGGAGATAAGAGAGAGAGGGAGGAAACAGTAAAAGAAAGGGAAGAGAAGAACATATAGGAAAAGTCCTATCTGCACCTTCAGAGAAATCATGGAAAAGAGAGTGTTTTCTTGTTGATTAGTTTGTTTGTTTAATTAGTTTTATAGTTATTATTTTTTTATTATCAAGGTAGGGCATATTAAATAATGGGAAATTAAAAACTATGTGTATTTATTTAATATTTGATGCTAATTCCCTATAAGGTCTTGCTCTAATTATTATATACTGTATCTATATAAGTAAGAGGTATTAAAACTCAGTCATATATTTGTTTTTCATCTACTTTTATATTTGGGTTTTATACTGATGAAATATTATGATAAAGATTTCTCTTACTTTTTTTTTTGTCTTTGTTTTTCAAACAGAGTTTCTCTGTGTAGCTTTTTAGACCAGGCTTGCCTTGAACTCAGAGATCTGCCTGCCTCTGTCTGCTAAGTGCTGGGATTAAAGGCTTGTGACACCACTATCTGGCTTCTCTTATATTCTTGGAAACTCAATATTTGCTGAACATTACTGTCAATGTCAATAATACTTATGGTGGTTTAAGACTGCAATCCTATTCTGTGTCCTATCTATTCATTTAATTTGCCTTTAGAAGCACAATGTAACAACTAACCGTACTTGCCTTAGATTTCACATGTAATCAACTTTTACAAGTTAAGTTAATGCATAAGTGTAATCTCAAATTATATTCTTTTCCCTTACAGATGAGTATTGTAGGTCTGTATGTGTACTATGGTAGACATTTGTTGGAAACAACATTTACAAGTTGAAACAAATATTAAAATGAATATCCACCTTACATGTTGAATATAACATGCAAATAATACTTGATAAATGATAGTGTTTGTAGTATTGTTTGATGTCTGGGCCAGCTGCTGTACTGTTGGAACTAATGATTTAATCTCATGTTGATGGATCAAACTCTGTGATCAAGTCAAGTTTATTAACAGGTGCAAATCAATAAACTGCACCCTCAGTACAGAAAAATGCTGCTATGCCACCACTGAAGATCTGGGGAATACACCAAGCCATAGCCTGAGAAAGTCTTCCTCAGATCTAGAGAGCTAGTGCCTCTTCAGACTGTGTCTTATCTGGTCACATCCCTTCAGAGAAGAGCACAACCATTGGGCCAAGCTGCTAGTGGGCCAGAATCAATACTTCCCAAAACACCAAGTAAAATTATTTTGAACATTTCTGAAAACTTTACCTCTTTCCTTCTTCATGTGATATTTTCTGTTATGTTCAATAAATGAGAGATCAAAGCCATTTTTTGGAGACAGAAGCACAAAAAATACAGATAGAGACTTATAAGACAGCATTGAGGCAAGCCCAGATTCAAACTCATAAATTTGGCAGTGACGTTGAGAGACAAAGAGAGAGTGAAGAGGAGAATTCAAATCCTGACTCGCTTTTGGTTAAATGACATAAAAAGAAAGTGTGTTATTAGATTATTTTCCATAATGTGACACTGATGCATTATTGATGTTTATGAGTTTATTACTAATGCATTCATCACAACATATTCAACATATCTTGTGAGGCATCCATAATGACTTAAATCTACCCAGGGTTTCTCTTAAAATTCTAACTCAGTTACAGTTTTATTCTTGTATCTCTGCAGCATAATCCCAACTAGGTAATCACACTGGAAGCTAACAGGAGCCTAGAAAATTATAAAATGGTTAGGCAGTACCATTCATGTTAACATTTTGTGTATTTGTGCATTTCAGCTATAACCTTAAGAACATGTTCATTACCACTTAACCACTCTGGTGAAACCATTAAGTGTAAAGAACCTGAAGTTCAAGACATAACTTTCACTAAGAAGAATAAGGGCAGAGTAAAGTTTTATTTGTCTCTTTGTTTTGTTTGTTTGATTTGTGTTGCTTTTCTTTTACCATGGAAAGTATTTCTGAAATTTGTGGAAAACTTTGAGCATATTTCACCTGAATTACCTTCCTCCTTCCCATGCAAGTTAACATGGTATTATTGTTTTTCTAGTTTTCAATAATCCTAATGAGTTATTGAAGGTTAACTGTAGGAATGTGAGTGATGGTCAACCATTTTTCTGCTCTACAATTTTTTTATTCCCTGATAATTTGTATTTTACATCATGTAATAAATCAGCAGTATTAAGTATCTGGCTGCAACAATAATTCTCTCAAATTGACTGCATCTCCAGATTTGTGCCTGGGGATCCTAAATGATCAGGTTTTGGGTGGAACTAAGAAATTCATAGCTTTTCAGTTTACCTGTGTTTTTCATGTGAAATATGTGATATGACTTCCAAAGTTTCCAAATGTTGGAACTGAGGTAGGAAATCATACAAAGTTTTTAAGCTTGGGATATAATACTATACACAAGTAGTTTTACAAATGATATTGTATTAATTATTTAACATTGTTGAACAAATACAAAATTATTCTTACCATATTTTTCACAATTTCTGATTTAACTCTTCATAAATGTATACAATATACTCTACACTATCACTCTATGCACTTGTTTTTTTTGTTTGTTTGTTTAGTTTAGTTATTTTTAATAACACTGATAAGTTCAATACACTTATGGAGTCATAAAACTGGAGCAAAGTTAATCTGCCAGCACACATAACAATAGGCATAATCAAGTGACTCTGGTACTATCATAGAAGCAAGCAGAATTGTTACTTTTTTTGGGTAATGCTTAAAATTAAGCATATCTTAAAATTAAGCATTACTTTGGTGGTCACCATGTTTTATTATGTCTAGTACATGATTACACAATGCATTGATTGATTGATATATAGTCATCTAAAATGATAAGGGACCTCTAGAACAATTCATTGAGTAAGAAAAGTAAATTTCAGGAAAAAATAAACAGACTCAGACCACAAAAATGTTTCCAAAAATGATAGCACAACTTTTTTTCTTATTCAGATATTTTGCAAATAAAATGAATCAACAGAGGAAACATGTTTGGATAACATCTGCTTTTTTCAGCTCTTCAGATTGAAACAAAGGGTGTACAAGAGTATTCCCAATTAATTGTTTCCACTGTGTGTGAATTACCTGAATATCCAATTCACTTTATTCTACAGCTTCCCATTAAAACCAAAGCTTCTAAAGTTTGTGGGCTATCATTTTATATGCTACATTTAATATGCAAACTAATTTTGAAAGTAAGCAGCACCTGCAAATTCAATTGAATTTGCATAACAAATATAGGGCAGATTCAAAGCTTGTCTTGTAGAATACAGTGATAAAGGTAGAAACAGTTATGGGTGAGTGGTATGTGATAATATTTTTCTCAGAACTGAATTTCAAGGTCAGAATAGGACAAGTAATCTGCTATAAACATTTCATATAAATGGACAATTTACACTAAAGAATCCAAGGTTATTCTTCATTCTAACAGTGACAGAGGGACCATTTATTTTGCCAACAAATATTTAATTATTTAACCGAACAGCTCATTGGCTCACATTTATTTTCTGAATATGGTAGATCACATCTCTATTGTCTTAAGGAAGCTGAAACTAGGAGAAATGCTACAAGCTTGAAGCCAGAATGGGATACTTAATCAGTTTCAGACCAATCTGGGCAGCAGTTTGAATTCTCAACAAATGGAAACATATAAAATGAGACAAAAAAAAAGGGGCTCATGTTTTGAGTTAAAAAAATCTGTAATCTCTTTTCAAACTTACTTGGCAACAAGTCTTAAATTCCAATATCATTTCTTTCTTAATTTATTTTATTTGTTGAATTTAACTGTTATTTATCCTTCTCCAAATTTGTTTGTATAAAATGTATTCATGTATAGGACAGTCAAAAATATCAATAAGCAAATAATAATGTTAATTTATATGAAAATAATACTGAAGCCTAGCAGGGGTAGCAAACACCTATAATCCCAGCACTCAGGAAGAAGAAGCAGTGGATCACAGTGAACTCCTGACCAGTCTGACCCACAAATGGAAATCCAGGGTACCCAGACCTTTCACACAAAGAAACTTTGTCTCAATAAAAATCAAAATAAATAAATAACAAAAAGAGAAAAATAACACTGAGCTTTTTAAACATTTTTGTCTTGTTTTATTTTTTGATTATCTTACTTTATTGATACCCATTTTTTTAAGAAAGAAAGAAAGAGAGAAAGGAAAAAAGAAAGAAAGAAAGGAAGAAGGAAGGAAGGAAGGAAGAAAGAAAAAGAATATGAAAATGGCAATATAGTGTTATGGGAAAGATCTGAGAGGAGGTAGAGGAGGGCAAACTATATTATGAAAACATGAATATTCCTTTAAAACTCATTTAATAAAATTGACATATCTATTCACTCTTACCTTTAACAGACAAGGTTAGTTGTAAAGAGAAATTAGTTAACTAATACACTCATAGTAAATTAATATATATATATATATATATATATGTATGTATATACCCACACATATATATCTACAAGGAAGAAGACAAAAATCACAAAAGTTTAAATCCACTCATATTTTATGATTTTTTTACAGTTTTTTTCTGTATCATTACTATTGTAATATGTAGAAGTATATACATATAAGAAAATATGTATATATTATAATTAACTTCATGTATTCACACTTTATAGCCTATCAATGTAAGGATTTTATTAGGAGATTAAACATTATGAGCAATATTCTTTCTCTTTTCTGTCTACTCACCTTGACTATTGATTTTTTATTTAAATTAGAAACAGTCTTATTTTACATATCAATCCAAGTTTCCTCTCCCTATTATTATCCCATGCTTCCCACCAACCTGCCATCCCATCCCCCACATCCAGTCTCTAGAGAAAGTGAGGCCTTCCATGGGGGATCATCAAAGTCTGCCACATCATTCGGGGCAGTGTCTAGGCCCTCACCCATGTATTTAGGCATTGGGTGTATCTCTCCATGGGGTAATGGGATCCCAAAGTCCACTTTTGCCCTAGGGATAAATACTGGTTCCACTACCAGAGGCCCCATAGACTGCCCAGGCCTCCTAATTGACACCCATGTTCAGTGGACCAGGCTCAGTTTTATGCTGGTTTTGGGTTCCATGAGTTCCCACTTGCTCCAATCAGCTGTTTCTGTGGGTTTCCCCAGCATGGTCTTGACACCTTTGTTTATTTTTTATTTAACATATATATATATATATATATTTATTTTTTTATTTATATATATTTAACATATATATAAAAATAAATATATATATGTAGATAGATAGATAGATATAGATAGATATTTACAGCTTCTTTTCCAACAATATCATATATAGCACAAAATTTATCTCCATAAATGTAAGTTTTTATGGACCTAAAACAAATGTGGCTTAAACTTACCTATACAATGCATACACACACACACAGAGGAATAAAAAATATATGTGTATACCTTATGTGATATACTACTATATTAAAATGCTAAACAAAATGTCAGATTTAGCTTTTTTGAGTTCACTTGTTTCTCACTGACATTCAAGAGATACTCCCCCCCATTCTCCCAAAAAGGTAAAGTGGTTCCTATGTAGTCCATATTGCTAAAGCAACAACACATTTGAATCCTAGGACATAGAAATACTAGCTGGTACTGGAAAATTCTCTACACTGGTTATCTCCCATAATGCCAGCAATTTCTATTTATGCTAACAGGTCATAAAGATATTTAATAATGTTACCCATCTCTGAACATTATAAGCTACAGTTGTATAATAATGATGATTCTGGTCAAATATACCAAATGATCCAATAACAGCACAGGTTTTATCGGAATAAATGCCGACTGTATTACTAGATTTAAACTCCATTCCACAAGACAAAACATGAATTTCTGGGACAGGTAACTGAGATAGAAGCCTGTGACAGGCTATGTCCTGGACCCTAGGGGAGAATCTAATACTATTACTTTGCTAAATGTTCATAGTTGCAAACAGCTGACATAAATTCTTTTCTCCATGCCCATAAGTTCTCAATCTAGGAGCTTCTTTGTGCAGTCAATATAAATTAATACAGAGAACTACAACTAGTCAATGTGCAAAGAATAGGAGAACATGGAATCCTCAACTCTAGATGGGAAACCTGTTTCTCTCACTACCTCCCCACAAAGTTCCCAAGAGGAGTAGAAATAACTATAGTCTTTTATGAAATATTAATTGATGGACATCAAGGGGCCATTGCACACATGGATACACAGAAGCTGTGACAGTATAAGACCTGAAGTGAATAAAACCAGCTAAAGTACCAGCATGGATGGAGCAGAAGCTCATTAAGTAACCATATCTAAGAAGCTGCTGACAGGTGATAACTGTTGGGATAGGGATAGTAAGTTTATTTCAAAATTACAAACACTGTGATTTCACTCATGCTCTTGTGATGATCTCACACCCATACACATACAGGAAGCACTAGGATGGGAAATGTTGGAGAAATAGTGAAGGAACTGGTATGTGAAGATGTGATGGTTTGAATGAGAATGGCTCCCTTAGGTTTACATACTGGACTACTAGGTTCTCAGGTGATGGAACTGTTTGAGAAGGATGAGGATGTGTGGTATTGGTGGAGGGCCTATGTCACTGAGGGTAAGTTTTTAGTTATCAAAAGAATCACAGCCTTTACTGAGGAGTGAATGGGGGGATAGGATGGGGTGGATGGAATGGTAATGGGAAGATGATGGGAGGGAGAGGGAACTGGATTTGGTATATAAAATAACATTGATTTAATATAAATATTAAAAAAAATAATCACAGCAATCCCAATATTACTCCCTAGTTTCACAAGAGCATCTCAGGATCTCATCACTTAGCTAATGTTCCAGTGGAAGCCTTTCTATCTCCTTCCATGGTCACTGGCATGATGACTGTTAACTCTAACTACGTCCCCAAATAAACTTTATTTTTCTCTAAGTTTCCTTGATCAAGGTGTCATATCATAGGAATGCAGGAGGAAATGATGAAAATAAATTATATGTATAAAATTCTCAATTAAATGGTTTTATAAATATTAATATCATAATTCCTATGGTGACAAATAGAAATTATCAATATTCTACTTCATGAAGTTTTTATAAGATAACTTTTATCATGGAGTCACTTGGAATTCATTACTCATCATTTGATCCATAAGGAATAAACAAAGCAGAATAAACTAAGCAAGATACAGAGAAAAGATATTAATAATATTTTAGTCAATATGTGGTTGTAGAAATCAGATTACTTACTTTGCTGAACCAGGAAAATTAATGGTAAAATAAATAGAACACTGGTTTCTAAAAAGGGATAAGCCCTTGAGAAATGAGAAAGAGCCTATGAAAACAGATCCTCCTAAACACTTAATTTGAAAAACCTCCCAGGCCACATTCCAGATTTAAATTACAGGTAAAGCCCATTATTCTCTGAGTTAAGGAGGCAAACTAGAGTCTTGGGAGTGTGAGAGGCCAAAACATTTCTGGACTGAGGAACACAAATGAAAGGCATGTGAGGAGTCTATCCCTAGAGGTCTATAAAGACTCTCCCTCAAGAACTCAACTGAATACCAATGAATGTGAAGAATGCATTGCAAATAAGGAAAGAACACATAGAGTTGAGGTAATATAGAGACAATACTGTGATGGGAGATGTGATTCTGTATATATGTTTCTCATACTGTTAATAAAGCCCTGTGGCCAATAGAAAACTAGATAGGTGGGGCTAGGAGACTAGGAGGAGGAAGAGGAAGTAGTAGGTGGAGTCGAGATGTAGCCCGGGAAGGAGAGAGGACGCTTGCCGCGGCTCCCCGATAAGATGACCACGTGGAAATACTTAGATAAGTAGAAATGGGTTAATAATTAAGACAGAGCTAGCCCATAAACAGTAATGGTAATTGGCCAACAGGATTGTATCAAATACAGAGTCTCTGAGTGTTATTTGGGGCTGGCACGGCTGTGGGCCCACGTGGCGGCAGGCCCGGGAGGCTGGCTGGGAGACCTGCTGTAACAATACTGTTTGCTTTCTTCTGACTGTAAAGTATTATTATTCAAGACACATGTGAAGAGTCAATAAATTGCTGGCAAGATTGGTTTTATACAGAGCATTGCCTTGATTCAATGTAAGCAAAGTAAACTGTTGGATCAAAACTGTATCTAAGAACTTATATTAAACACCTCCCAACATTAACTAGTCTAGGATATTTTAAGGATATTTTGTTTAACAAGAAACTTTACTATAAAAGTTCTCAGAGATAAATAAAAACATCACACACCAAAATTAACCAGAGCAGAAGTCATAAAATTTTATGAACTCATATACAGTTAGAATTAACATTTGAAATGGAAGCTGTGACTGATCAAATTAAATATTGTACTTTCAGTATGAATACTTTTTATGCACTTCACCAACAACACAACTCAAACAAACCATGACAGAATTAGTGCAAAATAAATAAACACCTCCATAAATAAATTAAAACAAGCTATTAGTTTTCCCTTCTTTTTTGTAACTCATGTTATCTTGAATTGTGTTTTTGGTAATAAGGAGTTATCAACAGGCACAAGGTCAATCCATATCCTCGATCTTATAAAACAATTACAAGCCTGGCAAAATAAAAGAAAAAGAATACTGATGTTCAACTGACCCTGGAAAGTATTCATTGGTAAGTTTGAAGGTGTAGCAATAAAAAATTTGATGAAAAATAAGCTTTTTTATGAATTTTAAATTATATCAGTGACATAGGGAAGACCATTAGGGATCTAGGATATGCATATTTAATATTCTGTTAAAAAAAAAGGGGGGTGGAGTCTGAGGTTGGTGAATAAACGATCTAAAGTACCTGAGAATGAAATTTCCATCCATTTAAGGACTTCTAGATGTAAAGTGTAAACCTCTTAGTCAGTGAACACAGCATAAGACAGGAAGGTAAAGTACAAACATGTTGCTTTAAAGCAATAAATCATGAAATTCTGATAAACATGATAATTACTCACACATGGATCCCCAAATGGTGTTAGACAATCCAACAAGAGATGTGAGGAAAAGTAATAAATTCATAACATTATTCAATTTAGTGATGAAAATAACATCTAATATCATAAGTAAATATTAAATAAAAGATACATTATTTTTCTTTCAGAACTATGGGTCCCATCTTTTGGAGACAGCCTGAAATGAGATTAAATATGGTTTAGTTATTTCTACAAGATTTGTGTCACTTTTTCCCTAGCATATCTAACAGAAAATAGCAATTGTAGCAATTGTATATTGTCTGTGAGTAGTTTGGTGTTTCTATTTCTCTTTTGATAGTGTGCAGAGTAGATGCCTGTACCAAAGATGTTATAACATAGAGGTGAGAACTCTACCAGTTTGACATCTCCATGTTCAGTGAGCTGTGTCTTCACAGTAAAGGGGTCTTACTGTCGGTTTATAGAGATCAATCGATAGTATTGGCAACTGACTTAGTTCTCTGTGGAGTCCATTTAAACACTTTGGTCAACGACAATTAGATATATAACCCAATCTGAGTACTGGAATCATAGTTTGGAGGAAAGATGGCCAGATGGGTCTCTCCCACCCCCATCATTACATTGTTTGGTGATTGATTTGAATCACATTTCTATATGTAGATATTTTAGGAAGTTTCTAATATATTAGGGTTCCATACTACCCCTCATATGCTCCTTTATTTTGTCTCTGTTCCCTTAAATGAGTCCATCTCCCCTTTTAATCACCACCTGATCCTCCCACTCCTGACCCTCCTATTCATCCATATCTATCTATTCTATTTTCATTTCCTAATGAGATCTATCTGTTGCCTCTAGTCATTTACTCCATATCTACCCTCTGTAGATATATTTGACTTAACAGCTAATAGCCACATAAAAGTGGATGCATGACATATTTGGGTTTATGGGTTTGAGATACCTCAATCCAGATAGTGTCACCCAGTTACCTGTACAATTATCAGTGTCATTTTTTTTGGGGGGGGTAGCTGAATACTACTCTATTTTGTAAATGTACCACATTTTCTGGATGCATTCTTCTGTAGAGAGCTATTTAGTTTCTTTCTAATTTCTGGCTGTTATAAGTAGAGCAGCAATAAATATTGTTGAGCAATTATTACTGTGGTTAGTTGAAGCCTTCTTTGGCTATCTGTCCCAAAGAGTGGTAAAGCTGGCTTATGAAGTATATGGATTCCAGTATTTCTGATGAACTACACAATAATTTCCATAACAGTTGTATGAGTTTGCATTCCTACCAGTAATAAGTGATTCTCTCACTCCACATCCTTGCCAGAATGTGCTCTTTCTTGTTTCCTTGATCTTTGCCATTCTGACAGAGGTAAGATGATATCTTAAAGTAGTTCTGAGTTTTATTTCCCTGGTGGCTAAAGCTATTGAATATTTCTATAAGTGGTTCTTGGGCATTTGAATTTTTTGTATTGATAATTCTCTGTCTTGATCTATATCCCATTTTAATTGGATTAATTGTTTTCTTAGCATAAAAGTTATTTTTAAGTTTTTTCATATACTTTGGATATTCATCCTCTATAAGATGTATATTTGATATTCTTCTATACTCATAGAATAGTTTCTTGTTCAGCCATCATCAGAGAATCTTCCTTTCATACTAGGTGGAAACAAATGGACACACCCACAGATAGACATTATATAATGAGAAAGACACATCAAAACACTTAGACCTCAATGGGATGTGTCTGATCAAAATTTATCCTCATTACTCAGGAAACCGCATAGAAGAGGAAACAGAGTGGATCCAAGAGCCAGCCAGAGAGAATGGAAGACACCAATAAAACACCTCCATCTTAATCAGCATGATCAAAGCTCCTATAAAATCATGAAGGCTGGAAAAGCATGCACATGACTGGCATTGATTACCATGATATTATTTGTGTGTACATAATGGCTTCCTGTTTAGTGTTTCTAACTGGATTCCAAGGCATTAAACGGGGTGGGGCTCTGATTCTTATGTCTTCTCTTAGGATGTTTTCCTTTTGTTGGTCTGTCTTGTCTGACTTTTATGTGACAATTTTTCTTATATTTTACTATATAATATTTGAATGTTAACCTACCCACTAGGATAAAGATTAACAGTGGAATGCTGATTTGTGCTAAGCTGTCTTTGTGGGTCTATAGTCAGAACCACTTAGTCAACTTGCCCCAGGTTGGTATCTAAGAGGTGGGGTGTGGATTGAGAAAAGGCAGGAAAAGATGCTCAAGAAAAAGATAGAGACAGAGGATAGAGTTAGGAGGGCAATTCAGTGAATACTGAATGCCTCTAGTTTATTCTTCCACATTCTTAAGTGTTCAACCAACAGGGGAGACATGGCAGAAGATTTCTATTTTCATGTATAAGGGGCAAACAGATTTACTTCCCTTAATCCTCCAGGCATTTGGTAGCCATACCTGTTATCTGGCCTTTAGGGTCAATAGTAAAACACACCTGAGCCCAAGACATTTGCTACCAAGGCCTAAATATCCTCCAGTGGCCAAGTGGACCTTTAGGTCTTTTGACTTACTTAGGACAGATTTGAACTCTCTGACCCTGAGGCAAAATGAAGGGAGCCATCTTTATGGATCCTAACATTCATTATACCTCCTAAGAGAGGAAAAAAAATCAGGCTTCTTTAATGGGATGACTCTATATTATTAACCTCATCAGGTCAGATCTCAAGTTCAGGAGTAGTTGACCAACAACAACAAATAATGGTCTCTACCGATTTCTTTTTTTGTTTTTCCTGTTGTTCTTTGTGTGTGTGTGTGTGTGTGTGTGTGTGTGTGTGTGTATGTGTGTGTGTTCACGTGCTCACACACACATATTTTTACTTGTTTAAATTTAGTGTTTTGTTTTCTTTTTGATTGAGGTTGAATTTTGTTTTTTTGTTTGGATATTTTATAGCTGAGTTTTTGGTTGTTTTCAGAGAAAATACTTAAAGGTGGGTGGATATGGAGGTAATAGATCAGAAAGAAGTTGAGGTAAGGAAAGAATACAATAAAATATATTTAAATTTAAGCATTGTTTTAAATAATAAAAAAAGAAAAATAAGGAAAGAAGAATAATGAAAATCAAAAGATGCTTTGTTTACAGAAGGACATTAAGCAGAAAAATGGCAGACTGGTTGAAAACATTCAAAAGGGACAGTAATTAAAACGATAAGAAAACAATACAAAATATCAAAATCCACTCATCTATGCAATCTGAATGAAATGAAAAAAAATGAAAACCACTTGTTATCTTCAGATGTAGACAGGGCTTTTCTCATGTGATACTTTCCGTCTAGACTATCAGATATTATCTTGTCCCCTGTGCCCTGATTTAGTATTCTCTTTATGATTTTATTTTAGGGGTTATCATTGCCACAATTGTTACCTGACAATCACTTCTCTTGGTATTATGAAAATGTGGGTTTTCTATGTCTTTATGTTTGCACTCAAATGACAAATTTTAGAGATTATCCTTGAATTTCCTCCAAAGGTTTCCCTGTGGATATTATGTGAATTCTTATATTATCTGCTTCTTTTTTTGTAGAATACATTACTCTATTGAAGGTTCATTACTCACCACTATTTGAATGTTATATTGACTATCAAGGCAAACATTTTAATAGAGTTCATTACAATGAAAATACCACAAAGCAGGTTTTGACATTTTATGTGACAGAACACCTGAATAAACTGGGAATGCTAAAAAATCTTTAAATAATTTTCATGTTTTTTTAAAATTTTAATATTATACTATACAGTTGTATTAAAAGTATTTTCATTGTACTGTAAGGATGAAAAACTTTAGCTTAACTCTCCACTGACCCCAGGAAGCTCGGGATTTAAATCCCCGACCCTGGTCCCCTAGCAGTGAGCAGGCTAAAGGTCACATTCTTGACTGTTTATGACAGTGCTGTTTACGATAGTACCTGTGAGTGAGTGAACACAGGAAATGAGCCTTGTCACCCCACCCAGAAGCCTATGCAAAAGCAGACTTCCTGGGCTAAGCGAACTTGGATAGTTTAAATTAATTGGTTCACACTGGATGCTATAAGATGATTGGTTTACAGTGCACAGGCTTTGATGTAATCCTATAAAAGCTGTCTTAAGTCTGTAACCAAGGTCCTCAGCCCTCTATCCCTGTGTAGCATATGGCTGGTGACCCTCGTGCACTTGGAATATAAAAGACCTCATGCTTTTGTATCAAGGCTGCTTCTCATGAGTGATTGGGGGGGGACCTTTCCTGAGTGGGAGCATAAAGTTCCATGCTCTCCAGGTCTTTCAGTACATATATATGTACATATTCATGATTCATTGTTTTAATTATTGTTGAATACCCATAAAACCACTGCTCACATCATAAATGAAAATAGTTATGCATTTTACCATACCACTCTTTCATTACTGTTTTCACAAGCAAATTCATAAAAATGATAAAACTGACAAAATTGACACTGATTTTACCTCTGTATCATGTGTTTGAACTATAACCAACAGTGTGTGAGAAAATACCTCCTCTGTATTGTGTTTTAAATTCTTGCATTTCTAACCTACACATCTATATATTCATACAAATATGCATATACACACACATATATGACACTTACACCATTATAATGATAACAAATGATTAAGAAAATATCTAAATAAGAAACTAAATAAAAAGAATGATTTGGTAACTAAAATATTAAAATATATCATCTATTTTTAAAATATATGTTGTAATTCAAATACATATTTATAATATATATCATTGTATATGCTATAGTATTTCTCTATCCCAATGTTTGAAACAGTAGATTAATAGAAATGTGTTAATATTTAAGACAGAGCTACCCAATAAGAATGGTAGTAACAGGCCAACAGCATTATATCTAATACAGGATCTCTGTATGTTATTTGGAGCTGTTAGGGCAGTCCAACCGGGCTGGAGGAAAACTGCTTAAAATTATCTTCTATTTTCCCTCATTGTCTAATCATTTTGAATTTAGTAATCATTATTTTTTTATTTTAAATTTCTCTAATTTAGTTTTCTTCTCAGTAGTTCTTTCTTCTAACATGTTTAGAGTTTAATTTTTTTCTACTTCCTTAATTTGGAAGCTTAGATGAATTATATGAAAACTTTCTCTTCTATAACATGATTTTATAGCATGCATGAATGTAGTGAACCTACATGAACTTTTGAAGTGTCAGTATTGTATTTTAATTTAAAATAAATATTTTATAACCTCCTTTGTAGTTTCCTATTGCGGTTCTTATAAAAACTTAGATTACTTCTTCATTTGGACAGAATTTCATAGCATATATTTATAGTTGTTTTAATATTATTTCTATTTCCCTAGTATTAAATTTATTGAGACTTATTTATATTACAGAATTGATATCTAAGGTCAGCATTTCATATTCACTTATATTATGTTTTAATGTGTATTTTAAAAAATATTGAGTTAGTGTAGAATATTATTAAAATCAGCTACATTATGCACTTTTCTTGATCCTAGAGCAAATATATAGTTGGTGTCTCCAAAAAGAATAAACATTTTCTATTTATTTATTATTTTAGTTTGTTAGTAAGTTTATTAATGCATATATAAAGTAGTCAGGAATTTGAGAGATTTGAAAAGCATGAGAAAAGTTTTAAAGAGGGAAGTAAATGATGTGAAGACAATCCTCATACATGAAATTCTCAAAATCAAATTAACCAGAAAGAAAGTGTATCTTAGATAGACAACTCTATCCAACTACTCTCCTCAGATGCCCATCTGCTTTAAATAATTATCGAATATTATATACAGTTTAAAAAATTATTCCCATGAACCAGTCATGAAATATGACACTTGAGGCAAAAGCTTCCTTAGGCATAAGTTACTTAAAGAGTACTCCTTGGGATGCCCATTGTGAGTGGTCCCATCCCTAGGCTTCTGTGTTAAAAATCAGGCTGAGCAATCCATGAGGAGAAACTGAACAATTAGCACCCATCCATGACCTTTGCATCAGCTTTTGAATCCATGTTCCTGCCAGTTTTCAGTTCTTGCCTTGATATTTTTCAGTGCTCTGATACTGTAAAAGAAGATGGCCCCCACTGGCTCAAAATAAGTGGCACTATTACAAGGTGAGCCTTGTTGGAATAGGAGTGAGTTTGTTTGTGATACTATGTCTCTGAGCATGGGCTTTGAAGTTGCAAACACACAAACCAGGCCCAGTGTCACTATCTCTTCCTGATGCCTGCTAACAATGATGTAGAACTCTCAGTTACTTCTCCAGTACCATGTCTGCCTGTGTTCAGCCATGCTTTCAGACATGGTGATAACAAGACACGCCTCTAAACTTTAAGCCAGCCACAACTAATTGTGTTCATTTATAAGAGTTGGAGTGGACAGAGCTACTCTTAACAGTGATGGAGACACTAAGAAACAGTGTTGTAGAACTGTAAGCCAAATAAACTCTTCCACAAGAGGATTTTGGTCATAGTGTTTTCTCATAGCAATAGACAGTTTGATACTCTAGCTAAGAGAAATTGATATGAATGCTTTGACAAACCTGACTATGTTGTTTTGGGCAGGATCATTTAAGGATATGGGAACTTTAGTCAAGAAAATCCACTTAATGGTCAAAGCTTGTTCAGATATTCTTTGGAAAAAAAAAGTTGTGAGTAATGCAGATAGTATAAATGAAGTTCCAGAAAGAAGTTTGAGAGTCACTTAAAGATTCAAACAGGACAGGGTTTGTTATTTGAGTTAAAATCTGTGGTTCTGGTTAGCTGGGGCAATAGCAGCATCAAACTCTAATTAACAAGCAGTCAGCACTACTGAAGTGAAACCTTTTCATTACTGTGGCAATTGATGCTGATCAGCTGGAGCTAAGAAATTAGTGGTGATTAAGAAGAGACCAGTATCACTGAGATGAAGTCTTTGGGAAACTTCGTCCTCACAGTCCGAAGATAGGACATGTTTTAGAGGCAGCCAAAGGTATACCTTGCATTGGCATCCAAACTTGGTAATGTGTGAGAGTCACCCAAGTATTGCAGGTATCAAATAGTTCTGAAAAACAGCTGAGGCTTGGTACTGTGAAAGGTCAAGATAAGCCATTGGATACAGTGTGTGCTCACTAGAAATTGAAGGGGCAATGGAGAGGTGTTGAGGCTTGGCTTCACAGACAGAGCTAGGAGAGGCAATCAGTGAAAGTGCAGCCCAGTTTCAGCAAAGACCTCAGCATTTTTGAGATGCACCTTGGAGGAGTCTAGAAGATTTCAGGGTGACTTCCAGATATTGAACATTAGGTGATTTACAGTTAGTTGTTTTGCTTTGATATAATTAGGGCTCTGTTCCAGCACTTTGTAGTGGTCTTATCTGTAATGGTGGCCACACCCCTTTGGGAATGGCTTCAGGCAGACAAAAGCAGAAAGAGGGAAACTTGAGGCTTGGCTTCCTATTATGCACTATTCTCTTGGGTTAGCCTATCTGGTAGGAAGGTCAGAATAGCGCTCCACAGTTCTTTGCCTTTTTTTCTGCGATAAATGTTCCCCAATAAACACCCCTTTATCATTTATCTTACCTCTAGTGAAATCATCACACCTTCACCTTCAGTACTTCCTTGTTGAACTAAGAAATTTTTTAATGTATTTTGTTTTTGTTTTATGGGAGCCCATAGTTGAGAGATTGAGTTCTTCAAGATACTTTAGGTTTTATAAGAGACTATTTTTTTTTTTTTAAGAAACTGAATGTTATGTGTTTAACTTTGTAAAGGCTATGGGATATTTTAATTTTGTACAATATTTTATATTGTTATATTCATAGTAATGTGTAATTTAGGGGATGTACAATTTAAAAAAAAGATGGTAAGTTAACAGTGATGTGTTTGTATATCAATCTGACAAGTACTTAATTGTCCTAGGTAGTTTTATATCAACTTGAAAAAAGTTAAATCATGTAAGAGAAGGAAAAAACAATTAAGAAAATTTCTCCATTAAAAAATCTGGTTGCATTTTCTTAATTACTGATTGATAAGAGAGGTCCTAGCCGTGGGACATGGTGTGATCTTTTGCTGGTGGGTCCTGGCTTTTATCAGATAACCAGCTTAGCAAGCCAGGAAGAACAAGGAAGTAAGTAGTACCCCTCCATGGTTTCTATATCAGCGCCTGTCTTCAGGTTTCTGCCCTGTGTATGCTTCTGCCCTGACTTTCTTCCATGATTTGGAAGTGTAAGCCAAATAAACCCTTCTCTCCCCAAATTATTTTTGTCATGGTATTTTATCATAGTAGTAGTAACCCTAAATCAGGCAGGGTCAATTCCGTTTTAATAAATCTTAAAATTCTGTGACAACTGTTTAGTTCAATTAAACTTTTCCTTACTTTCCACATTCCCATATATGCAGAGGTCCATGAAACTTACACTTTTCTTCTGACGTATTCATGATACAGTCCTGGCATTCACAGTCCTTTATTACTATATTCAAGTTGGCCATTAAGGCAAGTAATTTTGAGGCCATTCTTCTACCACTAATTAAGATAGTGATGACAGGAGTTAGACTAATAATCCCCCAACTTTCTGATCTCTGTGGTAGATTTAGTGCCTTTTCAGGTCCAGCCTACTTCTTGACCATGATTTTGATGACACAAATACCAACTATCTATTTCTCATCACATACAGCAAAATGACCTGGAGGGACATAGTCAGAGAAGCTCTCAATGCATGCAAGCCTCTCTGTAGTGACCTCAGTGCACATGAGCTCCCCTGAAACATTACATGGCAGCATCAAGAGCATCCTTGAATTTAGGGCCATCTTCCAGCTTCTGACTAGGACATAGATCAGCCTTTGCTTTCAGCTCAGCAAACTTGCAAGCTATTTGAGTTGAGTGACAGTCCAGCATAGGAACAGGGCCAGCACTGATTTGGTCTAAGTGGTTCAGGGTAATCACCTGAGCAGAGAAGCCAGCTGCTCCCATTGATGGGTCACTTTTGCTGTCAGCAGCAATATTGCCATAGTGAGTATCTTTGACAGACATACTGCTGGCATGGAGGTACAGTGTTCTCTGGAAGAAGTTTACGCATAATATTACACAGTACATTTTAACAGATTTTATTTTGGTTGTGACATTGACTGGAACAAAGGTGAGTACCGTCCCAGGGTTGAGCCTTTTCTCAGCCTACAGGGACAATACCATTACTATCAACTTTTGCAGAACTCTTGCCAATCAGCCAAGTTGGAGGCAGTGTTCAATTCACAGGATAGAACAGTATGGTTCCACTAGCACTGACAACTTAATAGGTTACTATCCATCACTTGAGCCAAAGAATTTTAGTATTTGACTGTAAAGAGTTGTGAAGAGCCGCACCTTAAAGATGGTGCTGGCTTCTGCCTTCCCCCTTCCCGATGGTGAGTGCTGTCTGGCATAAACAAGTCCTTATTTGGGTAAGCCTGTTCAGCCTGTTTGCTTCTGTGTTAGAATAGCCTATCTGAAGGGTCCATATAGTTCGCTGGGGTTGGTCGGCACAAGGGGATTTAAGCCTGTGTGGGCGTTTCCCCGGGGGCGGAAGAAGATTGTTCAAGGATTCTGAATAAACTACATGAAGAAGATTTTCCGGGGTTTCGTCTTCCTTGCTGGTCGAGGCAGTGGCGACATTTGACTCCACCACTTCAACCAGAAACCATCACAAATGCTGTCCTGTATTGTATGTAAATATTAATATTGATGCTGCATTCCTTCATATTTTTGTCAATATCTCTACTGGTGTGGTTGGAATCCAAGAATGATGGAGTTGACCACATCTTTGTGTTCAATATTAATAATATCCATTTGAGTATATCCATTTCCCATTTGACTTTGATTTGCCAGTAGTTGTCCTGATGGCAATACTTTGTGAAAAAAATATAGTGGTCATTTGTTTAAAAATTATCTAATGTATTACTATAGTATATTGCCTTAGAATATCTGTGAATATTAGATACATCGTGAGTTTATAATATGGTATTAAAATGATTTTGAGAAGTTTCATATTTGTGTTCATCTGAAGAGTTGATCTTTCTTTTCTAGTGGTCTACCATTCCTTCATATATTGTTTTTCAAAACAGTTTAAGTGATGCCAGCTTCATTACATGTGTTTAGAAATATCTTATCTTCTGTGTCACACACTAATGTGTGTTCTTTTATAACTTGTTCAGTTTATCCTTAACCCTTGTTTTACCTAGAGGGAGTTTATTTTACTCTAACTGAACACATTTGCATTTATTGGATCACTATACTTCTTTTCAATTTATTTGATGAGGCAATGTGTCTAGGAATTTTTCTAAGCCCAAAATTATATTATTTCACCACCTCATTATTCCTAACATTTATTGAGGTCATTTTACTTATGAGACATATGCTACAATCTATCCTACTTCTTATGATTTAAATTTGAGTGTTTCCTTTCATAATTTAGCCTAATTAAAGTTTTTTTATTTCATTTTCAAAACACAGTTTGTCATATTATTCTTTCTTTTATTTCCTTCTTTCATTTATTTATGCTCTGGATTTTACTTATTTCCTGCTTATTTAAGGAAGAGTATTTTATACTCTACAGTATACATGTTGATTTTAAATATTTATGTATTTATTTATTTTTTAATACTCCAATATTTTTATTTAGTCTATGTGGAGATTACTTGTTATGTTTTAGGTAACTTTATTTAGAAACAATCTTATTTTACATATCAATCTGAATTCCCTCTTGCTTCTATCCACCCATGCCTCTGACCCATTCCCCATCCCATCCCACAGCCACTCTCCAGGGATGGTGGAGCCTTTCATGGGGGAGCATCAAAATTTATCACATCATTTGGGGAAGGGCCTAGGCCTCCCCCTGTGTATCTAGGTTGAGAGAGTAGACTTCCATGGCGAATAGGCTCCCAAACCCCATTTTTGTACTAGGGTAAATACTGGTTCTATGGTCAGAGCTCCCATAGACTGCCTAGGCATTCTCACTGACACCCACATTCACAAGGCTTGGTACATCCAATGCTGGTTCCCAAAATTTACAACTGGTGTTCATGTATTTCCACTTTGTCAGGTCAGCTATTTCTGTTGGTTTCTCTAGCCAACCCCTTTGCTCATCCCTCCTTCCTCTCTACAACTGGACTCCAGTAGTTCAGTTAAGTGTTTATTTGTGGGTGTCTGCTTCTGCTTCTATCAGCTATTAGATGAAGGCTCTGTGATAGCATTTAAGGCAGTCATCAACCTCATTATAGGGAAGAACATTTAAGGTATCCTCTCAACTATTTCTTATATTCTTTGTTGGGGCCATCATCGTGGATGTCTGGACATTTCCCTAGTGCCAGATTTCTCTTTAAACTTATAATGGCTCCCTCCATTAAGGTATCTCTTTTCTTGCTCTTTTCTATTGTTTCCCAGACTCAGTTTTTCTGATCCCTCATGTTCTTATCCCCTCTTCTCACCTTTTCTTTCTCCTACCTCTCTCCTCTCTCCCCTATGCTTCCAATCCTTTCAGGAGCTCTTGTCACTTTGCTCTCCTAAGGGAGACCATGTATAGGGGGAGCATGTATGTCTCTCTTAATGTTTTCCTTGTTGCCTAGCTTCTCTTTAGTTGTAGATTTTTTAATTTTAATTGAATATAGAGCCTTTTGTCATACAATATACCCTGATTACGGTATTCCTCCTTTTATTCTTCCAGTTTTCCCCATCTCACCTGCCCTCTATATCCACTCTCTCTCTCTGCCTCTCATTAGAAAATAACAAGTTTCTAAGAGATAAGAACCAAACATGTCAAAATAAAATATAATCTAGAACAGAAACTATCACATGAAGCTTGAACCATGCCACCCACCAAAAGCAAAAGATCCCCAAGTGCAGGCACAAAAATCAAAGACCCCTCATTTACACATTCATGAGTCCCATAAAATTATGAAGGTGAAAGCTATAGTATGTAGGCTATGGACCTATTAAAGACACTTGTTGGCCCTTTGCTTGCTCCTGGAGTATCTGAAAGTCCACATAAATCTTTCTCAGTTTATTTGGAGGGCCTTGATATTATGATGCCACCCATCCCTTCTGGTCTGTACATTTTCTTCTTCCTTTTCTGTGGGATTCACTGAACTCTAAAGGGAGGGAATTGATAGAAACATCCTGTTTAGAGATGTGTATTCCAAGGTCTTTATCTCATCTGATTCAGTGAAAGCCTCGCTGATGATGATTATCTATGAGTATATTAGAATATCATTAGGAATCATTTTATTGATTTTTATTTTTTTTGAGATAGCTATTCTGGATCTCACTCTATAGACCAGGGTAGCCTTAAACTCACAAAGATCCACTTGCCTTGTCTTCCAAGTGCTGGAACCACCATCACTCAGACAAACTTTTTTTTTCTCCAATAGTTTTGGTTTTATACTGTATCTCTATGGCATCTAGTCTCTGGCATTTTGTGACCTACATGGCTTGCTGCATGGCCTCATCTTCTGAGTGTCCTTAGTCAAGTAAAACATTGATTGGCTACTCCAACAGGTTCTGGGCTCTCAGGATGATAGTATTTCAAAGTTTTTTTCTACCTGGATTGGTGTTTATGTTTCTCTTTTGATAGCCTACAGAGGATTTGCCTCAACCAAAGGCATTATAACATGGTAAAGGCTCCAAGTAGACACCGCCTTTGCTTCTCTACCTTCACCACACTGTGTTGATGTTGTCCTAAACAATGGGACCCTGTGTCAGTTTGCAGAAAGCAACCTATTGTCTTAGCAATGACCTGTGTTGTTTGGGGATTTCCATAGGATCCCCTGATGGGGGATGTCATTCTGCATCTATGTTTCTCATACTGGTTAATGAATAAAGCATTGTTGGCCAATAGGAAAGCAAGATAGGAGGGACTAGGAGACTAGGAGGAAAGAGAAAGTAGTTGAGAGGCGTTAGCATGTAGACACTGGAGAGAACAGAGGTCCGGGTCCACTTTCTGGTAAGATGAGACCATGTGAATTACTTAGATTAATAAAAATTAGTTAATCATTAAGACAGAGCTAGCCGATAAGAAATTAGTAACTGGCCAACAGCATTATATCAAATACAGAGTCTCTGTGTGTTACTTGGGAGTTGGCGTGGCAGCAGGACTGACCGGCAGGGAAAAACCTGCTTATAACAATCCCCCTTGGCCAACAACTCAATTCAGCCACTGAAGCCTTGCCTGTCTATAAGAGATGGTCAGTTAAGACCTTCTCCGCCATTATTTGAAGACCTCATTAGGACTGTTTTCATATACTTGAGGGGATTTCCCTGAACTCAGTTTCCATACCATCCCTTAAATATCCCCCAATACTAGATATTTCTCTTGAGATTCCCTCCCTCAGTACCATGCCAATTCCCTTGTCCTACCTGATCCTCTTATTGCTTATCCCAACTCCAGTTTACCCATAAAAACTATTCTATTTCTTCTTCCCAGGGGAATTCATGTATCTACCCATGTCCTTTCTTCTACACTTAACTTCTTTGGGTCTAGGCATTTGTAGGTTAGTTACCATTTATTTAAAGGCTAATATCCATATGGAAGTTAATACAGACCATATTTATTTTTCCAGGTCTGGATTGCATAACTAGCATTTTTTTTTTCTTGTTCCATCAATTTGCCTGCAAATTTCATGATTCATGTTTCTAAGAACTGAGTAATGGTCCATTGTGTAAATTTACTTTGCTTTCTTTTTATAGTTCTTCATTTGAGGAACACCAATGTTGTTTCCAGATTTGGACTATTTTGAGTAGAGGAGCAATTAACGTAACTGAGCAAGTCTCCTTTTATTAGGATGAAACATTCTTTGGGTATATGTTCCACTATAACATAGCTAGATCTTGAGCTAGTTGAATAATAGCTTTGAAGAATTGCCTTATTGACTTCCATAGTTGCTAAGTTTGTAGTTCCACAACCAATGGATTGTTTCTCTTGTTCCAGGTGAGCTGCTATTTGTTTTACTAAGCTTAGCCATTCTGACATGGATAAGATGGAATCTCAAAGTAGTTTTGATTTACATTTCCCTGATGGCTAAGGATACTGAAATTTTCTTGAAGTGTTTTCATCCATTTGAATCATTTATTGAGAATTCTCTGTTGAGATCTATACCCAATATTTTAAATTGCATTATTTGGCCCTTTTGATATCTACTTTCTTGAGTTACTGTATATTTTGAATATTAGTTCTCTACCAGATGTAAAGCTGGTAAAAATCTTTATCCACTCTATATGATGCTGCTTTGTGAGTTTGACTGGTCCTTCACCTTGCAAAAACATTTATGTTTCATGAAGACTCATTTATAATTATTGATCCTAATGCCTGTGCTTTCAGTAGATTTTCTGTTCAGTACATTGTCTCCCATGCCAATGAGTTCATAGTAATTCACCACTTTTTTCTATCAGTGTATGTGTTTTTCTGTTGAGGTCATTGGTTTATTGGGGCTTGACTTTTGCTAAAGGTGATGAACATTTATGTATTTTCACTCATCTATATGCATTCAGGCAGTATGACCAACAATATTTGTTTAAGATGACATTTTTTTTTACAGTACCCAACCCCCTTGTTTTAACCTCCTATGGATCCCACAGATCTTGTTCTTCTAACCTCTTTCCTCTACTCATTGCTCTGTCCTATTGCAGGCCACTTCATAATCCTCCTGCAAACACGAGGGTCATTGTTGCCAGGGGACAAATAGGCTGAAGGTAGATCCATACCACTCCACCTGCTCCCCCAAATCCAATCCTCCCTGTCTCATTCCCAGGTTTGTAGCAGAAAACCTGCTGTTGCTCCTTTTTTATCTAACCTCAGCTCCAATGGATCACAAGATCTTCTCCTCTACCTTTCCTCCCCCCAACTCATTACATTGTCCCATTATTCAACAGGAGCAGGTATTCCCTGGGAACATACAGGTAAGAAAAAACACACAGTAAGCCAGGGAAACAGATAATCCAAGTGAAGACCTTCACCATTCACTACTCTTCTCCTAATACCATCTCTCAGTGTCACCCCTAGTTCTGCAATAGAAAAGTTACTGCTTTCTTTGTTTCTTCCCTGTCTATATCACATGTGGATCTCACACACCATCACCTCTTTACCTCCTGCCCATCACTCATCACTTTAGCATAGCCCCCAAATCCAGAAAGCACTCCATGTTAACCCACTACCCAGATATGCCAGAGAAAAAGCTAGGCTCCTTGCAGATTTTCTCTACTTTCTTCTTTTCTCCTAGATTCATTATCACAGACTCATCTTAAGCTCAAGACTATTTATTTCTTAGTATAGGCATTTATTACTATTAACTTTGTTTTTAGCTTGCCCATTTTGCATTCTTCAACATTTATTATGAGTTACACAGTTTGCCACAGGTTTACTTACTTTATTATTTTAAAATAGTGTCTCACCAATGTAACCTATGTTGGCTTCAAATTCTCCAGGCCTAGCAAGTATTGAGACTGCAGGTTTGCACCTTCAAACTAATTATATGCCCGAAAATACATTTTTATTAATTAGTAATATATATATATATATATATATATATATATATATATACAGAATGTTTTGATCATACTAACACTCATACTAGATCATGGGTCTACCAGCAAAACTGTGAGCTTCACAGTAGCCCAAGTCACATCTGCCCATGCAAAAATGTTTGTAACCTTGGTATTTAAGCCACACAATGCATTATTCTGTTCTTCCTGTATTGAATTGGGGAATGAATGAGGTATGTATCAGAAAATCCCTCCTTTGCCATGGTGTCAAGCTCTCCCACTCAAAGGTTAGCATAATTCAAATGAAATACTTCCTCTATTTTTGTTGTGATGAGAACATCTTGGTGTTTCACTGGATCAATGCAATTTTCTAATTGTTCTTTTAAAGAACTACTCTCATCTTGACTAGCTAAATCATCACTTTGTTGAGCAGAAAAAAGGCTAAGAAATCAATGTTTGGTATCTCATTGGGATCAATTTTTAAATCAGAGAACTGCAATTATGTGCCACAACCTCAAATGTGTAACTCCTAATATCCATCCACCATCTCCTTATCAAAGGTAGTACTGAGCGCCTCATGCCAGATTAAATTTCTAGATACTTTGGAGCACTGTAATATGAGCTAGTTTGTTGGCTTTTAAAAAATTAATCTTTTACATATCAAAGTCATTTTTGTAACAGTAGCAACTAAAATAATCCTCCCCATAAATATGTTAATAAATTATATATAGTTTGTTAGCATATCTGAAAATGTTTCACAACATAAAATTATTCATTACGTTTGTCAATTACAAAATTTTGCTCATGAGTTGAGTGAATTATTGGCCTGAGAACTTGGCATATTTACTTTAAAGGATAGCTTTGCTTCCTCTGCTCTCAAATCTAAGAAATGCTGCCAGCCTTTCAGGGAGAGCTCTTAGTTTGCTGTCAGCAGTGCAGCAGGGACACTTTGCCTAGCAAGCTTCATGTCATTGGAGGCATAACTCTTAATTACAAAAAATCATCATGGAGTTAAAAATCTACAGGGAAATTAAAAGACTTGCAGCTGAAACCCCTGATAAGGAGATCTACTTTACACAAATTAAATTGACTTATGTTACCCAAACAGGCTCAGTGATTTGGAAAGTCTGTCCCTTTTGCATTGCCAACTAGTTGTACCTACCTAGTTCATTACCTTAAAAAATATAGACATGCTCAAATAGAAGAAGAAAAAGACTTTCTGATTTAGAGGTGAAAAGTAATGGATGTTCGACCTATTTAAATTAGACTGTGAATCTCTTGAAAGAAGAAATCTTTATATGCACATTTCTAATAGAAGCAATTTTTAAAACTCTCCTGAACTTTGGAATATTCAGAAATTAAAATACCTTAGTTTACATTTAGTAGAAAAATGGTGCTACAAAAGTTTTATTAAATAAAATAATAAAAAGTAATATATATATACATATATAAATATATATATATATATATACATATATTGATAAACAAATATTTCAGCTATACCTTTAATTAGTTGGCCATGAATGAAATTTCTGATTAATTAAATATAATGAAAATGATATGTAAGTCTAAAAAGTATTTTCTTATTTTATATCTGTGCTTATATGATCATATTACATTTATATGTGACAGCATTGACATATGAGGGAATATAGAGATTAAATACTACATGGCAAATGATTTAGAAATAGGAAGATTTTAAGACTTGGTTATGAAAGCCTAACAAGAGGGTAGCATACCCTAAATAAACTTTATAATGTGCTTACAGAAAAAGAACTTAGTTTGTACAGAGCCACATGAAATTTACAGCCCAGTCATTTACACATTGTTTCAGGCACAAAGAAGATGCTGAGGCAGTTGTGCACACAATGAAAAGCTTGGGTCCTGATAGGCAAAGCTAGTCATAATACTGAATTATAAAGCTCAAAGGAAAGAGTGACTTACAGGAAACATAAAAGTCAAGTATTGGACAGCTTCATGTCATACTTTATATAGAGTGACACCACCAAAACCTGATATAAATTGAAATTGGGGTGGAAACTCAGCTATTAAGAAAGTATTAATGAATGAGGAGCAGACTGGTAGTTAGGAATTGGTGTGAAATGTGTTATTGGAATGGAAACAGATAGCCAGAAACAATTTTTCATCATTGACTTGATGTGCTAATAAGGATTGAGACCTAGGTCAGATAACCTCACTTTTGAGAGACCTGCAGCAGACCCTTCACAGCAAAAAGATCAGCAATGTCTTGACTCTCTACACACACCCTTCTACTTTTACCTTAATACCCCATCTTTCTTTTTATTTTCCTTTAAAATTTCTTATGTTTGCCAGTGAGGCTTTCAGGAGGAAATATTTTGTTAATAATTGAAGTCTCTCTCTCTCTCTCTGTCTCTGTCTCTCTCTCTCTCTCATTCTCTTTCTCTCACACACAAAAATGAGCAGCATTGCATCTGTAAAGTATCAAGAGAAGCACAGATATTAAATTAATAAAAAGTAGATGCATATTAAAATTTTAACTTGATGTTGAACTCTCATGCTTCTCATAGGCAGCATTTGAAACTTAGATATTTACTGGTTTGTTGAAGTTTTCTCTAAAAATAAATAAAGCACCACACTTCCTGATATTAATATATACCTTTCAGATATGTAGTTATACCTAGTGAAAATAATGTGTCTCTATACATAATACTACAACATACTATTCATCTTCCACTGGAAAATATGGGAAAAATTAGAATCAGATAATTTCTAGGATTTCATTTGGTTATGCATCAGTTATAAATTCTAAGAGATTATAATACGGCCTAATTGCATTTTGTGTAAGAACATGAAGGAATATACATAGATATTTCTGCAATTAAAAGATGAATCTTTATTGGGCCTGCTCTCTGAATCAACCTTTTACCTTTTGCATTTGAAATTATAAGTAATCATCTCCCTTTCCCTCACAGAATTTTACTTCCCTGAAAGGCAGGAAATATGATCATTTTATCAATCAATAGCCACTTTAGCATATGTACCCTAAAGAAGCTCATATAGTTTAATTTACCTAATTCCTTTCTTGTGAAATCCAGGTGATTTGAAACAAGATTCATAATTACTGAAAGCAAATATCTATTTAGAAATGTACTGTATTCTTTCTTTCTCTATAGCTCTATGCTATTTATTTTCTAATGGTCAATAAGACCCTTTGCATTAAAATTATTTGCATTAAAAATAACATGAATAAAATCTTGATTGCAAAATATAAAATAAAATATTTGTTATTTTAATATACTTTCATTTATTTTTATATACAATGTTATATTGCACTCACCACTAATATAAAAAAATCATAGGATTTAATAATATTATCGCTGGCATGCATTGGATGTATAACATCTGATTGTCAAGCCTCAACTAGGTCCCACTGAGAAGGCAAGTATTGGATATATCTGATTAAATGATAGGGTGAGAAATTTACACTAAAGTCCTTCTATCTTCTTGTCTAATCTGAAGACAAGGATAAAAAGTGTATTCTTGTCATTTCTTCCAACACAGTCACATGTTTGAGATACAAGTGGTGTGTAAGGAAAGTGTGCTAAAACCATTGAGCTAAAATTGAGCAGGAAGAGGTGACAGGAATAAATTTGTCTGAGAAGCAAAGGAGCAAGTCTAAACATGTACTGCAAATCAGAAAAGGAAGATTCGGTAGTTTATGTTTAAGAAGGGCCTTAAAAATTGAAATGAAAAATTCACAAAAACAGAATTTTGTGGTGCATGGTTGGATTTATTCTTATGTTGTATTTGCACATACTTATTTTTTTAGAATACGAAATAAATGCTTGCAGGCCTCATTCAAGTTTGACCCAGTTCATAGTGATTCTACTATTTCTTAAGTTGTTTAACTTTATCAAAACTAATAGCAGTTGGTTTAGCAATATCTTCTCAGTCAAAATCAATATATTTACTTTTTAATCATATGGTATTTTCTTACATGTCTTTTTATGTAAAGTTTTCTTATATCTTTTATTAAAAGTGATTCTTCTACATTTCCTAACACTTTGGTATTTGTGCTTTGTCAAAGGTAGAATGAATTAACTTGGAATTCACAGAGAAGCATATCTCTAATTGCTCATATGTATGTCTTTGGAATAACATACATAGAGTAAAATTGTAAAGACATATCAGTGTTAAATTGAAATAATATTTTATGAACAAATTTCATCATAAGTAAATAATACATATTTTCTGATAAAATAAATTCATGATAATAACAGCTGATATAAGACTAACATCAATTGGTATTTACAAAGTAAAAAAATGTAGCAGTTATTTTAATGTAATTCTGATTACAGAATCATATTTTTGTTACTTGGAAAAGAAATTGGCTAGCTTTTCAGATGTTGGAAAAAAATCATTACTGAGCACTCAAGGCAAGATGGTTCACTATACAAATTCCTATTATATACCTCTGACAACAGAGAAATTTATGACCTAGGCTTCACTTTGACACTGCTAGCTCTAGAGAGAGAATTTAAAGATTCACTGCAGGCAAAAGATGAATTTAGACCTTTCATAAATGTGCACTCTCAGACATGAGTATTTTTGCAATACTTGGAGTTCTGCAATGCAAGTAAATTTTCCTGTGACCTTTGATGGATTTCTGGTATTTACAGATCACATCCTTCTATAGTACATTTGCTTCACTTCTTTTCCAATTAGTGAATACAAAAACATGGAGTAAATAATGAGGGCCACAGCAGAGCTCACCTTACTGTTTTAAAATTAGGTAATCTGTATGAGTGGAAAGAGGCCTACAGGGTTAGCATGTGAAAACTTGACTCTGGTGTTCCCTTGTGGATATGCCTATCCAGAGGCTAGGGTTATTCCAAGGTCAAAATATTACCTTTATGCACCCCTTTGTTGAGCTCTTCTTGTTCTAAATCACTTAAGTTCAACTGTCAGACTGTGGTGAGCATTATAGTACAAGACTAGATAGGAAAGTATATACATACTCATATAAATATAATAAATAAATGTAAAAAAAAGAATTCACATGTATTCATAAAACAATACACATTGGAAAATTATTTATTTTCAAATTTAAATCTTAATTTATCTCTTACTGTCCCAAATATTATACAAATAGTGACATTCTAAATACCATATTATAAAAATTCCCATTTTATGCATAAGATTATTTATCATGTTACTTCCTAACTTAAACTTGAAAATCACACATTATGTAAGTATATCCATGTAGATATACTTATAATTAAACTATAAGTAAAACTAAATAAAATTAGCAATTTGATTTCTGCAGACCTGATAAAAATAACCAACTGATTCACACATGTATATGGCTAGTGGCTACTTTATTGGAGAGCATAGATATAGAATATTCTAGTTTTTGAACAGCCTTCCCATCAATAGTAACCTAAGAACAACCTACAAGAAAGGAAATGACAGCTGGGCAATGATGGTGCACTCCTTTATTCCCAGCACTCAGGACACAGAGGCAGGAGGTTATCTGTGATTTCCAGGCCAGCCTGATCTACAGAGTGAGTTGCAACACAACTTGGACTGTTACAAAGAGAGCCCCTGTCTCAAAAAACAAAACAAACAAAACAACAACAAAACCAAAGAAAGGAAATTACAAATACCAATATTTGCTGTGAAGAAATAATGGAGGACAAAGTAATAAAATTATGCAGGGTATTTGGAAACATATGCAGACCTAAGCAAAACAAATGTGGTAGAAATTCCCAGGATTCTAGGGTAAACCTGACTCCAGGTAATAGAGGTTTTAAAATCTGAACTAGTCATCTTCTGTAACCAGGCAGGGATTCCAGTGGTAGAACTGGACCCAGTCACAAAACTTTGGCCTACAATCTTTTCTGCCTGTAGATTATGCCAAAGAAATGGTGTCACAGAGTTTGTGGGAGTAGTCAAACATTGTCTGATTTTCTTTAAGGACCACATCAGGAGATGGACTCACACCAGAAATTAATTGGTTAACCAAGAACCAGATACTGGATGGCCCCAAGACCTATGGAAAGGTAAAGCCAAAAACCACTGGCCTTCAAAACATGTACGATCTTTCAGCCTTGGCCCTCCTACACACTCTGCTTAAGGTGAAAGTTTAGCTGCTCAGGCCCAACAACCCCCCCCCATCTTTGGAACTACCTGGATCGGCACTGCACATATTGGACCCATCACACCATGCTAGACCATACAGAGCCTGCCCTCACCTCAAACTTGCTCCCCCCCCATGCCCTCTGCTTGAGGAGAGTCTGGGACCAGTTCAGATTCTACACCACCATCCTTACCTTGGAACTTCCTGATTCTGCTCTGCATCGTGACTCTCCTACACCCTCTTCTTGAGTGTCCCTCCTGGGAAGCTGAACCATCCAGGGCCTGCCCTCCTCTCTGCCCTGACCCTCCTATGCTTTATATTTGATGTCGGTATTTGGCTAGCTCAGGTTCAACACCCCCACCTGCAATTCATGGGTCTGCTCTGTGCATAGTGGACCTGCCCTGCCACACTAGACCATCTAGAGCCTGCTTTCACATCAATCTTGGACCTCCTATGCCCTCTGCTTGTGACTCCAAGAGAACTGAACTGGGACCATCCAGAGTTACTGACATAGAAGCTGTGACCCACCTACACGCACCACCGGGAGAGGAGATGAGAGAGAGAGATTCCTGCCTATACCCACTAGAAGAAGAGATGGGAAGAGGGCAATACAAGAAACATTCAAAAATAGAAAAACCAATATGATACCACCATAATCTAGGGACTCTACACCAACAAGACCTGAACAACCAATGCATATGAAGAAGAGAATGACCTTAAAAATAATTTCATGAGGGTGCCCATTCTCTCCATATCTCTTCAATATTGTACTTGAAGTAAAATAAGACAACAGAATGAGATCAAAGGAAATACAAATTGGAAAGGAAGAGTCAAACTTTCACTATTTGCAGATGACATGATAGTTTACATAAGTGACCCAAAAAACTCTACCAGTGAACTCCTAACAGCTGATTAAACTCCTTCAGCAAAGTGGCAGAATACAAGATTACCTCAAAGAAATCAGTAGCCCTATTATATACAGATGATAATTAGGCTGAGAAAGTAATCAGAGAAACATAACCCTTTATAAAAGCCACAAACAATATGACATATCTTGGGGAAACAATAAGCAAAAAAGTGGAAGAACTGTATAGCAAGAATTTGAGTCTTCCAAGCAAGAAACTTAAGAAGGTACCAGAAAATGGAAAGATCCCACATGTTCTTGGATAGGCAGGACCAATATAATTAAAATGGCAATGTTGCCTAAAGCAATCGACAGATTCAATGACTGTGCTGAAATATCATGACAGAAACCTATATCCTAATTCCAGTTCCCTTTCCCTCCTGTATTCCATTCCCCCAACAAATGCCCCATCCCACCTATATCCACTCCCCAGGGAGAGTGAGGCCTACAACGGTTCATCATCAAAGTCTGTCACATCCTTTGGGGCACAAACCTAGGATTTTCCCGGTGTTTATAGGTTGGGAGAGTATCCCTCTACAGGGAATGGACTTCCAAAGCCCAATTTTGTCCTAGGTTTAAATATTGGTTCCCCTGCCAGAGGCCCCATAAACTGCCCAGGTCCCCCAACTGACACCCACATTCAGGGGTCCTGGTTCTGTCCTATGTTGGTTCCCCGGCTGTGAGACTTGGGTCCTTGAGCTCCCACTTTCTCAGGTCAGATGTTTTTGTGTTTCTCCAGGATGATCTTGACCCCTTAGCTCCTCACCCCTCCCTCTCTACAACTGAATTCCAGGAGTTCTGCTCAGTGCTTAGTTGTGAATCTCTGTGTCTGCTTCTATCAACTACTGGGTGAAGGATCTATCATGGCATTTAATGTAGTCATCAAATTCCACCTTTATTGGTGTATTTTATTTTTTTTCAATTGAAACTCTGTCTTTCAGATAACTAGATTGTGTCAAGTTGACCTAAAACTAACCAGCACAACTGACCTGTGTCACCTTGACACAAAATAAATCACTTTTCAATTAGAACCTTCCTTTCCAATTTATCCACAAGATTACAAGTTCATATTAATATCACAGTGTAAATACTAAATAACTTAACCGTTCCAAATTCTTTATAAACTCAGACATGTTAAAAGTTCAGTATGTTTAGAAATCTAAAATCTTTTTGAAAGTTCAAATTCTATCAACTATGACTCCTGCAAAATAAAAAAAATATTAAAAGAAAGTCACAGATTCTCTTATTTCAAGTAGGAATAGCCAGGGTACAGTCATAACCTGAACAGAACAAAAGCAAATTCCAGCCATATAAGTAACTTGGTGTCTAATATCTAGGATCCATTCATACTTTTTTTGGTTTCTCCAAATGGACTAGGTCACTTCTATGACTCCACTCTCTAGATAACACAGAACTAGTATTCTCGGCTTCGCTCCATGACTCCTGCTCTACTTGGTAGTCTTCTCATGGTAATTATATGTCTAAAATTCTAGGATCTTTTAAGGCAATGGGGAGGGACATTCATCAGTTGCCACTCCTGAACTCTATTTTAGGTGCCATGCTTAAAATTCTCTCCATAGATCCTTCAGTCCTGGTGCTTCCCTCACTGTTCTGGCTGTACTTTCATCAGTGGCCTCTCTCCTGTCTGCATACAGTGCCCAGCATCAGCTGTTCTCCGTGACCACTTTCTACTTTCAATGCATTACTAGCTAGGAGACTTATACATGTGACCAATATTGCAAACTTGCCTGCCTCTGGAACACAGCCTCCATATGTTTAACCTGACCCACCCTCCACCAATCTTTAATTAGAAAAATGCTGTACATGCTCATCTACAGCCTACTTTTTTGGAGGTATTTTCTCTACTAAGGTTCCCTCCTTTCAGATGTCTCTAGCTTGTGTCCAATTGACATGAAACTATCCAACACAGGCACATCACCTAAAAGAGAAACGTGAGGATGTCAATATGCCACATTTTTCCAAATTAACCCATACTTATAATCCATTTCCTAAGACAAATTATCATAAAACAAATGAGGAAATGGAGAAACACATAGTACATGATACACCTTTTGCCACCTGTGTGAGCCAGATTCCAAAATCAGTAGTTGCACAAGATGAACACATATTCGTTATTGGAGCAGCTGGCAATATTTTGTACAAGCTGGGATCCAGAAATTAGTTGTGAATATTAAGAATAATTCCGACCATGGTTGCAGCTGCACTGATTCATTATTTTTCCCCATAGGCCTTTATGAGGCCCATTTTTTCTTCTATATAACTGAGAAGCAGGTATTACAGAGTACAGCATGAAATACCTGCCAATTCATAATGAACCTATACAAGTAAGACATCTGTTTAAGACTCCATGACTTTAGTCTTTTCATTACTGGAACTTGCCAAATAGGGTACACCATATGAAGCACTAAATTTCTCTGGCTCACCTTCCATTGTTACTTAGTTTATATTTTTTTATGATCATCTAAATTAACAAGCTAATCAAAACTGAGTGATGAAAATTTGCATGTACCCAAGAAAAAAGAGGCAGACAATATGATATAAATTCCAAATCAGGGATGTTACCTTATGGATGTGATTAAATCAACTTATTACAGATTTGGCAGAAGATCTTTCTATTTTTGCTCATACACAGACATACACCCTCATACTGTCCTGAGTCCCACAAAAACACTAAGTTGTCAGCCATAACATACAAGCAAAGTTCCTGGTGTGAACCCATTCTGGCCCTAGGCTTGCCATTTGAGCTTCTGTGAGCCCCAAATGAGTCCTGCTTAGTTGTTTCTCTGTGCTGTGTTCTTCATGTGCCCTCCTTCCTTCCTCTCAGACTCACACAATCTTCCCTCCCCGTCCTGTATTTTTTATTAGACTCATTATGAACTATTGAAGAAACTAGAAGAAAAGAAAATGTTTAAAAGGATATATTTAAGTACCAAGAGAAATGAGAAACTTAATGTTCTTGCAACATTAAGTCCAACTTTTAATTCATTCCTGTCTAAACCTGAGACTTTTTATTTCATTTTTTGTAACTTTTAAAAATTAAGAGTAGATGCCTTTTTCATACAATATATTCTGATTGTATTTACACTCCTTCTGCTCCCCTAGTTTATTCTGCATCCCCCCTGCCCTTTTGATGCACGCCTTTCCTGGCCCTCATTAGCAAACAACAGGATTCTAAGAGATAACTGCCAAATATGACAAAACAAAATATAGGAAGGTAAAACAAAAGCCATCACATCAAAGCTGGACCAAACAACATAAAAAGATGAAAAGATACCAATAGGAGGCACAGGAATCAGATATCGGGTTACTCATTATTGTAAGAGTACCATAAAAATGTTAAGCCAGACTATATAATATTATATGTAGAGAACCTGGTTAAGATCTGTATCAACATTCTGTTGCTTCTGTCTCTGAGTTCATAAGAAAATTGATTCCGATGGCCTTTCTCTCCTGATGTCTCCATCACCTCTCGATCTTACATCCTTTCAGCCTCCTTTTTCTGCAGGGTTCCACGAGCTTTGCAAGAGAGATTTTATGGAGACATCCCATTTAGAGCTTTGCATTCTAAATAGTCTCCCTTTCTCTGTGTGTAATGTCTATGCGTTTAGCCAACTTGTTCTTGTGAAGGAGCTAACAAATAGGTATAACTCAATTTCAGAACATTTAGTATACCTTTCTGGTCTCTGCAGACACCAGGTACCAAGAATACATGCAATATACTTGCATCCATACAGGTAAAATGCTTATATACATAAAATAAAGATAAAACTTTTTAAAATATTAAAAAATAGAAGAAAATCTTTATATTGAATCAACCAAAATAAATCTGTATTCAATTCATGACTATATGCACTCTGATATTATGATCATTTCTTCTACTTCAAATCAAGTATAATTTCTATAAAAGTAATTATTTTGTAGATTCTACAATCTTGAATTTGTAAAGTACTATTTTCTCAATTGACAGAATGAAAGTAGGCATTCAGTTTGTCTTGCTAGATTTTAATTTGTATCATTTCAGTCAGCAAATAGTTTAGACATATCAGCTAGAAAAAAAATCAGTTTTTTATACTTTGGAATTTTCCTTAGTTTGAATAAATCTTCTCTAGGCAAGAGTCTTCTTAATAACTTATTAATACCAAAGGATAAGATCAAAATATAAACACATATGTCAATTCTAAATGGCTCAACATGTTTCCATACATGAATGTGTTTATGTATAAATATATCTAATTATATATAGATATCAAAAAGTAATTAAAGACGAGGTAATGAACTTGAGAAAGTTGAGAAGTAAAATTTGAATGGTAACGGTTTAGAAATTATTTAAATACAGTAGAAAATATGAATTTTACTTATCATTTGCATACATGACTGCTTTAATCCTTTTAACTTCACTTAAAAGCTACTGGGAAATTGATAACCTTAACAGAAAGAAAAATAAATATTCTGAAAAGAATCTAGGAAGCAGTGAAGCTTTCAATATGCTATACACATTTTCATTAATGTTAACTAGGCAACCCCCTTCATTATTGATGTGTGTGCAGTAGCCATTGCCAGCCTCCTTTAAAATGTTTATTCTATTGTGTGCTTCTCTCTGCAGCTTACATCTTTGTTTAAATACAGACAGATAAAGTGTTAAGTTCTTTTATTCCTACACAATTGAAAGCAAGAAAAGAAATCAGAGTCTACTTGCAAATCAGGATGGGTGAAATCACTGTAAGTCTCTGTTAATTGGCTTATGTTACATTATCCATAATATTAACCTTTCTAATAAAGCACAATATTTGTGTTTAACAAAAATAAGTAAATCTGTGACTTTTTGCACATTTACTCCACATTATTTCATAGAAGGCTCTAGGTTATTAAACATGTACATTGTAAATCTGCACAGACTATGGAGTAACCAACTAACATCATCTCTCATGTGAGCATAAAAAACATTATTCTGAGGCTTGTTAACTGATTCTTCCATAGTAATACTCACCTGTCTTTCCACGTTCACATAAAATCATTAATCATCAGTGTTCTCTTCTGTGCTTTAAAAGGCAAATGCTTATCTTCTACATTTGTAAAACTGTCAACAAATTGGCTTAAATACTGAGTATTGAGACAATTCTTTGGTGCCGTAGGGTAAATAGATTACAATCTCAGAGTGGCTGTTGCATTGCAAATCACAAATCCTGATTCCTGGCTGCTACTGAACTGTCCACTTATACTATTAACTCTAATTTTCTCTATGAATAATGCATAGTAGCATTAGAGAATGAAGAGACCATCAATAATGGCATAAGAGTATCTGAGTTCCATTAGGCATCACATTCTTAACGTTGTCAGAGGAGAACTCCATTATTACTGAAAAATATGCCTAAATTATCTATTTAGAATTTACAAAAAATTAATATCATGAGAGAGATATTATATATAAAATTATAAACACTATCCAGTTTATTCTATTATATAGATAAAAAGTATTATTAAAGTATTATTGATGCTCACTTCATTGTATCAAAATATGTTCTGAGTCCTCCATCAGTGTGAGAGGATATCTGTGGTTATATGTTCATATTTTACCTATATTTTTATTATATTCCATACTCCTTAGTCTGTAATTACTTGTTTGTTTAACTTATGTGCATTTTATACATTTTATACATTTTATATACATTTTATAATAGAAATGAGATCAACTTCTGAATAGGCAATCTTCAAACCTTTCAAAGACCTACAGAATATGGCATTTAATATGGTTTAGGGTTTTTCTTAACAGTGAGACATAACTGCACCTGGCAACACCACCTGCATCAGAAAGGAAGATGGACATTGAAGAAACCTGTTAAGGAGTTTGATTTTAATATGGCAAGACTAGCCAATTGAAGAAGATACTACTCTTGTGTGGACTGTTTGACTTTTTTCTGTATAAACTGGGCATGCAGGACCCAAAGAAAAGTGATTGTTGATACAAGATGGGCATTGCTACAGGGTTCCTGCTTCATGGAAGAGTCTACCAGACATTCTGCAGGACACAGAAAAGTGACTGAAAAACTGCTGTTAACACAGGTGGGACAGTTTGAAATTTTCTGCTTTGCTGAGGAGTCTGCCAAACACACTGTGGCCTATAGGCTGAAGATGGAATATTACAGAAGGACTTTGTGAGACTGACCAGGCGAGTTTTATCTGTCATTCCTTCTGTGGTCTTTGATGGAGTTGAACATAGTTATGGTTATAGTTTACTTTAGTTAGGTGTTGGCCTAGAATATAGGCCTCTACACAGCCCTTGGGGGCAACAGGAGCCAAAGGTGTCAACAGAGAACCTGGCTGAAGTATGACCAAGGACCCAGACATATCCCTCAACAGCAGTCTGGTTCAGCTGTCACCATGTTACTAGGAGGCTACATAGGTCTCTTAGATCAGCATGCCATATCCCCCGGACACCAACATGGTCACAGGTAGTGGCCCAGACTCCAGGTACCCAAAGGGCCTTTAATGCTATCAGGAAACACAGACATCAGTACAGACCACCACTGCTGTTTCACTATCATGGACCAAGACATGGCCTTTGTCAGTAGCCCAGGTATGGATATCACCATGGCCCCTTTTGACAAGCAGGCCACCCATGCTAGCTCTTTACCTTGCCTCACCACCCTTCCCCTTTCAGATTCACCCATCTCTCTAGCACGTGACCCATTCTGCTTTCCAAGCTCTCTCACATATCCCTACCCTGTATACACCCAACAGCCTGGTGTCACAGGATAGGGACTGCCAATGGCTGATTTTTGCAAGCCCCCACCAAGTGGCTTGGAGTGGAGCTATAACTGTCCTCCTTCAATGGTTTACTATTTTTTCTAAATATTTTTTTAAATTTAAATTTGAAATAAGTTTTGTTTTACATGTTAAATACCCTCCCTTCCTCCCCTGTTCCCCCATAATCCCCCATCCCTTCCTTTTCCGCTCCCTATGGATGGTGAGGCCTTCATGGGGAGTCTTCAAAGTCTGTCATATTATTAGGAGAAGGAACCAGGCCCTTTCCCATGTTTCTAGGCTGAGGGAGTATCCCTCTATGTGAAATGCGTTCCCAAAGTTCATTCATATACTAGGGATAAATACTGAGGCCCAATAGATTTCCCAGTCCTCTCAACTAACACTACATTCGGAGAATCTGGCTTGGTCCTATGCAGGTTTCCAAGCTATCAGAAGGGAGTCCATGAGTTCACCCTTTTACAGGTCAGAGGTTTCTGTGGGTTTCTCCAGATTGGTCTTGACACTTTTGCTCATCATTCCTCCCTGTCTGCAACTAGATTCCAGGAGTTTGGCTCAGTGATGGGTGTGTGCTTCTGCTTTCATCAGCTACTAGATGAAGGCTCTAGAATGCCACATAAGTTAATCATCAATCTCATTATCAGAGAAGCACCTTTAAGGTAACCTTTTCACTATACCTAGATTGTTAGCTGGGTTCATCTTTGTAGATCTCTAGATTTCTCTTAAAAACTATAATGGCTCCTTCTATTATGGTAACCCTTTTCTTTCTCTCCTCTATTCTTTCCCTGACTCAATCTTCCTGATCTGTCATGCCCACCTGTCCCCTCTTCTTTCTCCTAACTCCCTCTCTCCTCCTCCTCATACTCCCAATTTTCTTGGGATATCTTGTCATTTTCCCTTCTCCAGGGTACCATGCATGTTTCTCTAATGGTCCTCCTTGTTTACTAGCTTTTCCGGTGGTGTGGATTATAGGCTATTAATCCTTTGCTCTATGTCTAAAAACCATGTATGAATTAGTACATACCATGTTCATCTTTTTGTGACTGGGTTACCTCACTTGGAATGGTGTCTTCTAGTTCCATTCATTTACTTATAGCTTACTCTTTTTCTTTTTAATTAACTTTAGTTGAAATTTATTTCCAGAATAGGTTGGAGAACATGTTAATTAAATATGAGGTAAACCAAAAAGACAAGAATGGCATGTATTCACTTATAAATGGAATTATCTCTTAAGCAAATGATAATCAAGCTACAATCCATAGACCCAAAGAGGTTAGGTAAATAAGAGGAGTCTAGTTAGTATACAGAGATCTTCCTGGGAGGAGGAAATAGATTAGATTTTATGAGCAGATGAGGACAGGTGGAGACAGGATCTCAGGAATCAAGTCAGGGAGTGTGGATGATTGGGTGTAGGAGGAGTGAGCAGAAAACAGTTGAAATTAGAGAAAGGCATTTGGGGGATGGTGTGGAAGCTTAGTGCCATGGAAACTTCCAGGACTGTATAATGGTGATCATAATGATGATTCCTAGTAATGGATGATAAGAAATTTCAGTTATCCATCTATTGTATTCAGGTGAGGCTTCCAGTGGTGGGACTATGTTGAATTCATTTCAGTTGTTGTCAAAGGGAGTCCCCTAGAAATCCCCAAACAACCCAGGACATTATTGAAAGAAAAGGTTGCTCTTAACAAACTAACAGTGGGGGGCTCTATTGCTTATAGCAATACCCACACAACTCACTGAACTTGGAGAAAATGACCTGGTGCCTTCATGGAGCTCTCCCCTCTATGCTAGTCTCTTGAATGTGGAAAGGTACTTTGCAGTTTTCAAAGGATAAAAGTGGTCACCAACCCAGCCATAAAACTTATGACCTGCAATCTGTCCTGTCTACAAACCATGCTAGGAAAATGGTGGCAGAGAACTTGTGGAAGTAACCAATGAATGTCTGATTTAATAAAAGACCTACCACATGAGAAGAAACCCATAAAAGCACTACTTGAATAATCAGAACCAAACACTAGATAAGCCAGAGGCCTAAAGTAAAACCAAACACCACTTGTATAAAAATAATCAATAAAATGATTCCTAACGATGTTCTGCTCTACTCATAAATCGGTGCCTAATCCGGGCACCATCAGAGAGCTTCCTACAGCAGCAGATGGGGATAGATGCAGAGACTCACAGCCAGACATTATGCACAGAGAGAGTCTAAATGGGAAATCTTCATCATATCCCTTCCCTTGTTGCTCAGGGAATCCTGGGAAGAGAAGGTAGAAAAACTGTAAAAGCCAGAAGGGATGAAAACCACCAGGAGAACAAAGACCTCTGAATTAACTAAGAAATGTAGATATGAGCTCATTGGCTAAAGCAGCATGCACAGAGCCTGCAAGATTCTGCAAAAACTCTTCTGTATATATATATTATAGCTATTAGTTTAGTATTTTTATGATAACGCAGATGAGTGTGAACCAATAAATCTCTTATTCTTTTGCCTTCTCTTGAGACTTTTTTCTGTTGGATTGGCCTGTCCATATACAATATGATAGATTTTGCTTCATCTTTTATATATTGTGTTGCCATGATTGGTTGTTATCACTTAGAAGCTGTTATTTCTAATGAAAGATGGAAAGGGAGTGGACTATGAGGGGAGGAGAGAAGGTGGAATAGAGAAAAGGAGGGGAAACTAATCAAAATACATTGCATGAGAAAACAATCATTATTAATAAAAGGAAATGTATTACATATGCAAATCTCTGTTAAAAGAGGAAGATGATAAGTACTAGTAACAATGATAAGTACTAGTAACATCATTACAATACAAAATGTATCTTGCACCTAAAAATATTTGTGGTACAAAGTTATTTTTGACTATTTAATGTCTCTAAAGGACAGTCTCTTTCTTGAAACCAATGTTTCAAGTTCATCTCATTTATTTTTCAATATGTCCTACCCTAAGCCAATGTCACATTCTACTTCTTTTGAAAAATAAATAGATACTCTCATGTGTTAATGTCTTCGTTATATTTTAAGTTAAGTTCAATTCCTAATTCTTGTTCCTGTCTCTAACATAATCTTGTAGAGATCTTAAGGGATCTCATTCCACTGTAACTGCCTTTATTTTATAAAGCAATCAATTGTTATGCCCATCTTTTTTCACTGTTTACAATACTAATTTTTCAAACTTCTTTTTCCATTGTATCTTTCACTATCAATATTACTGATCAAAAAAAGGTACTGACATGTAATAACCATATCCTTCCATATTCAGGACACTTACATTTGAGTTTTCAAGTTTATACTTGAGATGACTACTCTCATGGTCAGTGGACAGTTGACATTGAAAAAAAAAATCATTGAATCACCTTTGTATCATTTCTTGGTTCCTAGGACAACACTTCTTTAAATTTTATGTTTTGATTTCTCTGTCTAATAAAATTATTGAATCTTACATATTAGTAGCTTTTTGGAAGCATCAGTGTACAATTTTAGGGTAGTAAAAAATATGTTAACTCCCAAGACATTAACTAGGACAGAACTTCCTGCAAATTCTTTCTAGCATATTAGTATTCTAAATGTATACTATTATGACCTTTATTTACATAACTTTCCTGTTGAAAGGTATCTGCTCTTTTGTCTAGTAGAGCTGCTTTCAGCTTCCACACTAAGATTCACTACCATATTTACATGTTGAGTCACCTACTATATTTCACCCTGCAGACTCCACTCAAGCTTCAAAAGCTATCTGTGAAGTGAAGGCCTAACATTATATCTTCCTGCCCTCTACACTTGCACTCACCAAAACTTACTTATAATCTTAATTTTCATCCTTAGAGACACATTCAAAAATCTGTCAGTTCCCTAAAGTAAGAAGTGTCTCGGGCATTTGAGTTCTGTTTCCATCGTTTCTAGATTCCCTATTTTCAAAATACATAGAAAATCTTGTTGTTTTTACTATTTTTTCAATTATTTTCTCATCATTAATCTACACTTATTATTAATTTTAAAGAAAATTTTCACTGGTTTGCCACAATAATGTCTCTCTGGGCCAATTTACCATGATATGCCATACTCTTAATTAAAGTTCATGATACCTAGGTTGATTGTTACATAATTCATATCATTATCATCCATATCTTATCTATTTATCTACATTCTAAAGTCTCGTGTATTATTTATACACCATCAAATTCCCATAAAAAAGTACACAACCCTTCTGTACAATGAAAGATAAAAATAATTCTTCTTTGCTTTCTTTCTAATCATAATAAACATTTGAAAGTGATATTCATATATAAACATAATCAAATATATAATGAACCAATTCTTATAGCTCACTTTTTTCTCCATTAAATCTTATTACTCTCTGCCACTGACTTCTACAAAAGAGACTATTTTATCATGGAATATGGGAGTTGCTTAGCAGTAGTTTCATATACAGTTATATTTCCATTAAACATATGAATTACTTCATAACTATATCTCTCCCTTCTATTTAACTTCTTTACAGGCAGTAACAAATATTAATTGTTGTCGTAAAAGTCTTATGTTTTAACTCAATGGAATTTGTCACTTAAAAATTTCTCACATTTACTTATTCTTCATATAGCTTTATATTAATAGTTCATATATATGCATATATCTTTATATTTAATCATATAATTTCACTTCTACCATTAGGTTTTAAGCATATTTAGAGAATTTTATTTAATTTCACCAACCTCTTACCTAAATATTTACCTTGGGAAATAATTTTATAGTTTGTGATAGTTTGAATATAATTATTTTTCATAAGCTCAGAAAGAGTAACATTGTTAGAAAGTGTGGCTTTGTTGGAGGAAGTGTGTTACTTTGTGTCATTGTGGGGACAGGCTTTGAAGTCTCCTGTACTCAAGCTACACCCAATGTGGACATGGACTCCTTCTGCTTCTTGTGGATTAGGTTGTAGAACTCACTCACTGTTCATTCTCCAGCACTATGTCTACCTATATTCTACCATGTTCCACTATGATGATAATGGACAAAACCCATGAAACTATAAGGTGCCCTATGTTAATGTTTTTATTTATAAAAGTTGCCATGATAAAAAAAAGGGTTGCTATGATTATGGTATCTCTTCACAACTATAGAAACCCCAACTAGCACAGAAATTGGTAACAGGGTCTGAGTTTTTGTTGTGATAATATTTTTGTTTGGAGGAATTTGGACTTTGCTACGTTGTGTTAGGAAAGTAATTGAATACTGTAAGCATACTTAATGGACCATACGTAGCAGGGGCATGGAATATGTGAACTATGGAGAACTAGCTCAAAAGGTTTCAGAGGGGTAGAATATTAGTATGTTGCCTAGACATCTTTTCTTATTGTGTGTGATATTTTGGTAATGGAATAAAGGACATGGTTGCCTCAGAGCATGATACCACTCACATAAGGTTCCAACCTGTGAAAGAAAATTAAAGAAACTGATGAAGATGTAATTGAAATATCTCTTACTTCCAGGCCAGTCTAGTGCACAAAGCAAGTTTCATGACAGCCAATCTTAGGGGCTTTCTTCCAGCCAAGGAAAGGTGCAGACCTTGGCAGCTTTGTCAATGTTATTCTAGATTTAACATCAAGAAAAGAAGGAAGGAATTATTGAGTCTTCCTCCACTACTAAGGAAAGCTGCTGAGAGAAGGCATATGTCAGGGGTATCCCTATATGGAGGCTGAGAGAGGCCATTGCCTGAAACTTTGTAAAACCTGGATTACCCTGAACAGCCTCCAGTATGGTGGAGATATCAGAGCCATGGGACACCTGCAAAAGATACTTGCTGACATGGAGTGGATCCAGACCTAGAGAGAGAAATATTTTGTGCCAATAACTCAGAAAGGAGTTAGAGATCTCAATAGCCTTTGATATTAGACATGGAGATTCAGAATTTGGAATTTGCCCAGATAAGTTTTTGGTCTTTGTTTCTATATTTTTTCACTATGCTCCTTTTCTTACATTCTAGAATGTACACTCTAGTATATACATTCTAGAATGGTAGTGCCATTATATACTGGAATTTTGTGATCTGATTGTTTTATATGTCCCGTTTATTTTAGAGGGAATTACAGTGAAGATATTACATAAATAGTAGAAGACACTTTGAACTTTGGACATAGAATATTAATGAGATAGTGATAACTTTAGAAGATGGACTAAATGCATTTTTCAAGTTGGGTGAAATGCATTTTGCTAGTCACTGGGGGCCAGGGAGTGCAGTGTGGTAGTATTAATGTAATTGGACCAAATAAGCTCATAGGATGTGGCAATATTAGGAGGTGTGGCCTTGTTGCAGTAGGTGTGACTTGGTTAGAGGAAGTGTGTCATTCTAGGGGTGGGCATTGAGATCTCTTAGAATCAAGTTATAACTAGTGTGCACACAAACACCATCTTCTGCAAGTAGATAAAGATATAGAACTTTCAGCTCCTTTTCCAACACCATGTCAGTCTGAATAATTCCATATCCTATCATAGTAATGGACTAAACCTCTGAAATGGTAAGGTACTCTAATTTAATGTTTCCCTTTATAAGAGTTTTCATGATCATGGTTACTCTCATAGCAGTAGAAATTCTAAGACACTGTTATAATTTTTTCTATTTCTGTGGTAAAAATTTCTTAACTATGTATAGTGTTAAAATCATTTTTATCATCTACTCATTTCCCACTCTGTCTTGTTCTTCTTTGAGTAATAATTTTTCTCATCGTTTCAACTATTTGAGACTAATCCCTGCTACTTTTGCTTTTTATTAATTGTGTTAAGACAGTTTTCTTTTGAAACAAGTAAATTAGTTTTTCACAAATATTGTTCCTTGTACTTTTAAGTGAAGCAGAATATTTTTTATGGCATTTTCTTTTCTGATAATTGAATATAGACTTACTGTACCGGGTATGCAAGGCAAGCATATTACAAATAAACTAGTGTCTTAATGTCTTCAACAACCTTTTTAAACATTTAATTATTCATATATATGGGTAACTTCACAAGCTTAAGTTTTTTTATGGTTTTAAAGTATTAACATTACATATACTTTCTGAATAAGAGATGCTGAAAATGCCTTCACCCAATAATTATATTATTAATTAAATCTTAATTAAAAGACTAAATAACAATTATTAAGTCAAGATTAATATATAACACCTCTGGCCAATAGGATCATGGTAGTTTTATCACTAGATTTATGAAAGTCATTTTAAACAAACCTTTTTCAAAATACAACTTACCTTTCAGTTGAGCTCTTGCAAGCTTATCTAAAAATAATAAATCTTGGTTTATTAATAATGCTACATATGTGTTGTATTTACATTTAATACTGCTATAAGATTTCTGCTTCTGCTTCCAGCAGCTCTAGGATGACATTTAAGGTAGTCATCAGTTTCATTATAGGGGAAGGGCATTTAGGGTAACCTTTCCAATATTGCTTAGAGTTTTAGTTGGGGTCATCCTTGTGGATCTCTGGATATTTTCCTAGCGACAAATTTTTCTTTAAACCTATAATGGTTCGCTCTATTTAGGTATCTCATTTTTTTGCTCTTTTCTATTTGCCCCCTCCCCCCCAACTCAAACTTCCTGGTTCCTCATGTTCTCCTACCCCAATACAAAAAAATCTTAAGTGCACATGTTTTTAGATCAGTGTTTTGATAACTTTGCGTTGCCATCCTTTTGAGAGTAAAATGCTCATTTCACATGGATCACCAAAGAGAACTTGAAATCACAAGTATTTATCTTTACAATTCAAAACAACAGAAAAATTAGAGTTATAATTAGCCAAGACAATTTTTACAGTTTTAGGCTACCACAACATGAGAAATTCTGTTATGTGTGTATGTATATATATATATATATATATATATATATATATATATATATATATATATTTAATAAGAACTTTAGTGGAATGTTAAGGAACATTATATCAATAGAATTAAATAAATGAATTTATTTATTCTTAGAAATTTAGTTATGAAATGATAAAATCACTTTATCTTATTCCAGAACTACATAAAGGCTACAAAATTGCAAGTTCTGTTTGAATGATCATGATTTTTTTTTCATTATTTAACAATTATAAGTTTTTTGTCAAATTGATGTTCTCCTTTCAGTTGTTTATTTGATACATTATTTACAAAAATAGGAACTTGGCCTATTAAGTGAAGATGTTCACTATTTTCTTTTAAATTAAAAAGTTTGGCTGATATAATAACAATATGCATAGAAATGTATATATGTAAAATTATGTCTGAGTTTTAAAAGTTTCCAAGCTCTACTTAGATATAGAATTTGTATAATGAAATTAATGTGTGCTGATCATCTCTTCATGAATTAAAATTAGATATATATTTTAACTCTATGTATTTTAGCAATATAATTCTTTGATATAGAATTCCTCTACCTCCTGGCCAATTTTATCAAGCTAAGACTTTTCCTACTAACTTGTGGTTGCAATAGAAGCAGTGCCTTTCTTAAAGGCCTGTGTTTTGTGATTTCCCTTTATGAGTATTATTGAGTAATTGTATTTGGGATAAAAAATAAATCTGTCCTATGTGTTCTCATTCTGTTTTGACTTTTCAATACTGGTTTTATTTGTATCATTATCCAAGCTTGACTAAATATAATTTCTTTTGACATTAAAGCTACAACTCAGATTTTAGCTGTGTGATTTTAATGCTATACCACATGCATAGCTGTATTATAATCGGTAATAAAAGCTTACTGAATTGTTGTGAAAATTTCTCATGCCTACATTATCTTTTGATCTTTGATAACCTTTGTTTCTAGATGAAAGCAGTTTACAATACTGTATCAGTTATAACGAGTACCAATAAACAAGCTGCCTTGCCAAGGGCAAATATAATCCCAAGCAATAAAATTGGATCTACGGCACTGTATCTTCTATTCTTCATTTCGGATTCATTAACTATTATGGAGATCAATCTCTTTGACACAGTACATTTCTAACCACATTTATGCCATAATATGTACTCATTAGCATGCTTGAATTCCATAGCTAAACTGACAGGGTTTCCCCCTTGCTTCATAATACCAAACATAATTTGAGAAACAAGACTTGAGGATTGTGACAGCCATAGTACATAGAAATATTTTCTTTATATACTATATATATATATATATATATATATATATATATATATATATACTATATATTGGTATATACTTCATACCAATACACAATTTGGAAGTATACTTACTAAATATATGAAAGATATTATTCATAATTTGTTTTCAATTAAACAAAGACAATGCTTTTATACAATACTTTAAATAGGAATATTTAGAAACACAATGTATTATTATTCTTCTCTCAGGTAATTTTACACATATATGCATACATATATATGTATATAAATATATGATGTTATAGATAAAATTGAAATTGCTAGATTTAATTTATGAAGCTTATCTTGTGATAGCTTGCAACTTTCATATATATTTGTCTTTCAAGACAGGATTTCTCTGTGTAACATCCCTGGCTGTCCTAGAACTCTCTTTGTAGATAGGACTGGCCTCAAAGTTTTATCTATATACACTGACCCTCCACTCCCTCCCAAGTCCTGGGATTAAAGATATGCACCACTACTGGATGCATATTCTTTAAGATAATAGATTTTCTGTTTTTATTTACATATTATTTTCATTATAACACATTTGAAGTCAATCACAAATATAGAAGGAAAAACAATAAAACATCACCAACAATAGTACATAGCAGATATAAAAATATCCATGTGTAGTTTAGATTAGTAACTTTCCTGTTCTATCCAATAATACTTCTACCAGGACAGGTGTAAAACCACAATTGATAAAAATACAGAATTGTGGAGGCCCGTCGCAGTGGAAGGAAGACACCAACAGCATGCTAGAATGGATTTGGAAAACCTCAAGAGCCCTCAACCCTTGACAAGGAATTACAGGCAAGTAAGGAATTTTCATAAGAGCTGCAATATAAGCAGCTTGTCCCAGAGAAGAGCACATCAACTGATTATCCAGTAAAAAAATGGTTAACCCTAAAAACATATATACAAGTAACATTATACAGACTAAGCAAGTTGTACTTACATAGTTAAACACACACACACACACACACACACACACACACACACACAATACATACATGTGACATTACAAAACGCAGAAGAGCTATGAATTTTAATGAGATTAAGGTTGGTGAGACGTACATGGAGATGACTAGAGGGAGAAAAACAAAGAGGAGAAATTATGTATTTATATTATAATTCCATAAAATGTAAACATGGAAAACCCAAAAATAAAAGTATATAATTATCACGGATTTAAAGGAGATTTACATTTTATAAAACATAAGGACTGAAATGATCTTTTAAGTTAACACAGCACAATATCTTCCCAGACCTTCACTTTATTTGGATGAATTCCATGTATTAAGCTTCCTTTGAGGACAAGCAGATGGCAAATTTGAGGATAAGTAGGTAGTTGGACATGTTTTCAATGGTCAGTAGAGGAGGAAAAGTAAGAGGAGCTTACAAGACTCTTACTTGGAAAGAAAAACAAGCTTATTTGGCTTGAGTGGTGATTCATGGCTCTAATTTGAGGACCTGAATTCCATGCCAGCCTGGGTTATACAGTAAAATGCTGTTGACAGAGTAAGAAATAAAATTTAAAAATAGCATTTTAATATAAAGATCTGTAATAATGATTTTACCTAGAAAAATGTAATTTAATTTACTTGCAAAGATTTGGCAAGATTTTGAAGGGAAAGGTAATACTGGAGAAAAGATTATTAAGTTAGTTGATACATGACTCCTTATCATTTGAAGCAGTTAGGAGAAGGAACCCAACCTTAAATATTTAAAATGAGGTAAAATCACTTCTAATTGGAAAAAATGTAGCTGGATTAATTCTAAATTTAGTCATATGATTACAGGATCACTTCTGTTATTAAGCCTGCAAACATTCTGATTCTATTTTACAATGTTGAAAATAGATTGATACTATCAGTCTAATATACCTTGAGGAGAGTCATATGTGTTCCAGGAGTATATACACAGTTTATTTGTTCTAGCTGAGGTGCTAGAATAAAAACCCTGGGTCCTTAGTTGAAGATTAATTAAAAAAAAGATATACTGAATGGGAAAATAACCTTAATGTAGCAGGAGTCCATGCTACATTAAAAATATTCTTTAGAAATCACCTCAAAGTAGACTGTAGTAGTACCAGATAGCAAACTGTAAGGGATGTATTACCCTTTCCCATGTTGGAGTAAAGGACATTTCAACAACACATTCATTCTTGGTTATTTTCTACTGTGATGCTAAGCCAACATTACAGTGAGAACTCATAGGAGAAATAGTTTATTTGGCTTACTCTTTCAGAAGTGGAATTCATGAGTATGATGGCAGAGAGTATGGCAAAGCACAGGCAGGCATAGTAATTGGAGAGTAGCTGAGAACTTACCTCTGATGTGCAAGCACAAGTCAGAGACATAATTAGGAATAAATTTGACTTTTAAATTTCCAAGAAAGACCAAGCCCAAGTAGCATACCTCTTCCAATAATGTCACACTTTCTAATCTTTCTAAAGACTTCTCAAATGAGCTAGAGTATTCAAATATGAGTGTTATTCTCATTCAATCCAACTCAACTTTACTCTCCAAATTTTCCAGTGATTACATTATTCATGATTTTTAAACTTCATATTGCTTCGCACCTTGTTGTTTTTGACATTTCAACTTCATAAGACTACATGTTATGAAGACATGATCCATGTACAATTATTTTTGTCACTTTTAAATTTAAATGAGTTTACTTATGTCCTTTCTCAGAGTAGCAGTGGAACCATTAAGACTTGATAAAGGGAATGTAAAATAAAATATATCATCTACTGTATTCTGTAAGAAGTATGTGTTATTAGCGTCAACAATATTTTCATAATTGAACTGAGTATACATTCCAAGGATAGACACTGAATAGCATTCCGTCTGTGAAAAGCACTATATTTAATTTCTCATTGAGCTAACAAATCACACAAGAGATGTACTCTGAGAAAATAAAAATACTTTATTTTCCTTTCTTCTTTTAATTATTATAGCTTTTTTTTGTTTTCAAGATGTTATAATAAGGGCTTAAATCATGGTGATAAAGGAAGAGACAGGTATGTACAAAGAAAGACACTTGAGAGCATAGGAATGTCTCTCTTAGAGTCATTGACTGCTGTATTTTTTATGACCCCAAAAGACACTGAATTTTTTTAACCATGAAAGATAAAATCAATATATCTATTATACTCCATAGCAGACAAGGCTTGGTAACCATAATGAGTAGTTGAGACATGTCCTTTAGTGATGTAGAATGGAATGTTTTCTTGTCTTCATGAAAGGTTTGTGTGCCTTTAGAGGCTCAATGCTTTTTGGTTTTTTTTTCCTATTTTATTTTGGGCATTGAATTCAAGGCCTCAAAGGAGCTAAGCAAGCAGTTGAACATTAAGATTTATTCCCTACATAAGCTTCTGAAATTTTAGTTTCAGTAGTTATTCATAATATGTATATGTAGAATTAATACCTCCCTATGTCATTTCTTTTGGCTGTCATATTGAAAGGATTCTGGTAAGCAACCATTTATTTATGGGTAAATTGGGGTTCTTTTATTTGCATGATAAAAATAGTTCATGAGAAATTATTGAAAATTAAAAACAAATTAATATATTGAAGCTATTTTGAGTAATCATCTATGATAATATAACATGAAGATAAGTCCCAGAGTGTAGTGAACTTGCCCTGAAAGGATGCCTCTTGAACAATACCCATTGCTTCAAATTCCATGTTTCAATACTGAATTGCACTAAATATTAAACATGTGTTTATTTGTATTGGTACAGGAACAATCACCACAAGTGGGAAACAGTATTCTCTTGGGCAATTATTGATCTTGATTTTATTTATATCTCTAAGCGTTGCCATTCTTCAGATTGGTTTTTAACTAAGGGATTCTATTTTTACAACATTATAGAAAACAAAATAGAAGAATATGTAACTTATAGGTCAGAACTCAACTTCTAATTGATTTAAATATTATCACCTGTGTATTCATGTTTAGTAGTGTACATTATAATAGTCTAATGTCATCCTAATGTTTTAAAATTAATCTTTAGGAGAACAAATGTTTCACATAAAAATGTGAATGTTTAACTATAATAAAGAAGTACTTGATTATATGGACTAATTTATTATGTTAAATAATTAAAATAAAGCTACACAAAGGGTATTAGCATATAAAATTAAATTGGAAAGTTAAATTACTTGTGTCAAAAATTTCAAGATGAATGAGGAAAACAAACTGAAATTTGTTTACAGTATTCCTGGTGGGCATTCTTATTTGTGGAGACTCAAATTATGAGCAAGGTCACGGTTTAGTTTCTATTAAGTCAAATATACCAACTGGCATTTTTCTCAACCCTACTTATATGGAAACAACAATGAAATATAATAGATAGAAGGAGATTTATAAGATTTTGGCCAAGGAAAATCACCCTTACCAATTTATTTTTTTATCCTGTATGCATCTCTCATTATTTTTTTGTTATGTTTTGTTTTGTTCTCTGGGAAATTCAACATCTTGTCATGTCTGTGAAGAAATAACATTTGCATCATTTACTAATTTTTGATAACTGTTATAATAAGAAGTCAACTTTACTAGCAAAATTTCATCTCTGCAGTCTCTCTCTAGCTCATTCTTCCTCTTTCTCTAGGATAGAGGATTTGGATAATAATGCAAAATGCCTAAGTGGTGACATTGGAAGGAGTAGTTGAACATCTGTAGTTTTGGCCCTCAATCTTTATCTTTCCTTTTAATGTTTGCCAACCATCAAAGCATGGATGATAATACTGGGGCCAAAATTAGGAAATCTTTCTCATACCCCTACATCTGTGTTTTTCATGTAAATTTCTCAATAGAAGGAAGTGTTTTTGCCATGCTAGCCTTAGTTATATGTCTGAATATGTGAGCATGTGTGCGTTTGTGTGGAAAATCATGGTGTCATACATTAGTCGTTGTTGAATGTTGGATGATATTGTATACTGAGTAAATGGTGAAAGAAAGTAAAATTGATGTTAAAACATAATTGGAGTACTGTTTATTTAAAGGTAGGTAATGTGTTGAACTTAAGTTTGTTGTCAGAATAACTGATCATAGTGGCAGTGCTTATTGTTTTGCTCTGAACAGTATTGTCTAGGCTTGACTATGACCAAGAATCATTCATAGCCACTTTTAGGGTAATGTCAGTAAGCCCCAGATCACTTAGCTTATAGACCTTGTCAGTTGACTTTAACTTGTGCCAGCATTATTTACAGGCAAGTAACTGAATTAACTGAATTAATTCATAAAAATTAATGAACTGTTTTGTGTGTGTGTGTGTGTGTGTGTGTATGTGTGTGTGTGCATGTGTATTTGAGTGCAAAGTTATAAGATTCATCAAAGATAAAGAAGTATGATTAAACCTTTCACATGATGTTAGAGCTGAATTATGATCTTCAACAGAGTGAAGAGACAAGCAATCCTCACCAAAGCAGGAAAGCTAAATGGATACTGGCCCACTATTCCCTAGCAAGCAAACACTGTACATTCATATAGATGGCCTCGGGTGATTTATGATGCATCGTGCTGTAGGTTGAACTTGGAAAGACAGAAAGGAGTCTTATTATGTTCATGGGCACAAAAAATTACTTGGGCAGATGGTGGTCCATGACTATGCAGCTTATTTCAAAGAAATTGGTCATTAAGCATGTCTTTGGGATGTTTTATTATGAGACAACCTTTCTTCATTATCTTCATATACACATCTTAGAGGTGTGTATATAAGGATCTCAAATTGGCTCTGACTTAGTTTATTTAGACAATCATGTTGTTATTTGGTAAGGTTCTTATGAATGGTTAATAAAACAGTAAATGATAATGGATCCAATCAATAGCACATTTCCATCCAGAAAACATGTTATAGTACTGTAACCATAACATAGCCCTTGGTGATCTCTGAAAAGACACAGATTAATCTTTTTTTCTTGATCAAATTGTTTGGTTTATATTAAAAATATATACAAAACACTTTCTTAAGAGTTTTTCTTGAGGCATAGAATGATGAGTGTACATCCTTACATCTAATGCATAGTAAAACATTTGGTTTTAGCTGGTGCCAGGATAAATATAAAGTAGATTAAAGAAGTGAAAAAATCACAAAGGACAAAATATCCTAGTCTACAAGGCCAGATTTTCCTCAAATCATTGCAGTTTTACATTTGACCTCTGCCTTCAGCTTTAGTTTCCTTGGAATAACAAAAAGAATGATGGTGTCAAAACATGTTAGTGAATGGGCAAGAAAGGGAAATTTGACTGGAAAGACTGGAAATTTATCAAGCACAGATTTGGTGTTTGTAAAAACATTATGAAAATATTTCATGAGCAATTTCCTTTTTCTTTGCTTTTATGTTCTTCCCTCCTTAGCTTAGTGTAGCATGCCTGTGTGTGTGTGTGTGTGTGTGTGTGTGTGTGTGTGTGTGTGTGTGTGTGTGTGTGTGTTGGGTGTAGGTGTGGGTATGTGTTAACTTGACAAGAATTAGAGTTATGTGGATGTGGAGAGAGGTACCCTAATTGAAACATTGATTTAATTAGATTCTTGCTGGCAATTCTATAAAGAAGACATGATTTCTTGATGAATAATTTATGTGGGGGGGGACCCAGATCATTGGCGATGGAGCTACTCCTGGGCACCTGGTCCTGAGGTTGATAATAAAGCAGGTGCTTTTAAAATGAGGTAATGGTAGTGGTGATTTGGCCTACACAGTTTAGACTGCTAGAGCCAGAAATATTATAAAGACACTGTTTTGCATTGAACAAGGGGAGCTAGAATAAACTACTTGATTAAAATAAAAAAAATACTTTCAGATTATGTGAGTACTTACATTTTTGTGTGGGGAACATATCATGAAAACTCATAATTTATGTGTAACATATATATACATATAATCTCTCTATACACAGAACACACACACACACATATATATATATGTATATATGTATATATATCTGTCATACTAAGGCAACACAGAAAAGAGTGTTGTATTTTATCCTTGATGAAAAGAATGTTCATAGAAAAAAACAAATTTTATCAAACAAATATCCTTACCCTGTTCTGAAGATAATCAATAAGCAATAAACATTTCATATATATATATAATATATTATATATATTTTATATATACATATACTATTCAGTTAAACCTTTGAGATAAACATATGTTTCTCTCAACGTTTTAACAAAAATATTATATTATTTCTACTAAAAAAGACTAAGCAACTGTCAGGAGTTTGGTTTCTTTTATAATGTGCTGCATTAAATTAGGTTCTCCTGCTTATTGGGTTAATTTATGAAACCTGCTGCCACAATTATTCAATTTAAGGGGAATTTAGGTTTTAGACTACTCTTTAGTTCTAAGAAAGCAAGATAATAAATTCTTGTGCAATTCTTCCCATTTTTAATGAATTTGATATGCTAATCTTGAACATTAAATCATAGACACAGACTTATAATTATAACAATAAAATGACACTTAAATAGTTACATGAAAATAGTTTATACAAACAGACAAGACAACATCCTATTAAAGTTACATAAAGTTTCTTTATGTAAGCATCTAGTGCTATGAATTTTCCTCTTAGTACTGCTTTTGAAGTGTCCCTTAAGTTGGAATTTTTGTACATTCATTTTCCTTGAATTTTTGAAAGTCTTGAACTTCGTTTTTATTTCTTCCTAGATTGAAGGGTGATTCAATTGAGCATTGTTCATTTTCTATGAGTTTGTTGGCCACACCTGTTTGTTTCTTGGGTCCATTTGTTTGGAAGGTCTTTTCCCAACCCTGTACCCTAAAGTAATGTCTGTCTTTGAAGCTTAGATGTGTTTCTTGTTTTCAGCAGAAGGGTGGATCCTGTCTTTGTATACATTCTTTTAGCCTGTGTCTTTATATAGGCAAGTTAAGACCATTAATGTTGAGGAAAAGTAAGGACCATTGATTGTTAATGAATGTTTGTTTTAGATTTGTTGTTGGCGGTGGTATTGTGAATATATTAGCCCTGCTTTACCCTTGGTTTCTTGTGAAGTGGGATTATCTATTGTCTATGTCTTTGTGAGCGAAGTTTACATCCTTAGGTTGCAGTTTTTCTTCCTAAACTTTCTGTAGGGCTGGATTTGTAGATACATATTGTGAAAATATGGCTTTGTCATTAAATATCTTGTATTCTCCATCTATAGTGATTGAGAGTTTTGCTGGGTATCCATGGGCTGGCATCCATGGGCTCTTAGTACTTGTAGAACATCTATCTTGCCTTGAGAGTTTCCATGGAGAAGTCAGGTGTAATTCTGATATGTCTGCCTTTATATGTTACCTGTCCTTTTTCCTTCCCTGATCTCAATACTCTTTCTTTATTCTGTATGTTAAGTGTTTTGATTATTATGAGTAAAGTGTCTTTTTTCTTTGGTCCAGTCTATTTGGTGTTCAGTATGCTTCTTGTACTTTCATGGGCATGTCCTTCCTCAGATTGGGAATGTTTTCTTCAATGATTTTGTTGAATATGTTTTCTACACCTTTGAGCTGGTCTTCTTTGCCTTCTTCTATTCCTGTTATTCTTAGGTTTGACCATTTCACAGTGTCCCACATTTCCTGGATGTTTTGTCTTCAGGATTTGTTGGATTTAAGATTTTCTTTGGTCAATGGTCTATTTCCTTTAGTTTATCTTTAGCACCTGAGTTTCTTTCTTTTTCTCTTCCATCTCTTGTATTCTTTGGTTATGCTTGTGTCTATAGTCCCTGGTCATTTGCCCAGTTTTTCTATTTTCAGCATTCCCTCAGATAGTGTTTTCTTCATTGCCTCTATTTCATTTTTCAAGTCTTGAACTGTTTCCTTCACCTGTTTTATTGTTTTTTTCTTGGCTTTTCTGATTTTCCTTTTCTTTCTTTCTTTTTTTATTTATAATAGTTATTTATAATAGTTTATAAATTGTTTATAAATATAAATATTTATAATATTTATAATAAATTATAACTTATTTATAATAGTTTGGCCATTGGCTCAGACTTCTTGTTGCTAGCTCTGCTCTCTCTCTCTCTCTCTCTCTCTCTCTCTCATTTATTTATTTTTTTATTAATAATATAATTTAAAATTTTTACATGTCGATCCCAGTTTCTTTAAGTGATTTGTTCATTTCTTGCATTTTTTTTGTGTGGTCTTTACCTCTGTTTCTTTCAATGTTTTGTTTTGTTTTTATTCCATTTCTTTAAGAGATTTTCTCACATTGTCTTTGAAGGCATCTATCATTTTTATGAAGATTTTTTTTATATTGTTTTCTTCTGCTTCATCAGCTTTGGTGTGTTCAGATCCAGTTGGTGTAGAGTCTCTAGATTCTGGTGGTGTCATTCTTGTCTTTCTATTGTTAGGTGTTGTAGTGCTGTCTTCCAATTTGCTTTTTCCAGTGTGTTGAGGTGGGGACTCTTTCTCCTTATGCTCCTCCCTAGATAAGCTTAGGTGTGTCAGAATTTCGATAGCTATAGCTCTGGGTGGTCCAAGCTCTCTCAGAGATCTTTCCTCAGGCAGGGGCCGGATGATGGGGGTCAAAGATCAGGCAGACAGGGACTTAGGATGGTGCATCAGTGATAGATCCCTCTGGCAGGGGAATGGAGCTCACAGATCAGGCAGGCAAGGACTCTGCTTCGCTATATTTTATAGTGAAAAACAAGATAAAGTAGTAAATCAAGATTAATTATGGACTACATTTGTGAGAATATAGAGTTGATAGGCAAATATGTTAAAGTTTTGGTGGGTATATGCATGTTTATAACTTGATATGAACAATATACTATTTATGAGACATTTTATTTATAGGGTAATATGTAGATTCATTTAGGTAGACAACTCACAAAGAAAATGACAAAAATATTTTAAAGTATCTTATTATTGTAATTATATCCTATGCTATTACATTTATTATACACTATTTTTATTCTTTATAGCCATGAGTGAGATGACCTAAGTTAAAACAGGCTTTTCATGTATTGTTGCCATGTACTTATCAATTCATGTGTAAGCATAAATACAAAATTTTCAAAGATTTAATTACCATTGCGGAATTGGATTCTCTAATTTAATTGAGAAATGCCTAGGTTAGTCTTTGAAAACATGGAAACAACTAGAATATGACCAATGGATTAGTCAAAATTCTGTGGAAATAATAATGAAACTTAAAAGTGAGGAAAACTTTATAGGTGAAATGGAAGATGGTGCAGAGACAAAGGCAACTACCATACCTTTATTTAACTAAAAAACATAAAAGAGAATCCCTGGGGCATCAAAGAATTAAAGGTTTCAGAGGTTTATTCTGAGCTGCTTGATAAGTAGCACAAAAAGAGAATAGGAGTTATTCATCAAGATTCATGCCTTTGTTTTATTTCTGAGAAAATTTGGCACTAGAGTACTCTTTGGGCAAGCTAGTGGGGTATTTTCCCTTTTTTAAATTTTAGATATTAAAATGTAATTGCATATTATTTCTATTCTCTGTTCTCTGTTTTCTTAATTAATGATGGATGTGAGAGGGCCAAGCTCATGGTGGGCAATGCCATAATTGGAGTTTTGGTCCTGCTTGGTATAATAATACATGCTGCTAAACAGCAGGGAACATCCAGTAAGCATCATTCCTTCATGGTCTCTGTTTCAGTTGCAGTCTCCAGGTTCCTGCTATGAGGTCCTGCCCTTATTACCCTCCCAGATGAATTCAGATGTGAAAGCCAAATAAATCTATTTCTCACAGAGTTATTGTTGGTAATTGTGGTAAATAAATATTGAAAATTTAATTTAATAATTTTTCTTGCTTGAATCTATTTTTATTCATAATAATCAGTATTTAATATATTTCATAAAAATATTTCTGTAATCCCTAAGTCCCATTTTTCATTCAAATATGCCACTATGATTATAAAATATTGAAGGTATTTTTGAAATTAAAATATCATAATCAAAATCATCTAACAGTAAACATGCTTCATTGGATATTTCATTTATTAAAGTTCATTTACTTCATAACTCAGTTCTGTGCAAATTTTATGGCAATAATTATGTTTCATTTTACTAAATATATGTTAAATAAAGATAGATAATAAAAATTTTTATCACAAAATTTACTATACATTCTGTAGAATGTTTTCAAAATTGTACATTGATACAACCAGAGAGAAAAATAAATATTTATGTGTTCATGTATTATGTCAATTATTCTTAAATACAAAAGTAATTTCTATTTATTTAATTATTTTGGTCTGGCTTCTTCCACAATAACTTCACTCTCTTCTACTATAGGTAAATATTGAACAATGAAGCCCATTTTATTGATGTTAAGAAAAATCTCATCCTCTTGGACTGTATGCTCTTTCATTTTCTTATTGATGTGAAGGCTCCCACCAAAAAAGAACTCTAGACCTACAACTGTGGGGACTCCAGGGGACTGATGTAGGTCTTCTGTGTGTGGGAGACAGTTGTGAAGCTTGGACTGGCTGAGGGGTCCCTGGCAGTAGGACCACAATAAAAACCTGATGCATGAGCTAGCTTGTTGGGATCCCACTCTTCATGCTGGGATGCTATGCTCAGCCTTAATGCATGTAAGAGAGGCTTGTCCCTGCCACAATATATTGTGCCAAACTGTGTTGACACCTCATGGGAGCCCTTATCTGTGTGGAGAAGTAGACAGGGGTGGACTTGAGGGAACTGAGTGGGGGTGGGAAGAGGTGAGATGTGTGGGAGAAAAATAAATAAAAATAAATAAATAAATGAATTATTTGAAAATGTATATACAATAATATATACAAATGTATACAAACATTAGATTGTTGGAGGCAATGTCTCATTACAGAAGTCATTTTGAAATGTTTTTCTTTATAAAAAGACAGATATAGAATATATTGAACTTATTAGAAAAATGTAAAAATGCATTTATTTATTACTCTATTATCAAATAATCTAAAACCTCTGGGGTTCTAGATCTTAGGGAAAAAGGAAAAGTAAATTTCTGTAGTTAAAGAAATTGTAGCTATATATGTTGGGTAAAAGATATAAAATTAAATGGGAGATTTTAGTTTTTAATCTTTCAATAAGATACTTATTGAGTTCAATTAACAACACAGTATCATTTAAAATTATATAGACACATTATAAATTTGAAAAATTTCTTAGTCAGAAATTAAATATCCTTGAAAAGAAACCTCAAAATGAAAACTGCTAAACTAGAATATTTGTAAATTGTGGTAAAATAAATAAAACACTAAAATTTACACTGAACCCAATGCTAGTTTTATAGTATACAAAAAAATTATCATTAAATTAGAAAATGTTTTTATATAAGTAAGGAGAATATTTGTTTTTTATCTTTATATAACTAAGAGGAACACCATGAAATTATCTATGCCTATTATCTTGTGAAATTTGTTATAAGAAGCATTTTTCTTTGCTTGTTTCTTTTATCTCATGCAATGATAGACTAGGCACTGAATATAGCCAGAACTTAAGTTTACAGCATGTGACAGTTGATCAGTGTGTGTGTGTGTGTGTGTGTGTGTGTGTGTGTGTGTGTGTGTGCCTTACAGTTGAGTCTAGCTAAGACACAGACACCCTGGCACTGTAATTACATCAAGTTGTGATGATGTGTGTGCTGAGAAACAAATTTTGTCTTCTGCATCAGGAGCAAGGGACCCAAGGTTGCCTTTGTATAAAATGAGAGTTTTGTTCTAGTGTATTTTCCATCCATTGTATATGACCATGACACACGTTTACCAAAGTACAAAGCCAATGCTATAGGAAATTGTGATGCTATCTCATCTCATTTGCAAGGGACAGGAAACCCCTTCATATCATGATGAAGCCCATGACAGCTGAGCAGTGAGGAGGTTGACCTCTCATTTAACCCATTGGGTTTCCACTATGACCAAACAGTTTCTACATGATGGAAAAGCCTATACAAGGATCCTCACACTAACTAAAAGAACTTAATGTCCCGGGGAATAAAAGGGAGGTCACAGAAAGCAGGTATTATGGAAGGTATAAATACTGTCTCATTAACTCTGAACCTTTCTATCTCATGCCCTCAGGCATCATCAGGTTCTTCAGTACTGGCACAGTGGGGAGCTCATCCCATCATAGACCCAGGCAGAATTTGCCAGGTTTGATAAGGTAATGGAAGGAGAAATACTTGTTCTCTTTTTACTTAAAAACTTGTAGATTGACAGGGAATAAAAGAAATAATTAAAAAAGATACTGAAATATTAGAGAAATTTCTTTAAAAAGAAGTATTCTAAGTTGTAGCTAGTTGTTTTCTGCCAGCCCTCCTGGTCCTGCCGCCGCACCAGCTCCAAATAATATGCAGATACTCTGTATTTGATATAAGGCTTTTGGTCAGGTACTAGTTTCTTATTGACTAGAACAACTCATTTCTACTTATCTAAGTATTTCCACGTGGTCATCTTATCAGAGAGTGGCAGGTCCACATGCTGCTCTCTTTTGGCTCTCCATGCTGACTCCTCCTTCCTACTTCCTACTTCCTCTTAGTCTCCTAGTCCCTCCTATCTTGCTTTCCAATTTGCCAACAGGGTTTATTCATTAACCAGCATGAGAAATATATATACAGAATAACATCTCGCATCACTGAGTACTATACCCTTATTGCCATGGCCCATCTGCCTGAGTAAGTTCTGTATTTTGTTGCTGACTTTGGGTCCCTGACCACTTTTTCATGTTAGAAAATTTCACTGTGTGAATTGGTTCTGGATCATATCTAGTTACAAATTAACCCTTTAACTTTTTGCCTGACTTAAAATCCAGAATTTCTTTCTTAGGATGCTGAGGGTCATATATACCAGCACTTTTCCCTATTATCTCTGTAGCCCAATAGCCTAACTTCAATAACCATGAGGAAGAATTAGTGTACTATTGCATTGAGGTGCCCAACAGCTCTAGAATCTTCCAGAGCTTTCCCACCAGTTTAAGATAGCAAATAAAGAAAGATTTCCTGCTATTTCTTTCAAGGAAATTGGATTTTAATATTTTTACTTTATTACCGTAGTCTTAATCTCCTATTGAATTATCTGCTGCAATTTGACACATGTGGCAAATAAACATACATATTTAAAATAGATAATAAGTGAAGAAAAACCATGACATTTAAATTAACAAAATGTAAAAAATATAAAAAGAAAAATTTCAAAAAATTATAGAAAGACAATGGAAAATATCCACCATATAAACTTTTACCTTACCTGTTCTAAATTTGGATGAGGTAAAAACGCAATCACCATTGAATTATATAATTTGATGAAAGCTGGGAGTTTTGAAGAAATAATGTAAGTGCAATTTGTGTACTGACTTACTCTTGTCATTTGCTGTATACACTAGATCTGAGTGGATAAACAGGATATGCCATAATTTCTTTTTCTGACCAGGACTTTGGAAGAGTTTATGCTCTTTTGGCATAGCATGGGATTTTTCCTTCATTTAAGGAAGGGAAAAGCAAAACTTATAAGTTTACTTCATTGACAGGAACATGGCAACTTGTTTCTGCTTCCATCTGGGAAACTTAGAGGATGGGAGAATGGATTAGCTACTCCATTGGACAGCTGAATGAAGTATAATTAGCTTTAGGAAACGTTGGACACTTCAGGAGGGTCAGTCTACCTTAGGAGTCAGATTGGGCACTGATCACAGGCCACTGAAGTACAAACCTGCTGTGACATTGGAACATTACAACTTTCCTATCTCCCTGAACTTGCTTAGTTCCATCTGCTTCAACTTCCCTGTAGGTACAGGTTTAAGCTAAAGAGATGAAGATGGATGGCATAAGGGAAAGCCAGCATCTCCCCTCCTGCCATAGGCCAAAAAAGCAGCATGTCTCAAAAGGAAAAGCATAAATTTCAAATATGCTGACGTTTGAATTACTGTGAGAAGTATACACATGTATTCCTGGGAGTACAGTGATGTTGGATGAAATTGTGATTGTGATAATACATGTATGCATTTTTCCATGAATATTCCTACCTAAAACCTAAGAATACCTGCATTATCTGCTGAGAATAAATGTACAGTTTTGTTATTGAAGAAAATTTAAAGTCACAAAGAAAAAAATGGTAAAGATGCTTTTAACACTTTTAATAAGTCCTGGTTGGTCAAGTAACAGTCAACCAAACATTTGTAGTTTGAACAGCACTAATATAGCAGTATGCATGCTTAGACGCCCTAAGACTTCAATTGTGTAGTGAAATGATTGTTTCATTCTTCAATTTTAACTCTAACTCCATCTCAGCTCTCTATTAAAGAATAGTATATTATCATCAGTCCAATGTACTACCTCACTCCAAATGAAAATTTAACAACCAATTAAAGTTATCTCTTTAAGTGGTGAGTTCCTCTACCTGTTTGTCTTTCTTGCTTGATTGGATTAGGAAAGAGGTGGTTGGATTTGACTTATTTTGATGACTTGTAACTCACTTCAACTTGAGAGCAAGAGAGTGCACATGCACGAGAGAAAGCGCTCTTAATACTTTCTGAATTTTGTAGAAGTATTTGTGTTATATAATGTGTTCTCCCAGGACCAAATTTAAACACATGAGATTCTCCTCTGTGAGCTCACATATTCTCTTCATGGATGTGATCACAAGAATTCTTTGAGAACTTTCTCCATAAGAAATCACACAGTAGGAATTCAAAGCACTTCTTTCTCAAGACCTTACCAACTTGCCAGGAAGTCCTTACATTTGCTGTATGCGACAGGATAGATCCATGAATTCTTCTGTGTCTTGGATTTCTATATCTCTTTAACATTTCTTGGAATGAAGAGCATATGTGTGTGTAAAATATCAGGCCTTTGTAAATGTGATTAGATAGTGCAAAGCCCATTTATGAACGAATGAGTGATTTATTAAATTTATTTTACAGTATCCTTCCTGTTCCCATTTGTCAGCAGAGGGTTAAAAAACAAAGGGCAACTTTGCAAGTAGCCATCAGCCCCACCAGACATAGATCATGACTTCGTTCTTATTATATTCAATTTTAACAAGTATTTTATTGCTTACAAGTCACTCAATCTCTTCACTTCTTGAAACAAAAATGAATTAACTACATGGGTCTTTATACTACAGTTTGAAATTTTTATTTGCATTTTTTAATGTTCTTAATTAAAACATATCAGCAAGACTTTCTCCCAGTCTTTTATTCTTATCGTTCCTTTCCAGTAATCTTCCATGGGACACTTCTTACTATCCCCCTACACTCAAGGTTTTATTTTCTTGTTCTTTGATATCTACTAGTGTGTGTGTGTGTGTGTGTGTGTGTGTGTGTGTGTGTGTGTGTTTTGCATAAACATATAAACATATGTAAACACATAAAAAATTTGATGAGTCATTGTTTGCATTTATATGGTTTCAGGGCTGACCACTACATTGAACAACCAATAAGGGGTTCATGCCTAAGTCAGGCTAATTCTTCTTCTCCTAATATTCACTAGTTGCATATAGTTCTTTTACAAGGCTTGAAATCTCACAATATTTCCCTCTTTCAATTTAATATGCCTATTGATATTTTATTATTAGACAAGAAAAAATAAAACTCTATTCTTAATACAAGATAAGTACATTCCAAGTGTTATTTGATTTTACCTCTACTTCTAATCTAATTCAAATACAGTACAAATAGAAATAACTTTTGATAAATGGACATGTTAAAATAATATTGTTTTTAAAATAGCAACATATTAACTAGTCATGCATATTACTTGACTATGTATTTAAGTTTTTAAGGACTATGCTACCAAACAATTTATGCTTCATTGTGTAAAACTATATTTGTGGTTAATTCATATGCACACACACACTGCTTTAGAATATTATAGACTATAAAATAATCCATTTCCTGACTTGACATGTAAATGTAAGACCTTGAGTTTGGATATTTAGAATCCAGCTGTGGCAGGTCATGGGGTTGTTGTCTGTCACCTCAAAGATCCTATGGCAAGAAGAGCCAAGGAAGCAAGAGAATCTATTGAATCTCTAAGCTAGCTAGTCTGGCATACATTGCTACAAACAACATACATGTTGACCGAACAAGTTGGAAAGCAAGAAGTGGTACTAAAGGTTGGACTTCCAAATGTGCTGTCATACACTCACTTTCATCCACAGATGAATACACACACACAGAGTTACACACAACATGCATATTTCTTTATGGGCATGGTCAAAGAATCTTGTTATAATTTTAACAGATATCAATGTATATCCCAAAAAATCCCAATTATGTATGTATATACCTGTGAAGTAAGTTTCAGATATATATTTATATGTAAATCACAAATATATATATATATATGTATATATATGTGTGTGTGTGTGTGTGTGTGTGTGTGTTTATTTTTCTATTAAAACATAACCCAATGAGTTATATTAAATTTATCACTAAAATGTAACAAAATATTATAATAAAACCAGGAGAAAATATTCATAAAATGAGCATTTTACATACAAAGGGAGTCTTTGTGCAGAAGGAAGATTGTGAAAAGAAAATCGCGACTCCCAAACAAACCAAAATAATTTATAAATGTACAGTGTCTAATTGTTCATATAAGGTGGGACAAGAAAATAATTCAATATATGTAATATTGCATATTAGGTATGATTCACGGTAAAATAAAAGAACCAAAAATATTAATTTGGCTGTTTTTAATTAAAGTTAACTACTTTTAATAAAAGAATGACTTTCATTCAAATAAAATATGCTCATGCAATTGTCACTAAGGGATTTTGGAATTAAATTTGTTGTTTAGGTTTTCTCTTTTTTTTTTAGGGAACTTAAAAACAGAACAGTAGACTGCTTTCACATTAAAGGATAAAACATCTGTTATTTCAGCTGTTTTGAATATTATTGTTTCTCTCAACTCCATGAAGTATCAAATTAAGAAATGGCCCTTGCCTCTATTGCAATGTCTTTAGAACATACAGGTATGGAGGGCTTGTTCAATATGACTTCACCTATTTCTCATTTTCAAATTCTACTCCACATGTTCTTGCTGCTAATGTAGATCCAAATTCCAGGTCCTATCCATATAATCAATACTGGATGTCATCCTACATTTTGATCTCTTCAGTTTCCCTATTCACATTCTTCATGCATGTGTTTTGCTTGCTTCCTCAGCAAATATCTCTTTGAATTACTAGAATGGAATCCTTCTGTAATAATATTTTTAAAAATGTAAATAATATTCATAGTACAAATATCTAATTTAACATTTATAATAACAATGAACTCAAAATAGCATAATAATGTCCTTAAACATCAAATAAAATATCTTGTATATGTTAGCCAGCTGATATAAATAGTAGTGGATCAAACCTTGGCTAATATTTTTCCTTAAAATTGATGGTCTTATAGTTCTTAAAATATGTGTAAATGTTTCTGTTTCAATTGTAATGTTAATGATAAACTTTACCAATATTATAAATAAATTTTTAAGAATAATGAAATAAAATGATTTATAATGGTTAAAACCTTTTTCATTAATATTGCAAATTTCTTCCTGAACATATGACCTAAATTTTCATTCATCAGAAGCGCTGACAAGTATCTTTTTCCCTACCTCCCATTAATATATTTCAAATTTCAAAAAGGAAAAATAAGCATAATTAATTGTTATTGGGTTATTAGTGACAGTATCATTGTTATCTACTTGAATATAATAGATACATATTGTTATATTTGCCTTATATATGTTCACATTAGGAATAATCTAATTTATATCTACACTGAGTAACATAAATACTAATATATCTACCATAAATTTGGCTACTATAAAGTAGCTTATAATAGATATATCTCCCTTTTACACTTTTGACTTTATCATTATTTATTTTAAAACTTAATGTAAATTTTTATTGTTATGAAATGCAATTATGTTTATCTTTCTATCATGGCATGAACAAGTAAACTAATAATTCAAAGACAATAATTAAAATTGTTTGTATATGTAAATAACTAAAATATAATGAAAATAATATTGTTTCATTGTAAAACTGATTGGATTTTCTACAAATGAACCCAGTAATGGGTGACTGATATAAAAACTTTGTGTTTCAAGCTTTTAAATGTAATCTGTCTGTATCTTTCATCTAGTACAAAGTTGATTCATTTGTATTTTGGTGCAAGTAAAGGACAGAGCTGTCTGTTGCTGTAGATATTCACTCATTTTAAGAAAATTCACTCTCATTAAAATTTAGAGCTATGGTTCCGTTGACATTTCTTTTACAAGCTGCCCAATTATCTTCATTGTTTCTTTACTCATTAAAATTTGTTTCACCACAATACTTCCTAATAAAGTTAAATTTGATAACACTACATCAAAGTACTTTAATACTGCTTAAGTAGAATAATCAACCTGGATTCATTTTATCTCTGCCAATCTAGACGGGAGTCCATATAAACAGAGTTGTCAAACACGAAAATACCAGGAAAGACTGACAGCTGCCTTGTGTCTTTAGGTACCAAATTCGGTGATTTCCCCTTTCAGATCTGTTAGGATAGTTAACAAAATATATTTTCCTTGCATTTTTGAACAAAAGCCTTATGTTTCTTAATTATTGTTACTTAAAGATTTGTAACCTTATACTATGTGTAGCTTCCTGGCATTTAAAAATCTATACATTCTATTTCCTAAGCACTGAAATTAATTTATACTTGTTCTGACTAGAAGCAAAAGGAGAACCAAATGTGGAAAGAGATTTTGTGTTAAAAAATGAATTCTACTGCATAAAACATAAATGAATATAAATGAATCATGAAGTAATTAACCTAATTTTAGAAAAGAATGATGGAATAGGATGAGCATCATTATTCATTTGACAGGGTACAAAATCATCATGAAGACAATCTTCTTGATGTCTACAAGGGTGTTCCCAAAAAGGTGTAACCGAAAAAGGGAACACCCATCCTGGGTGTATATAGAACCTCTTAATGAATAAAGTTATGTCCTGAATGAATGAAACAATCCAACTGAGTAATGACATGCCCCTCTCTCTGCCCTCTGACGATGGTGCAATGTAATGAGCCACATACCTGCTGCTACACATTCCTGTCAGCCTTCATTGACTCGACCCTCAAAATGGGAGTTACATCAATTCATCTTTAGGCAGGATCCTTAGCAAAGCCACAGCATAAGAGATGACAAAGTCATGATTCCCACTGCATTGCTGAGGCCTGGGAAGATAAAGGCTATGAAAAGATGTGTTTTTAACCAGGTATAGAGACTTGTCTTGATCGTCTTGCCTGGAGGACTGAAGAACTCAGCCATGGCCTAACAAAGCAGTCCCTGACCTTACAACATATGAATTATCTTCACTACAAAAAGCCAGTATAAAAAAATTAATAAAATGATATCATTGAAGGTAAATATGACCCGCTACTAACACAGATAAGCACAGGTTTTGGAATAATGCCAAACAATAATTTCTCAAACAAGCTTTGTAGAGTACTTTTTCAAAAACAGATTGAGTAATATCTAATGTCCTTGGAAACTCAAATTGGCCTCATAGGAGATATTTGTTTACTATAAACTCTCCTCATGATACATTTTTAGGTGTCATCGTTTTTGCTATCAAAGACACTTTGAAGTGCCAATTGTTAACACTTAGGGGCTTCCTGGCTTTGTAAACATGCAATTTTTAATATGAACTCTGTTTTTTCTTAAGGATCACAACACGTAGTCACACGTGTTCAAATGTGGCAAAGTTTACTTGGTTTCTTACTGCTTTACTCCAAAGGTAATAAGCAAGGAAGGATTTTTTTTTCATTTTCCATTTTTTAATTGAAAATATAATATTATCTTATATAGTGTATCCCAACAACAGTTTCCTCTCTTTATTCCCCATCATTTCTCTTCCTCTATTCCTCTATCTTCCAGATCTACTTCTCTTCTATTTCACTTCAAAAAAGAGGAGGTCTGGAAGAGACAACAACCAAACACAACAAAGCAGAATACAGTAAGACAAGGAAAATGTCCTCATACAGATGTTGAAACAAGTAGTCCAATAGGAGGAAGAGACCCAAGAATAGGCAAAATTGTCAGAGATACACATGCTCCTATTGTTTTCAGTGCCCCCCAAGCCCCACCAAACTACCAGTCATAATATGTATAGGAAGGTGACCAGATGTGGATCCTTTTATACATGGGGCTTGCTGCCTCAGTCTCTGAGAGCACATATGAGCCCCACTTAGTTGATTCATTGGGTCCTGCTCTCCTGGTGTTCTTCACATTTTTTAACTTCTGTAGTATTTTCCTCCCTCTTCCACCATATTCCCCAAGTTCCATGTGGAAGAACCCAGTGGGAACCACCAATTTAAACTCTTATCTTCACATAATTTCTTGCTGTGGGTCTATGCATCTTTCTCATCTGCAGCCAGAGAAAGCCTCTCAGGAGATGATTGGACAAGTAACAGAATATAACTTGGAATGTAGCAGAATATCACTTGGAATTATTTCATTGATTTTCAAAATTTTTATTTATGAATTAATGTGTTTGGACTGTCATGTTTAGTTCTACTGACTCTGGGATCTGCTGTTTTGGGTTCCTGATCACCAAGACAATGTAAAGCATGGCTCCTGTCTTCTGGAATGGGCCTCTATTTACACGAGATGTTTGTTTGCAATTGCCCCAAGTTCTGCTCAACCATTCCCAGAGCATATCTTGAAGGCAGGACAGACCTAGAGAATTTGTGGCTGGGTCAGTGTTTAGGTTTCTCTTTCATGTAGCCTGGAGTGCCACCTTCCCACTCCAGAGACTAGATTTAGGGATGAAGACTCCATGCAGGCAAGTATTATACCCTGCTACCATTCAATGAGCTGTGTGGCTATTGTCTTTGGCAAAGAGGCTCCATACTCAGTTTTTAGAAAAGACTTACTGTCTGAGTATCAACTTGGATCTTTTGGGAATCTCCACTGCAACCCCTTGAACCACAAATCAATGCAACCCAGTGCCTGGCTACAAACGTGAGTTGGATCAGACTCCATATCACCCATTGCTCAGAGTCCTTATTAGAGTCACCGTATTAGAATACTGGAAATTTCCACTCCAATAGGATTCCTCATCTGCCCAAATTTCTCACATTTCAAGCTGTCTCTCCATGTATTCTCCTTTTCTATGCCTTCTGCATGCATGATCCCTTCATCCCCTTTCTCCACTTGCACCCAATATATGCACAAAATCTATTTCATTTCCCCATTCCAGGGAAATTCATGTGTGCCTCATCCCAACCCACCTCTTTACCTAATATATCTGGGTCCATAAATTCTAGCTTGATTATTATTTACTTAATAGCTAATGTCTACTTATAACTGAATACATCCAATATTTGTGCTTCTGGGCCTGATTGATCTCACTCAGTGTTTTGTCCATCTGCCTGCAAATTTCAAGTTGACATTGTTTAACAGCTGGATAGTAATCCATTACATAAATCTACCACATTTTCTTTATCTAACTAATCTTCAGTTGAAAGAGAGACATCTTCATTGTTTTTAGTTTCTGCCTATTATGAATAAATTTGCAAAAATCATAGTTGAGCAAGCACAGTACTATCCTGTGATTTTATGCCCAGGAGTAGTATAACTTGGTATTGTGTTATCAGTTTTCTGAGTAGCCACCATATTAATTTCTATAGTGACTGCTTAAATTCCCCATCCTCTAATCTCATGTCAGAATGAGCAGTCATATATGTTATTGATCTTAGTAATTCTGTCAGTTTTAAGATGGAATCTCAAGGTAGATTTTCATTTCTCTTATGGATAAATATGTTGAACCTGTCTTTAAGTGTTTCCCATTGTTTCTTTGTTGAGTATTCTCTGTTTAGTCTTTTTAGTTCTGTTCACTATAATTTAATTGGAGTATTTAGGTCTCTCTCTCTCTCTCTCTCTCTCTCTCTCTCTCTCTCTCTCTCTCTCTCTCTCTCTCTCTCTCTCCCTCTCTGCCACTTAGGATCTTTATGTATTTTGATAATGAGACTTCTATTTTATGTGTAATTGCTAAAAATATTTTACCTTTTTGTAAGCTGCCTCTTTATCGAATTGACATTGTCCTTTGCCTTACAGAAAATTTTCAGTTTCAAAAGGTCCCATTGATTAATTGTTGATCATAGTGTCTCCTCTATCAGTGTTTGTCTCTGAAAATTGTCTCCTGTGCCAATACATTCATGGCCATTCTCTGCTTTTTCCTATGTCATCTTTAGTGTGTCTGGCTTTATGTTAATGTTTTTGATTCACTTGGACTAGAATTTAAGCAGGGTAATAAATATGGATCACCTTGCATTCTTTTAAGTGCAGATGTCCAGTTAGACCAGAACCATGGGTTGAAGATGCTTCTTTTTTCCACTCTATTTCTGGCTTCTTTATCAAAAATCAGGTGTCCATAAGTGTATAGATTTAGGATTGTTGCAATATTTCCTTTTTTTCTCTCATATGAAGTTGAGAATTATCTTTGCAAGGTCCATCAGGAGTTTTCATAAGTAATATGTAAATTGCTTTAGGTAGGATGACTCGTTCTAGTATTTTTTTCAACTCTTATTTTATGAAAATACACTATATCACAACCACTGTACCACATCCCTCTACTCCTCCCAGCTTACCCATAATCTCTTCTCTCCCTCAGATTCACTCCACATCTATTTTCTCTTAAAAAAAAAAAAGCAGGCTTCAATGCAATGACATCAAATGAGACAAAACAAGATCAAAGGAGTCAAGCCAAAATTTCTCATATTGATACTGGACAAGGCAATCTAGGTGGAGGACACAGTCAAAAGAGTCAGAAATACACTGTTCCCATTAACAAGAGTGCCACAAGTATACCACCACCAATTCATAAGCATGGGTGATCTTTGCCTGTACTGATACCTTCCTCAATTTCTTTCCTCATAATCTTCAAGTTTTTATATGTCTTTCACTTGCTTGGTTAGAACTACCCCAGTATTATTTTTTATTTCTGGCAATTGTGAAATGTGTTGTTTCCCTGATTACTTTCTCAGTCTATTTATCATTTCTATTTAGGGCAGAGGCTACAAAGATTATTTTCAAGTTAATCTTGTTAATTTTCTATTCTGTAAATTTTCTAAAACTCTTTATCAGCTATAAGATTTCTCGGCTGGAATATTTAGGCTCACTTATATATACTACCTTATCATCTACAAATAGTAATATTTTGTCTTCTTCCTTTCCAATTTGCATGTTATTGATCTCTTTCACTTTTTTATTGTTCAAACTAAAACCTCAGTACTACATTGAATAGATATGGAAAGATTGGAAAGCCTTGGCTTGCTCTTGATTTCAGTGAAATTTCTTTGAGTTTCTCTCTGTTTAATTTTATGTTGGCTCTAGGTTTGCTGTAAATTGCCTTCACTATGTTTAAATATGTCTCACAGATCCTTAATCTTTCCAGAACTTTTATCATGAAAGAATGTGGGATTCTGTCAAAGGCTTTTACAGCTTCTAATGAGATGATACTTTTTTTTTTTTTTTTTTTTTTTAATCTTTCAGTTTACTTATATGGTGGATTATACTTACTTCCTTTCTTATGTTGACCCACCCCTTTATCTCTGGGATGAAACCTAATTGATCATGGTAGATTCTCTTTTTTGATCTTAGATTTTGAGTGTTTGATAAGCATTTTTTTTGCATCTATGTTTTTGAGTGAAATTGGTGTGGAATTCTCTTTCTTTGTCAAGTCTTTATGTGGTTTATGTATCAAGGATAATTTTGTTCTTAGAAAATGAATTTGGCAATGCTCATACTGTTTCTATTTTGTGGAGTGTTTTGAAGAATATTGGAGTAAAATCTTGAAAGTCTAGTAGAATTTTACTCTAAAACTATCTAGCCCTGTGCATTTTTAGATTAACAGATTTTTATTGACTCATTCAGTCTCACTAGGGAATATAGGTCTGTTTAAATTGTTTATGTGACCTTGATTTAACTTTGATTAGTGGTACCTTTTCAGAAAATTAACCATTTCTTTATAAATTCCTTGTTAGTGTAGTGAAGATTTTTAAAGTATGATCTAATGATTCTTTGTCTTTCCTCTGTATCTGCTATTATGTTCCCCTTTTTATTTCTGATGTTGTTCATTTGGTCATTGTTTCTGCATTTTGGAGTTAGTTTGAATAAGGATTTATCTTTCCTTTAGATTTTCTCAAAGAACCATATCTTTGTTTCATTGATTATTTTATTAACATCATTGTTTCTATTTTACTTCAACCCTCTTCGATTAATTCCTGCCATATACTCTTCTTGGATGGCCTTACTTCTCTTTATTATATAGTTTCAGGTGGGCGGTTAAGTTGTTAGCTCCCATATTTTCTAGGCACTTAGAGTTATGAACTTAGTATCTTAGTATCACTTTCATTGTGTCTCATTAGGTGTGTATGTTGTACATTTAATTTAATTGATTAATTGATTTCTAGAAATCTTTTCATATCTTCTTTGTTTTTAAGTTTCTGTCATGACTCATCTTTCATTCACTAGAGGATTGTTCAGTTTCCATGACTTTAGAAGCTTTCTCTTGTTTCTGCTACCTAGCTTTTATCCAAGGTGATCTGATAGAATGCAGGGGGTTATTTAAATTTTCTTGTATCTGTTGAGACTTGCTTTGTGTCTGAGCATTTGGTCAGTTTTGGAGAAAGTTCCATGCAATGCAGAAGTATATCCTTTTGAGTTTATGTGGAACATTCTGTATATATCTGGTAGGTTCATTTGGTTTATACCATTCTCAGCTCCAGCATTTCTCAGTTTAGTTTTTGACCATTGTTGAGAATGGTATAATGAAGTCTCCTACTATTATTTCTTGTGAGTCATTATGTTATTTAAGCTATAGGTGTGTTTCTTTTTCAAAGTTGTGTGCCTTTATGATTGAGGCATATATGTTAAGAATTGAAATGTCATCTTATCATAGTCTTCCTTTGATGAATACATACAGTTCCTCCCCCATTTCTTTTGATTAATTTTGAAGTCCATTTTGTTAGATATTAAATTGGTTATGCTAGTGTCTATATTTTAGTTTCTATTGCTGTGAAAAGATACCATGGTTATGACAACTCTTATAAAGGTAAATATCTAATTGAAGTTTGCTTATACTTCAGAAGTTTTATTCATGTCCAAGATGGAGTGAAGCATAATGTCACACATCAAGACACTGTGCTATAGGAACCAAGAGTTCTACATCTGAATGGGTAAGCAGAAGAAAGAGATGAAAGACACTGGGCCTGATTTGAGCATTTCAAATCTCAAAGCCCACCCTCAATGGGACACTTCCTTGAACAAGGCCACCCTACACAAACAAGGTCATACTTCCTAATACTTCTACTCCCCTTGTGACCTAGCATTCGAATCTATGACTCTATATGGAGGACCATTCTTATTCAAACAAACACAACCATTTGTGTGGTATACCATTTTTCATCCATTCACACTAAGTTAATATTGGCATTGGCATTGGGATGTGTTTTGTCTGCAAAAGAAGGATGGATCCAGTTTTCGAATTCGTACTACAACTCTTTGCATTTTTATTAGGAAGTTAACACAGTTGATACTGAGAGATGTGAATGACCAATGATTGCTCACTTCTCTTATTTCTTTCCATTGTTATTATTGTTGTGGTGATGGGATGTGTGTGTGTGTGTGTGTGTGTGTGTGTGTGTGTCTATATTTGCTTTCAAGAGAGGAATAAATAATTTGCAATAGCATTGTAGTTGTACATAGATACTCTTGAAGCATTGGAAACTACAATATGCAGTGAGATTTCAATTATTTGTGTCTTCTGAAGCAATAAAATATAACTTAAATAAATACTATGCAAACAGAGACACAAAAATGAACTTGACTCTGATTTGGATTGAAATTTTAAATACTACTAGTATTCATTTAAAAATCAACAGAAGAGAACTTGAATAAGTGACTTATACCTTTTTAATGCAGTGCAGGTGTTATTTGTTGTTGTGAAATGTTATTCGGAGTATGTACATTCTAAAACAATAAGAAAATCTCTAAAGTGTTTTTCACATATTTCATTTACCTGCTCATTTCCAAATATACAAGTGACTTCCCAGTATCAATAACACTGTTGACTGCAGAAAGATCCATGGCTATCACCATCAACAAAAGTTAAGACCAAAAGGATCAAAGACCTCAACATAATTTCAGTCTTAGAAGAGAAAGTGGGAGGTACCCTTGAAGAAATTTGGTAGAGGAGATAACTTCCTGAACATAACACAGTAGCACAGACACTGACAGCAATGATTAATAAATGTACCTCCTGAAGCTAAGAAGGCTCTGAAGGCAAAGGGTATAGTCAACAAAACAAAATAGCAGCCTACAGAGTGGGAAAAGATCTTCACAAACCCCACATTAGACAGAGGGCTGATCTTCAATATATACATATTATTCAAAAAGCTGGTCACCAAAACACTAAATAATCTAATCAAAATCTGGGATACAGAACTAAATAGAGAATTCTCAATAGAGGAATTTAATATGGCTAAAAGACACTTAATAAATTATTCAACATCCTCAGTGATCAGGGAAATGCAAATCAAAACAATGCTGAGATAACATCTTACTCCTTTCAGAATGGAAGTAAATATTACATAATCATAAATATTAATGACAGTTTATGCTGGAGAGGATGTGGCAAGAGAGGAAAACTCCTCCACACCTGGTGAGAGTGCAAATTTCTACAGCCATTTTGGAGATTAAAATGGCAGTTGCTCAGGAAAATGGGAATCAGTCTACCACAAGATCCAGCAATTCCACTCTTAGGCATGTACCCAAAAGATGCACATCCATGCAACGAAAACGACTTTTCAACTATGTTCATAGCACTTGTAAACAACCTAGAGGCACCTCAAATAAAGAATGGATAAATAAAATGTCGTACATTTATATATTAGATTTCTACTCATCAGAAAAAAAAATAAAAGAAATCTTGAAATTCTCAGGCAAATAGATGGAACTGGAAGAAACCATCCTGAGTGAGGTAACCAAGTCACAAAAAGATAAACATGGTATGTACTCATTCATATATGTATTTTAGACTTAAAGCAATGGGTCAGCAGCCTACAATCTACACCACCAGAACAGCTAGGAAACAAGTAGGGTCGATCCTGCGAGACACATACATGGTCCCAAAGAATGTGAAAGGGACACGATCTCATGAGTGGAGGGGCAGTAAGTGAAGGGGGAGTTAGGAAAAAGGGAAGGGGAAAAGAAGAGGGGCGAGGAGAACATGAGGATACAGGAAGATTGAGTCAGGGGAGGAATAGGATAGTGCAAGAAAGAGATAACATAATAGAAGAGAGCCATCATAGAATTGCAGAGAAGTCTGGCATTAAAGAAATTTCCAGAGACCTATAAGGATGACCAAACTCACAATCTGAGCAATAGTGGAGAGGCTATCTTAAAATGCTCTTTTCTTGTAATGAGATTCATAACTACCTTATATGTCATCCTAGAGCCTTCATCCAGTAGCCGATGGAAACAGAAACAGATACAGCTAAACAGTGAGCCAAATTCCTGGAATCCAATTGCAGTAAAGGAGAAGTGATGTGCAAAGGGGTCAAAATCAGGCTGCAAAATCCTACAGAAACAGCTGACCTGGAAAATGGGAGCTCATGGACCACAGACTAATTGCAAGGAAACCTGAATTTATTGACCCAGACTCCAGAATGTGGGGTTCAGTTAGGAGGCCTGGGCAGTCTATGGGACAGTGGAAGCAGGATACAACCCTAGTGCACGAAAGGACTTTGAGTGCACATGTCCCATGGAGTGATACCCCCTTAGCTGAGAGACAAGAGGAGATCCCTGGTTCTACTCCAAATGACTTAACAGATTTAGATGATCCATCCTGAAAGGCCTCACTCTCCCTAGGGAGTGGATAGGGAATGGTATGCAGGGCAGAGGATGGGAGAGAGAGGGAACTGGTATTTATTTGTAAAATAAAAACATATATAAAATAAAATTTAAAAAAGAAAGTGTTTTATATAGTGTTCTGTGGGTTGCACAAGCTAATTATTTGCACACTGTCTATTAGTCTAATCTATTTCTAGTACAGTATTGGAGAAGAGACTAAATTTAACCTGGAACTTCTGAGTATGAAATTGTAATTCTTTATGAAAATTACCTTTAAAAATGAGTAAATATAGCATATCATATGCCTTCTGGACACTGAGAGATGTGAAAGAACTATAGACATAGACAAAGAGAGAAAGCATGGGATCTCAGGTCTCAAATCTTATAAGTTTGGAATATAAAAAACTTCAAAAAGAAAGAGAAGAATAGATAAGAGAGAGGGTACTATAGTTCTTATTAACATCAAAAAAATCTGTCACTATAATAAAATCATGATGAATTGTAAATATTTTGAGGCAATGATAGAGATAGAGTAGTAATTCCCAGAATTTTTTTTTCTTGGTTTGCTTTGCTATAGAAGAACTACCTCATATTAACTTCATATTACCTTAAAACAATGAATGAATTCTAACTTTACTTATAGGTGGTTACTGATCCTGTATAATGTTTATTTGAAAATTCTGGATCATGAAAAATGACTGATACTCTAATTTTATGTTTTACTTGTATATTTTGCAAAATTAGCTTAATAAAGAAATACAATTTCACGTTCTTTCAAGAAAATGCAGAAAGTACCTGCTATTATACATATGTGATTCTAGTACCAAGGAGGCTGAAACAGGAGGGACAGAAGGGGAGATCAGTCCACAGGAAACCAAGGCCATCTGTTAGAGTTCTTGTCTAGTATGTGGGTTCTTTCCCACCACAATTTCTCTTTTAATACTTGAATAAGTGAAGTTATAGTATTAGCTCATGTACCAATAGAAAAAAATAAAATTTAAAATAATACCTAAAATTGTTATCAAGACATAACATCCAATTTCCTGCATGTATACTTAAACAAATAACACATTCAATTTAATAACCTGATGTGGGATAATGCTCTGGTTCACTGTAAAGATTTGTTACTTGTATTGTTTTAATAAAACTTTGATTGGCCAGTAGCCAGGCAAAAATTATAAGTGGGGCTACCAGACTAGGAGAATTATGGGGGTAAGAAAGACAGAGATGGGGGTCACCAACCAGATCAGAGGAAACAAGATGAGAATGCCTTACTGAGAATAGGTACCAAACTATGTGGCTAAGCAGATAAGAATGATGGGTTAACTTAAGTTTTGAGGATTTGTTAGTAATAAGCCAAAGAGTTTAAAATTAATATAAGCCTCTTTGTGTTTATTTGGGTTTGAACAGCTGCAGGATCAGGCAGGACAGAAGCATCTGTCAACAATAACATTAGGAAGACAAAGGAAAGAAAAGAATTACTTATTAATTGAGCTGAAAGGAATGCAACTCAAGAGACCTTCTAAGAAAGTCTTACTATCTAATGAATAGCTGTTGAATTCCCAACTCTTACGTAATAAAGTGCTATGGTTGCTAGTGATTTATCTTTGCTGTATGTTCTTGACTTTGATTCTCTGCTCCTACATCTCCCTGGCAAAATAGCAAAACAGGAATTGTTAAAATTAAATGTATAGTATAAAATGCTACATTTCGAAAGATTCTTATTTAAGCAAATAAACATTTTAAATGCTTAGAAATAATTCATGATATAGTTTTCTTTTCCAATTTGATTCATTTATTTATTGTATATGTTTATATATGTGTCTGTATTTTCTTAAGGATATGTGCACATGACAATTCTTATGAGAGTGGAAGTCAGCAAATAACTTGTGGGAAATGGTTTATTCCTTCCACCATTTGGATCCTGGAATTGGCTGAAGTCATTATATTGGTGGCAAGTGTCATTATCCTTTAAACCATCTTATAGAAGCCAGATTTAGACTGTAGTTTTTCAATGGAATAATTACATTTCTATTTGGACAAAAGTCATTAATTTGGAGATTTGATTTCCCTTATTACTTTTACTATAATTTTAGAAGATTTAATTTTACCCACATTTTAAAAAAATTAGTATTTTAATGAATGCCTGTGTGTGGGGTTTTGTATGTGAGTGTATACTTGGAAAGATTAGTGCTGTCATATCCACTGAAACTAAAAATACAGGTCAATACAAGCTATATGATTGGGTGATTTTAATTGAAACTGGGTCTTCTGGAAGAGATTTATGTGCTTAACTGTGATTTATCTCTCTAGCCCAAATATATATCCCTGGTTGGATTTGAACTGTGATTCTCCCACCTCTCACTCTTTAGAAAATCCCCTCAAGACAGCTCATCCTTACCAACTCTTCTGGTCTGGCTTTGAAATATCCCCATAAAGCTCATGTGTTAAAGACTAGCATTCTGAAATGTCTTTAATATATTAGATGGTACTAGTCCATCTACTTGTATAAGACAACAGTAATATTTGGCTTCAATAGAGACTGTTCCAGCTCATACTCATCCTGGTAATGCTTATATCTCTGTCTGCTCCATATCCTCACCAATTATTCTTGCATAATTGATACTTTAGGGATTCTAATTATTCAGAATTATATCCCATTGAAAAAAAACTAATAATTTCTGAATAGTTTTCTGTTTTGATTTATTTTTGGCTTGAAAACCAACTGATCTCTAGTACATTTTTTTTCTTCAAATATTTTGCTAAATGCTACCAATAAAAGTCAGCAACCATCACTAACACTCTCTTTTTCAATCTGTTCCAGTAGAGCTGAGGCTTACAAGCCATATGGCTGGTTCCAGCATCATCTTGGTTTAACCAAATATTTTCCACTGGATAATGAAAGGCAGAATATTTTTAATCACATCTAAATTCAAGTTACAAATTTCCATATTAAAAATATTAGCTCTGGTTCTGAAAATATACTGCCTAAAACATCAGTGATTTTCCGCAATGTCCTGTGTTTGCTCAGGCAAATTACTGCTGATGGTGCAGTTCTAACTACATGGGAGTTATTCTCAGGTGATTATGGCAAATTATCTACACTTAAATATCTAGTTTTCAAAATCACCTTCAGTTTCAAATGTTATTGCAAATAATGGAAAAAGTCAGGAATTTGCAGACTTAGAAGTAACAAAATTCACTTCATCTTACATTTTGTTATTTGGAATTACTCACATGGCCTCAGCAACATGATGGAAGAAGGACATACATAGTAAATACTCCAAAGGATGGGATGGAGCAGAAATATGTACTCTGCAGCCAGCTTCTTTCATGCTGCTGTTTACTTCAAATTCTTAAAAAGAAATATATATGTACATTTCTAATTCCTTCTCAGATAACTAAAACAAAATTAACAGATAGCAAAATGTTGATGAGAAGTAATTCATAGTTATATATATGGCCTAACAAACTGCAAAGCAAAATTGCTTCAAGTTGACTATATCAGAAAGCAAAAACAAAACAACAACAAAATGAGTTTCACCCCAGATAGAGAATGCACATTTATTACTCGCCTTCATTTTTAAAAATGTTGCAGTCATGCATTTTGATCTAAGGTATAAGATATCAGGCAGGTAGGTTCAGCAATGGTGGTCAGCAAGAAACTACATGAGGTGGAGGGTCTTTGGGGAAAAAATGAGGAAAATCAGCAAAATCAGGATTAGGAATTTACTGTACTATAAAGAGAAGAAAGGACAGAGGAAACAAAGAAAACATTTTTGTTTTGTTTTGTTAGCACTCAGAAAAACAGGTTTAGCATCAAAGGTCTGTAAGATACTGGATCATCAGTAGAGGGGCTTCTGTAAGCCATAAGTACATCATCCCATTAAAGAAATAAATATTCCTCTCCTCTAAGCATATTGTTATGGGACAAACACAAGATGAGTTTCATACAACTTTATCTGCAAGGATATTGGAACACTATACGTTATTCTAAACTTTGGACCAGAGCAGCATGTCTCTAGGCAGAGCCAGAAGTAGAATTTGTGTACCCTTACTTTGTCCCAAAGGAAGTTTCTTTCTGTTAAAGAGCATTTAGGAAACCTTGAACCTTGTACTGTTTCATATGGTAACCTGAGGATGGATAACTGTGATGCTTCTTTTTCTAGAATTGTGAGGGAAATATAAAGTGGGGTTTAGTGCTGATGTGGAAGGTGGGGTCCATCCTCAATGATTTCCCATTCTTGCTAATGCCTCAAGCTATATAACACATCCCCCTCAAGACTTGCGAGTATAAAATTATATGGAAATGGCTGAGTCCAGTGTTTGCTTTTGACAGAAATTCATCACAGAGAGTTTAGTATTTATAGTATTGGCTGGCTTAGGCTTTGGGGAATGTTCTAAGGGGATACAAGTAAAGGAAGTAAGATAACAACTAGAGTGTGTTGTCAACAGTAAATCAAAAAAGATAAAATTAAGATATTAGTTATATATACTATTAATGGTTAATAGCATGACCTATATGGTGATAGGAGTTACAATACATTTTCATAATGAATATTCAGAGATGCAGTTCAGTCACTGTTCATCAAAATGATGGTGATATCTGGCATGGTCTCAGTCTGTATCTGAAGATGTAGTAAGCATATAAAGGCATCAATAGGAGTATTATAAATATACAGACAGTGCTTTGTTTACTACTAAAAATTCATGAATCATTTAGTCTAATTACAACACTTTACCTAGCATGTCAGTAACCCAGGGGAAGTGTTATAAATCTTGGCTCATTATTTTCTTTTCAAAGTCTAATCTAGTTTTTAATTGTTATTATTACCAATCATTTTACTCTTCAGCTGCACTTTCCTGCTGGGAGTCAAAGTGCATGGATGTGTCTATTATTTAACCATTTACTATTTTGGTATCCAGGAGTGTTGAAGTTCTGGTCCTCTTTTCAGGGGACACTTGGGTCTCTGGAGGAGCCTATGGCTTCTGCATTCTTTCTATACTAGCGTTGTTTAATAAGGATCAGGAGAAACAAATAGGCCGAATAGATGTTTATTCAGGGAGAAAACTTACAACATAGACAGATGCACACCAGCAGGTTCCTAGTCCCAAGGATGCCTCTGGATGCCCTCCTGTTCGCATTCTGCCAGCCAGAGATCTCTCCCAGGCATCTCCTCAGACCTAGTTCCCCTAGGTCACTTCTGCTCCTGTCTCCACACCAATGGGCATGGTCATTGCCACAGATGTGGACAAAGTGAATATATCACTACACCATACTGCTTGTTCCATTTTCTTGGATAATACACTTCATGGTGACCAAATGGTCTCTCTGAGAAGCCATAGGTACTTTTGCTCTTAGTTGACCTTATTCTATGCAGAATATGGACTGGATAGTTTATAACACCCCAGTCTCCATAGCCTCTCTGATTAAGATGGCTTACAATAATAGTAAATATCGTTGAGACAAGTCCTGCTATGCTCAAGGTTCTGACTGAGATTTTTAGGAAAGAGATGAGACTATTTTCTGGATTTTCAGTCCTCCGGTCAACAATAGCACAATCTTCCAGAGCTTTGATGGTTGAACCCAGAAAAAAAAAACAAAGTTTTATTTTCTTGTGGTTTTAACATGTTTGCAATATTTAGAAAAAGGACAGGTACAAATATATTTAAATAAATCTTGTTTAGACATATTTTTTTGATCTTTCACAAAGTTTTATGAATGGTAATAAGAACAGACACATAACTCTATGTCTTTCAATAGAGATTTGGTTAAATGTATTGAAACTTGACTTTTGGAAAACTTTGTATTTTGATGTTTTCATATTTAAGGAATTTTGCTTTATTCTTTATTGGAAAAATTCATCTACTTTATCTTGAGATAAAATTGTATACAGAAATTACTCTTTACCAAAATTATCATCATTTATGCACCCTTCTGACATTTTATTCTTCAATTTACTGGCTCCCAGTCATTTATTTCAATTTTACCATCACAAGACACATATTAGCAATAACAGAGAAATTTACAAGTTTATTAAAAGTGAATTAAATCCAAATTCCCTATAAGACATAAAATAAAATAATAATATTGTATATATACATATATATATATGTGTATATATACATATATAGTTAAACTATATATATATATTTATGTATGTATATATATAAAATATTAACCTACAAAGCTTTTGTTTGATACAAGCTTTAAGGTAAATATAATATAAAAAATGAGAGGGCCAAATTTTCATATGTTAAATATGCAATTATAGTTTGGAACACAAAATGTTCAATAGAAGAGGGTAGAAAATATTTACTTTTGTTCTAGTAAAATCAAGAGGAGACTCAATGGTTGGCTAGACCCAGACCTTTGTGCTCTGCACAACTTGCAAAAACTTTCCCAGACAAGTTTATGATTTCCTGGTTTTTGAGCTGGGAATGGATATTGTGAACTGTAGCAAGAATAATAAATTCCAAGTAGGAGATATTGTGGCTCAAACTGAAGATGCGAAAAACAAAGCAGCCAAGTCACCAGAGAGCTCTCACCTCTACCAAGCTCAGACCAAAGGGGAGATACACTGAATGTAAGAATGTATTTCCAGACTGTACTCACCAAATCTCAGACTGCTACCTGAGACTGCACTGATCCCCTTACATTCTGTCTTGTGCTGGGATTAAAAGCATGAGCTCTGTTATTCATTTAGATTGATTCATTCTCGTGTAGCCCTGGGTAGCCTTGATCTCACAGAGATCCATCTACCTCTATCTCCTGAATCCTGTGATTAAAGGTATGGCCATCACTGCTCTGGCCTGTATAACTGACAAATGCAGATGGTTTTGCATTCTAATATTTGGTCAAGGTTTATTAGATCATAAACTATATGTCACCATATTGTGCGGAGACAGAAGAACATAAACAGCATTTCCTTCCCTTGGAATGCTATCAGAGAGGGAACACTTAATTTTGAAGAATCACCCTCTGATAAAGTTATATATCTCTTTAATTTTATTCACAAGTGCATAAGAGCTGACACCCATGAACAAAGTGGATTAAACAAACAGCCATGTGTTTACCCATGACTTATTTGAGATTGTCACTGGGTAGACTTGGAGATGAACAACTGCTTGATATACCTGATTGATGGAAGATGTTATTCTGTGAATATGTTTCTCATACTGGTTAATAAATAAAAGAATAGAAAAGTAAGATAGGTGGGGTTAGGAGACAAGCAGGAAAGAGGAAGTAGGAAGGAGGAGTCAGCATGTAGAGCTGGGAGGAAGCAAGATGCCGGCCGCCACGCTCAGATAAGATGACCGTGTGGAAATACTTAAGTAGAAATGGGTTAATAATTAAGACAGAGCTAGCCCATAAACAATAATAGTAACTGGCCAACAGGATTGTATCAAATACAGAGTCTCTGCATATTATTTTGGTGGGCTGGCAGAAAACAGACAAACTACACCTGATTGCATTTAGGGTGTGATTGCAAGGGGTAGCAGACAACCCAAAGAATTTAAAAAACAAATTGATTGCTCTCATTTTTTGTTCCTTCTTTTTTATTATTATTTAACATTTTTTTCTTATTTCACATATCGATCCCAGTCCCCTCTCTCTCCGATGCTCCCAATTACTACCCTTATCCCCTCTCCCATCCACTCACATCCACTCCCCAAGGAAGGTGAGGCAATACATGAGCACTCCCCTTTTTATGAACAAACAATACTATTTTGACCGATCTCTCTAGAGTCCATTTTCTCTCATCTTCAATATATATTAGATCCGGCTTGAGTTCAGTAAGAATGTCAGCTATGACTTTGTAAACAGAAGATGGAAAATTTTGCATGCATATGCTCAAAGGGTATAAGGACATCTCCTGATTTCATTTTATCTTTACTCAAGGATTCTGATGACTCTATCTACGTCATAATAATTCTGAAAGTGACAATGTGGATTAGTTGCTCAATAGATTTGCTTTGAATCTTGTGAACTTCAGGAATTTTTTCTGCATTTTGCCTGATTGTTATGAACCAACAACCAATTAAAACATGTAGCAAATACTGAACCACCCGTATCAGAAAATTCAGTCAGTCAGGATTGTGAAAAGGCTCAGAGCTCCATTGAGGGTTGAAATACCTCTATTTTCCTTAGATACTCACATAAATTTATTACTTCCAATTTCATAACATGTTCTTCAGTCAGGATAAGGAGTAAAGCATAATAATTCTTAGGGTAAAATTCCCAATTCAATTTAGACTACTTGTATCACAAAATCCATGTTATAACGTGATATATCTGTGCTAATCAATGAAGTTTGTGGGGGCCTGACTCTGGACTTACTCTGGTCAAGCAAGAGTCTGATCTGACTCTGACAAAGCTTCAGGATTGGGGGAGAGCACACAATCCTAATGTTCAGTAAGTGTTTAACCCTTAGTTCTAACCAACCAAAGAACTCAGAAATTGAGCATTTCATGTTAATTCTTGTTGGTTAGAAAATTAGTCTGTACTAACTAATGTTATTATTATACTTTTTATTGGATTTTGACTTAGCTCTAAGATGTATTCTTATAAGTAGTACAAATTACAACCTCAAGACAAAAAAAAAAAAAGGAGAGAAAAAAATAAAGGTCCACAGTACTCTACCATTATTTATTTTTATTTCTGTTTCCTGTGTTTCATTTTCTTTAGAATATTAGATCATGAATCCAAACTCTATGGAGAAAACACAGAATTAGATGCCTTACCAAGGAAGGGAATGCATGACTAGCCATGATGAAGGTAAAGGAAACCCAAGTATATAATCAGACAGAAAACAACCAAACAAACAAAAATGTCACTTCAATCTTGTCTTTAAGCTGCTGATATGGCAATAGCTAATTAAAAATGATTATAGATTATACCAGTAGATTATACCAGGGTAGTGGGTCCATTTGGAAACAAAAAGGGGAAACTGAATAGGCAAATCATATGTGAATATTTTAAGTTAATTCCAGAAAGATCATGTACTTGTATGGGGAGGAGGTAGAGTATTTAAGGTCTGCAGAAACAAAGTTTTTAAAAAGAGTTAATCTTGATGTAAAATATCAGCCTTGTGTGAAACTTTTATGACTTTAGAAATTTTACTGCCCAATGACCTCTGTATAGCCAAGTCTTTACTCTCTGGACCCTTTTCATTTATCATCAAGTGTTTAGAACACTTGGAGTAAATGTCTTGATTTTTGTCCATTTCTTTCTGAGAAACATGAAGTGAAGCATCACAAATATCTCAGCATGTTCACAAAATAGTTTATAATTCCCTCAATACTACCTAGAGTTTCCTAGAAACTCCATTTTTATTGATTAAATATTTAAATGAAAATAAAATGTTAAATAAAAGCATACAATGTTTGTATATGTATTTATTTAAAATATAGTGAATGCTGACATACTATCCTTATAATATTTGTTCTTATGTAGTGTAAATGCTACATAAAAAAATCATATGCTTATCAAGGCCTGGTAAGAAATAGGCTATTGAGAGAACTCAAAAATCTATGGAAAATATTTAACAAGAATGGAGAGAACATAAGAAAAATATAAAGAAAACGATGTAATTAAAAAGATCAAATGGAAAGAAATTGTTAGCACTTATCAATTAAAAGACAAGGTTTGAATCATAGTTTATGCCATTATTCTATGTAAATATTTGTTGATGAGTTAGAGGTTTTAAGTTAAGGTTAAGTTATATTTGCATTTTTAAACTGTGATAAAGTCTTACTGTGAGAAAAATATATGTGTGTCTAAATGGTATGATCTCAAATTATTTTTTAAATATTATATTATTATTTTATATGTTTGGGTGTTATTGTTGAATGTCTGTCTATGCACCATGTGAATACCTGTTGTGTAAAGAGGCCAGGTACTGGATGCCTTGAAACTAGAGTTATAGGATGCCATGTGAATGTTGGTAAATTAAACCGAGTCCCCTGAAAATGGACCCAATGCTATTAAGCAAAGAGACATCTCTACATCACCAATAATAATATATACATTTTAATATATTAAAAGTCTTTGTATAAAATAATACAAAATAAAATTTAGGTATGTGCATGTTATCATATTTCAAAACACATCATAATTTGCATGGTGATATTTGTTGTAATTGTTTACATGTTTCTCACATGTTTGCTTTATTCAGCATATTCTCAAAATATATTATAAACTTTACTTATATACTGTATATAATTAACCTTCTGTGTCTATTTATATGTGATTATGCCTTTTGGATAAATGTTTGATAATGAAGCCATTAAATTGAAATGTATGAATGTCATAAAAATTTCAGTCCAGGCTTTCTCTTGTACTAAAAATTTCATAATAAAGGAGACATAAAATTGATTAAGCAATAACTATGTACTTTACAGATTTTATTATAGCACAAACATGCTTGGATTTAGTAACTCTCAGGACTTAACACTGTCAAAATGATTGCTTGAACAACATGTATTACATATTATAACCATGTAAGATAAAATATGTTAAAATTGTGAGAATGGATATAGACTTATCTGCCAATAATATTGTTGAAAATAGGATAAGGCAAATCAGCATGCATTCTACTAATAAATTCTATGAAAACATAGATGTTTTCACTATGGTGCATAAATGTATGACACTAAAAATTATTTATATAATAAAAATTGTTTATATAACTGGAAAATATTTATATTTTTTATTTTGAGTTAAAAATACAATAACATCATAGGGATACAAATGAATTAGAAATTAAATGTGCAAAGGTTTCTATTCATGATCATTTTCTCTCTTTCTTTTGCTTTTACCTTATAAGTTTTGTTCATGGAAATGTTCTTAAATTTTAGATTGTTTTATTAATAGACCTGTGTCCATTTCTCAGCTGCCTGTATTTAGTATAACCGAAGCAAAGACTCATTAACAATAATGAAATAAGCCTTTTTTGGTTTCTTTGAACATTTTGAAAGTATTAAATGTCTAAAATACATCAGTGATAAAAGTTTTAAAAAGCTAATTGAGCAACTTTATTTTTTCTTTATACATACTGAATGTTCTCACTCATACTTTTAAAAATATATCATCTATTTATGAAATTATACACATTTTTCTTTTCAGTTAGTTACTGCTTTTTAAATTGTATATACTTTAGTAATTAATTTTGTGAAGTTTTAAAATATGACTGAATGACATATGATAAGCTGAACACACAGAAAATTGATGTGTTCTCTTTAGTCTCAGGCATATGAAGGCAGGATGCTTTTATAAAATTAACAGAGAATTGACTTGTCTTAGTCACTGTTACTATGCTGTGAAAAGACACCACTGCCAAGGCAACTCTTAAAAAAGGATGCATTGAATCGGTGGCTTGTTTATAATTTTCCAGGTTTAGTAAGTTATCAGCATGTATGGTGCTGGAACAGTACCTGAGAGCTATGTCCTGATACACAGGCCTAAAGAGAGAGGAAAGAGAAACACTGAGCTAGATGTAGGCTTTTGAAATCTCACCCTCATGACAGATTTCCTTCAATAAAATCATACCTCTTAAATCTTCTAATCTCATTAAAGAACTCCACTTCCTAAGCATTCAAATATTGAACCTATGGGGATCATTCTTCTCCAAACCACCCAATATCTGTATCCTTGCTTCTTTCTTTACAAGAAATATTATGTGTCTCCTGGAGCCATAGCTCATAGACGTCCAAGTGGTTCTTGGCCCTGGTGTAGTTCTGAAGAGAAAAATGGCAGAATGGGTGGTTTCCATACAATAATTGTGGTAGTTTGAATGTAATTGTCTCATATAATCTCATAGAGAGAGGCACTCTTAGAGGTATGGATTTATTGGGGCAGCTATGGCCATGCAGAAGGAAGTGTGTAACTCTAGGGGCACAACCACTCAGTGTGCATAGCATTCCCTGTCGCCTCAAAGATCTAGGACTCTCATCTACTTCTCCAGCACCATATCTACCCGCATTCTACCATACTTCTCAGTGGACTGAAACTCGGAACTGTCAGCTGCCACCTTAATTAATCGCATTCCTCATGCAAGTTGCACTGGTCATTCCAGGCACTGGTAGTTTTTCTTTAATTGCAGCACATGAGAAATCAGAGACTGACATATCTCTGTGATTTCAAGGCCAGACCAGACTACAGAGCAAGTTCCAGGATAGCTAGAGCTGTCAAACACAGAAATAATTTTTTAAAAGAATCAAAAAAACATAAAAAAATAAAAGAGGAAAGAACAAAGGAAGAAAAGAAAAACATTGCTGTGATTACAATGTCTCTTCACAGCAATAGAAACACTAAGATTCAAGTTGGCATCAGGGACTGGGATATTGTGATGGGCCTGATCATATATGTTTGGAATAATATGACCTTTGAGAGTTTGGCTTAGGAAATCAATGAAGTCCTTTAAGTTCTACTTAATAGGCTTATACTTGGAGGAACATCGAAGTCAGTGGTTTGTGATTTGGTCAAGATGTTTCAGAGGAGAAAGATTTTAGTATGTTGCCTCTAGATTGGTATTGTGATATTTGGGTGAAAAAGCAGCTGCTTTTTGACCGTATGTGAAATGTCTGCCTGAGGCTAAAGTGAAGAATAAATCTTAAAAGAGTCTAGGATAGATCCTGTTATGTAGATATAAGTAGCAACTCTGATGAATATTTATAATGAAAAGGAGCAAATTGAGCAAGGAAACATGTCTGAGTAGAAAAAAAAAAAAAACCAGATCAGAATTTAGAATGAAACTAAATGTAGTTTTCAAGGAGGTAAATGGATTAAGAAATGGAATAAAGGGAGTGATGACTTCAGAAAATTAACCCATCAGCCTATGTTGCAACTTGTGTAGAGTAGAATGTGAAGGATCAGGAAGGTTGAGTTGGAAAACAGAGAAGGAGAGGAAGGAAGGAAGGAAGGAGAGGAAGGAAAGAGATGCCTTGATAGAGGGAGCCATTATGTGTTTAACAAGAAACCTGGCATTGAGGAAATTCCCAGGAATCCACAAAGAGGATCCCAACTAAGAATATAAGCAATAGCAGAGAGGCTACCTTAAGTGCCCTTCCCCTATAATGAGAATGATGACTATCTTATATGCCATCCCAGAACCTTCATCTAGTAGCTAATGAAAGCAGAAGCAGAGATTCACAGGGAAGCATTGAGCTGAACTCCTTGAGTCCAGTTGTAGAGAGGGGAGAATGATTAGCAAAGGGGTCAAGACCATGCTGGAGAAACCCACAAAACAGCTGACCTTAACAAGTGGGAGCTCATGGATTCCATACTAATAGCTGGGGAACCTGCATAAGACTGAACTAGGCCCCCTGAATGTGGCTATCAGTTGGGGAACTTGTGCAATCCGGGAGCCTCTGCTACTGGAACCAGTCTTTAACCCTAGTGCATGAAAGACTTTTTGAAGCCTATTCCATATGAATGGATATTCTCTCAGCCTAGATACAGTGGATAGGGTCCTGTCCCAAGTGAAGTGACAGACTTTGATTATCCCCCATGAGACACCTCACCCTGTCTGATGAGTGAATGATGGGTGGGATGGGGAAATGGAGGGGAAGTGAGAGAATGAGAGGATGGGAGTGAGAGGTAACTAGGCTTGGTTTGAAAATAAGATTGCTTTTAATTTAAATAAAAAGTTAATAAAAATAAAATAGAATTAAAGAAAAGCAAAACAAAAACAAACAAACAAAAAACAGAGCCAGGTGTGGTGCTCATGCCATTTATTCCAGCAATGAGAAGGCAGAGGCAGAGGCTGGCAGCTCAGATTTAGGCCTCTTTGGTCTATAGAGGAAGTTTCAGTCCAGTCAAGCTTAGGCAGTGGAAGACATAAAGCTGGTGAAGACGTACTTGAACATGAGGGCCATGTCCCAGGCCCAGCAATCAGTACAACTTGGCAACTTCAACCACTTGGTTCTGGCTTTAGAGGTAAGGATGAAATAAACGGTTATGGAATTTACCTCCAAGCCTAAGGAAAGCTGCTGAGATCAGGCATTTGTCAGGGGTGTTCCTGAATGGAGGGCCAGATAAGTCATTGTGTGAAGCTGTGAAGGCGAAGCCTGAATTTCCTTGCAAACCCTAAGGTTTTAGAAATGTCATAGTTGTGGGATACCTGCCAAGGAGAGCAGTTAATGCTGAGTGGAATCAGCTGGAAAGAAAGAAGTATATTGCAGTAAAGGAAACTGAAATGACTTGGAGATGCAGAAAGCATTTTGATATCAGAAATGGAGGGGCAGAGTTTGAAGTTTGCCCAGTCGGTTTTAGGTCTTGGTTTGGTTTAGTATTTTTTTTACTATGCTCCCTTACCTATGTTTTGAAATGGTAATCTGTATCATATGCCATTATATATTGAAAGTGTGTGATCTTGTTTTTGTTTCTTTTTTTTAAATTTTATTTCTAGGGGTTACAGATAATAGATTGTCTGGATCTCAGAACAGACTTTGAACTTTAGAATCTTAAACATTATTAAGTCTGTGATAGACTGTGGGAAATTCTGATCTTGGATTTAAATGCATTTTGTACGATGATATTGTTACAAAGGTATGGAGACCAGGGAGCAGAATGAGATAGTTTCAATGCAATGAATGGCCTGATAACCTCATATTCAAGAGGCAGAGGCAGGCAGATCTCTGTGAGTTCTAGGTCAGCCTGGTCTACTGAGCTAGTTCCAGGACAGCATTCAAAGTCACAGAGAAACCCTGTCTAGAAAAACCAAAAAAAAAAAAAAAAAAAAAAAACCAAACCAAAACTCATATTGAGTTGCACTATTAGGAGCTGTGGTTTTGTTGTGTAGGTATGGCCATATGGCCATGTTGGAAGAAGTGTGCCACTGTGTGAGTAAGCTTTACTGTTTCCTATGCTCAGGATTCAGTGTTTCAGACCAGTCCCTGTAGTCTGCAATATTTAGGGCACTCAGCTATTTCCCCAGCCCCATGTCAGACTGCTTGCATCAATGACACAATGTGGTGATAATGGACTGAACCTCTGAATTGCAAGCTGCAACTTCAATTAAATATTTTTCTTTATAAGAGTCATGATGTCTGTTCACAGCAATAGGATCTTAAGCAATGACAATTGTGTACTCAAAGCAGCAAAGAATGTATCTTTAGTATCAAAACAGAATTCATTGACCTTTTGAGCTTATATTAGAACTCATTATAGCTTTAAATTTGTTGATATGGATGAATGTATTTTGCATTAGGAAATGTACATTAACTATTTAGGAAGGGTGAACATCTTTAAATTTTGGACAATTTGTTTCTCAAAGTTTCAGTTGTTGGACTCTTCATACCTAGTGTTCTGGTTCTGGATCATTAAGTACCATCGCCTGTCCGTAAGAGAAAAGATTCATTAGAAGATGTTAGGTTATGGATTTATCAACGTTGGAAGATATTAATGGATAAAGATAATCTATGTGAGAGTAGATTAGGATAAAAGGACAATCCTGGCAAAATCTCAGTCTTTTGTATCTAGATTTGTACTCTTTTTCAATAAGTGCTATCAATCAAATGTCAGCTCTTCAAATGCCTGCCGAGTTATCAAAATAAATCCAATTACTTTAAAAAGTCTATACATCTGATATTTTGCTATTACAACACAAAGCAGATTGCAAATTTCAAAAATTGATAGTCTTTGTAAATGATCCTTACATGAATCACAAACAATAAAAGCTAGTATGGGCTTAGTAGTTCCTTTCCTTGGAGAGTAGACCTCAAAATATAAATATGTGAGAAGCTTCCCTAATTCCAAGTATGTACAACACAGCAGGTAAGAGGTGTGTTAACATATATGCTATAACCAATATTAATTTCTTCACATTATTTTGAAGTGCTTCTTTCAATAATGACAGCATCCCTTTGAAATCCCATCACTTAAATATAAACATAAATAAAATGTGGATTATCATGTTAGAAATGCTGATTATTAAATCAATCCTTTATTCAGTAATTGATAGAGATTACTATTCAATTAGCATAAAGTCAATGCTTAATTACAAAAGAAAAATAAGGAACCAGTCTTATAAGTAGATTCTAACATAATTAAAGAAGCTTATAAAGAGAGTACCAGGATAAAGAGAGTTGAAAAACAGTGTTATCATTGAAATGGGAATTATTTGCTACAATAATTTAGTATTTGCCTTCAACACTCCTTCAAATGTCCAAATTCATTTATTCAAAAAGCATTAGTTCTGTGCTATAAGTTGCTAATGACTGGGAATTCACATTCAGTTATTATGGTAGCTGGTCTTTATCTTTACTATGAAAATTCATCCAAAATTCTTTTATTTAAATATGCATATTTTTATTTTTTCCAATTATAGTTACATCAACTCTTCCTACTCATTTCTATCCTCAATCCTTCCCATGTAATGTGACCACCAACCTAGCTCTACAAATACACCAACTTTTATTTTCTTTAATTAATGCTTTGTGAGTGTGTGTGCGTGTGCATGTGCGTGTGTGTGTGTTTGTGTGTGTGTGTGTGTGGGTGGGTGGGTGTATATGTGTGTGCATAGTGCAAATGTATTCTATAGGTATACAGCCTTCCATGCAAACCAGAACATATCATTGGGTCTTGGGGAGGTAGAATTATAGGAAAGTAGGAGCCTCTGGTAAAGCATCCCATCCTCTAACCCACTGAGCTATCTCTTCAGCTCACAGAAATTCCTTTTGAAATTACAGAACTTATTTTTAAAGTGTTTTACCTTTCTCTAGTATATTTTGAGCTTATAAATAATTTATTATAAATAAATAAATTATAAATAATGGTTTGAGCACGAAGGTTTTGTTTTGGGTTTTCTTTGCATGTTCTGTGGGTGGTATCCTTAAGCATCATGTCAGGCAAGGAAATGAACCTTGAAGAAGCAAGCATGAAAATACTCAGTTCAGCTCCAATTATCAATGTTGGATCAAATCTCAGAAGCCTAATGTCACTTGGCATATTGCCAACATATTTAAACATAGTGTAATTTGTATAAAGAGTTTCTTAGTGTACTACAGTCCCTGGTGCAAAAGGAGACATAACTTTATTGAAATTCAAATCAATGTATATGTCATGTTTTCCAAAAAGATGGGTTCTAGAATTGGCTGCATGTGTTAACTTACTTCCAGTTCTGGTTGTGGAGCTAGGAGTAGACCCTGAAAATACACAGAACATAAGTCAGTTAGATTACCATCTCCTGGCCCTGTGTGTGGAAACATGATATGACCTGGCCAAACAAATAACATAGATAACCAGGCTACTAACCACTTCCAATTACCAACTTTCTGGGTGAAATACCAGTTAAATATCATTTCATTTGAATGAACATTCTCCTGTGCTTAACATTTCTGCTTCCTTGGTGATCTGTGAGTACAAGGACATTCATGTCCCAACATTCCTTATTTAATCTTTTGTTAAGAATCTTGGAATTTTATTGTCCTCCTAGACTTTGTTTCAATTGAGAATTTAAGGGCAACAATATTTGGGCAATAAGCCTCCAAACAATATGCAAGGGATGGGAAATCAAATATTGAGAAATAATTACTTCCTTATTAATCGGTATGTAGTCTTTTTCTACTCATGTATCCCCAAAATTGTATGTGGGTCAAATACTTATTGAAGCCCATAACCTGTCCAGACACAGAACATCTATGGATAATAGCACAATATACAGAGGACAGAGCAGGTGAAATACAGAAATAAGGTTAATTACTGATAGGAATATATACAATATGTATTATGCTGGAAGTTCCTCCAAATGCTCTCTTGCTTATCTCCCTCCAAACCTTGCTGTATATCAGAAAGCCCGCCAAATGATGACCCCATCCTGGAGATACTCCAGACCACTCTTCAAGGATATTTAAACTGCCTCCTAGAAAATAGGCTCCTAGTTTTTCAGTCTCTCTTTCCTGTCTTCTCTCTAGGGAGCTGGAAGGCCATCTGGGAGCTCTGTATTCATTAAACATGGGCTTTACCTAATTCAGCTTGATTTGGTCTGATCTGGATTGCTGCATCTGCGGAGAGGCTTATCTGGATGTATAAACTTTTCATCTGGAGTTTCTACCAAGGGGACATTATTTCCCCCACCAAAGAAAAATGTGGCCTCGGGCCACATGGTGGGAAAACACCCTTCTCCCCCCCCCCCTGCTACCCACCAGTCTATGATCAGCTGCATGGTGGCCACCAGAAGGAAGTTTTGAATTTTCTATCCCTTGTGATCTTGTGCCCATGGTTTCTGGATACTGCACTCCTACCCTTTCCTCAGGAGCCAGTGTCTTACAGCACCAATCTTGTTTACTAGGATCATGGTACCTCCAGACTCCTGCCTATCTGGGAACTAGCACCCTGAAATTCCACCCTGACTTGGATGCCCCAGACACTGGTCCCTCCCTGCCCCCAATCCTGCCTGCCCAGCCCCTCCCTATGGGGCCATGGCACATGTTCCATTCAGTGACCCACATTCCTCTCATTCCTCCCCAATTGACCTCTCCTCCCTTCCCATCTGGGATAAATGTAGAAAATCAACTTCCACTTCCTTACCCACCTTCCTCTCTTTTCCCCTTCCCCTACTATCCTTCCCTATCTTTCCATGGCACCTCCTTGCCCCCCTCTACACATTGACCTGCATTTGACATCATCTACCCAGGTGGAGCCAAGGTCCTACCCACACATTTCATTTCTCAGTCAGCGCCAGATATTAGTAAGAAATTAAAAGAGACTGAGGAGGGGTCCGCACTCTCCCATAAAAGTATTGGTAAAAATGGCTTTTAATGTTTTAACTGCCTGAGAAGAGGCAGCCCAGTCCTCCCCTGAGAGACCAGGCCATGCTCCTTAGTAGCTGACCTGAGGCTACAAGAGATACAAGGGGATTTTACTACAGTGAAACTCCATCTCACTGGAGTTCAAGCCAAGTCAACTCCTCCAGGAGCCTGATACAAATTTGGGCAGGGTGGTCATTTGGCAAGATATTGCCTGGACTCTTGGCTGCTGACAAGCCTAGCTCTGTATGCTGACATTCTGGACACTGGAAATCAGAATGCTCCCATGCAGGCCCATCCTCTATGCCATGCCATGGGAGTCCAGCCATACCAACACTGTCAGCTGAGACTGGGACGGCCTTCAAAATACTCAGCCTAGAGGAAGACTGACTCAGCCCCAAATTGGTGACTCCCATTTCTCTCTCCATGCCTAGGATAACAATGCAGGTAGCAGGTAAATCCATTACTTTTCTTTCAGACATGGGAGTTATCTACTATATTTTTACCTTTCACTGGGGTTCCACAGTTCCATGTCCAATTATTGTCATGGGTATGGTTGGAACTCCTTCCCAAAACTGTGAAACCTGGGACTGCTTTAGCTGAAAAATCTGTCTCACTTCTGCTCATCTACTTATTTTTTTCAGATCTATCTGATGTTATTTGATGACTCGGGTACTGAGAGCTCATTAATTCATTATGCTTTCTGCTCAAAGTATAGACAGGTGTGCCTCTTTTATGGGCTTCATTATAAGATTATCAGATTTCAGATGTGACTTCTGAGAGTCAGAGTTTTAAATTTCCTCTGATTGTCTTTTAAAAACGTTCATGCCTTTTATCCTAAAACTAGAGCCTTTTACTCTAACACCAAGAGGTAAATCTGTTCCAGTTGTCTTACAGATGCCTGCAATTTCCTGGGATAAGTTCTGCTTCTATATCAAGAAATCTGGTCTGATATAAACAGTCTCCAGAACCCATTTTTACTCCACACATTTCTGAGTGTATATTGTAGGTTCACATCTCCTGCCTGGGCCAAGGGCAACCCACAAAGGGTCCTTCAGATAATGCTCAATACCTGCATTCACTCCCGGGGCTTCACCATTAGTACAACCTCTACAGACTCAAGCGGGCACCTCTTCAGGATCCTTGGTCTGTCCAGAAGTTGGGAATCTCCACCCTCTAGTTTTCCAAGCTGTCCAAATGAATGACGCAGCTGTCCTCCTATCTAACTCATTCAAGATAGTTCTCCATTCCCTTTATTCTGGCAATTGTTACCCTTCCAAAGGCTAGTCTCATTCATAGGATCAATGATAACAATCTAATTTTCTTCCTAGAATGCGGCCTTTTCTGCCTATTCAAGGGATAGGTGCCTAAGGTATAATGGATGTCAGCTAACCTACTGCTTCTTCATTCATCCCACCTACTGAGCATTATCACACAGATTCTTGATGCCCACCTTCCTTGTCAGCAGGAAGGAGACAGGCATGACCCAGAATCCATATACCCAAAGAGTCTGGGTTGTTCTGTTGGAAGTTTAACCCCAGCCCCTGGGATCCATATACCCAAAGAGTGTGGGATCGTATGCTTAAGGATTGAACCAAGTCCCCCACCACTTATATCCCTCTAAACCTTGCTGCATTTCAGAAAACCCACCAACTGATGGCCCCTCCTACAGAGATGCTCAAGACCTCTCCCACAGGGCATTTAAACTGCCTCCCAGAAGATAAAGTAATGGTTTTCCGGCTTTTCTGTCTCTTCTCTGAGGTATTAGAAAGCCATCCAAGACCTCTGTGTTCATTAAAGTGGGCTTTTTCTAATTTGGTTTGATTTGGTATGTTTTGGATTGCTGCATCTGTGGAGAGGATTATCGGGGTATATAAACTTTTAATATGTATTGTTGCTTAAGAAACTTCAAAGGTGGGTGTGGTGGCACATGCCTATAGTGTCAACACTTAGGAGGAGAAGGTTCTATATTTTGCATGCCAGTCTGGGGTACATATCACTATGTCTTAAACAAATAAGATAAAGAGAAAAAAAGAAGAAAAAAGTAAATGATAATGAGGAGGATGACCAAACAAAAAGTAAATTTAAGTAACCTCTTTTTGTGGTGTGAGCACTAATTCTCCTGCATGGTTTGAATCACTATAATCTGGGTCCTCTATTTTTCCATTCCTAGTCTTCTTAACAGTAAAATAGTCACAGTTGCCATGGCTTGAATAAATAATGAAAGGAAGAAAACCTACCGAGAGTGAGGAACAAGCAAGATAGATAATTCTTATTTAATGTGTTAAAATCATCTGTTGGTTGGAAATATACTAAAATTAGTCAAGGACTTCCTGCTCCACACACACACACACACACACACACACACACACACACACACACACACACCACTGGTTTCATGGAACTCTAAGCCCATAGTACCTGCTTTCTCTTCTTAGTTGACACCTGGGCAACTAGAGATCTGTCTAGTCTGGCAGCAAGATACAATACCATAATTACTCTGGAGCTTTATTTTAATGAATTAATACCTGAACCTGAATATTCTTTGTAATTGTAAGTACTGTTTATTCTCTTTAAGGAGGCGTCAAGGTCTCACAGGCAAGACAGAATGTTGAGGCTGGACCTAGGGACATAGTGGTAGGAACCATCACAATCCATAAACAAAACCCTACAGGGATGTATGAATGCCTATGGACACTGAAGATAGGTGAATGTTGAAGAGTCATCTCATTGCCAGAAATCACACATCTGTTCTTCATCCAGTTATTTCGGCCAAAATGAAGAAGCAACATCTTTTATTTGAGAATTTTAATAACTGTGATTTTCTATTTCTAAACATAGGAGTTACCATTATTATCACAATAATGTTGTTATATCATTAAAGACTAGTAATTTGGGGATCCAGCTTTTATTTAAGATCAGTAATGAAACATTGATTTGTTAGTAGCCTATTTATTTTCTAATTTTACAAAATTATCTGTCTCTCTCTTTCTCGCCACAAACTGAACTATACAAGTCATATTTTAAATTCATATTTAGTAACTATGGAACATTTTTAACACACACACAAATACACACACATATGTGTATATATATGTATATATATATATATATATATATATAATTTTTGGAGTTATGTAAGAATTTTAGTAATATGAATGATCTTTCTGATCTATCATTTACTATTGGTCTAATCTATCTTATTTTTAGTTTCATATGCCTTATATCATACACAAGTACATGCACAAGCACATATAAACTTCTATGTACATGCTGGTGATATAACTGTTTTATTATAGTAACAGCTACTATGTATTTGATATTTATAGTGTCACAGAAAACCTTTTAACATAACATACATTAATAAGTTCATTTCAGTTCCATAAATTTGTTTTTATGAATTAAACCATTGAATATGGAAGGAAACTGAGTCATAGGAATACTGAATAGGATTTTATATATCTTATAGGTAATATATTTTAGGCTAACCTCAAGATTACTCATCCAAAATGATCTAGAAGTACAGAATAGTACAACATATCATAGGTAAAATTGGCCTTAAAACCCACAATAAACACTGACATCATTTGTTTTGGATTGCAATTATTTCATTCCTTTGCTCCCATGTTAAGAAATCTATGTATTGAATCACTAGCAAATATGATATGCCTTGTTCCAATTGGACTTGACTAGATAGCTAAGCAGCATCTTTAAATGTCAAAGGGGGAACCTATGGAAATAGAATTCTGATCTCCATACTAAAGGTCTTCTATGGAGTAGTAAATGAAAAAAAATGTGCAGGAACATTGTTTTAGCACCTGTTTTATTGCCTGCACTTGATGTAATTAGTGTACTTAAAGACAGCCCCATTGGTTACACCATATGGTTTGTAATCATTAGTGTAATAATAGATGTACCATTTAAAATGGAGCTCAAAAACAGTGTGCTATTGTTCCATGACGTTAGAGTAATAGAGGAATTTCAGTGAGTTAACTGAGTCCCAATTTGGAGTGCCAAATACACTTAGGTTCCTAGCACAAAAAGGATTGGATGTCGCAAAAGCAAATGCACGGCTATATTCTTTAAACATAAGTAAACATTTCAATGTTTTGTTTGACATATTTGTCCCTAAATTAATGACTTTTTAAATAAGCTAATCGAAGAACTGGTCAAAAAAATATTAACACTTAAAAACAGAAGAGTTGTTATCTTTTGGCTTACCCACACTTAATTTCTATTGTGAAGGTTCAAAGGGCTTGATTCTCATACCATACTCAGTACTTATTAAAATAAGTATCTAAAAATATATATGAGTATGTATTTATGAAAGATCTATAAACCCATCAGGATGTGAATAGGTGATACAGGGCCTCATAAATAAAAGGATAATATTCTCTATAAACCTCAGTTATATTGGTGGAATTTATCTAAGTGATTCTATCTTTTCACTTCATACAAGCTTCAGGAGTAAAAAGCAAAAAAGCAGTACCACTGGAGATAACATTGAAAGGAAAAGAAGACAATAGTGATTTTCACTGCTGTTACACATACACTTATAAAGTCCCACATGTGAGACTATACTTTCAGGTTTATTAATGTAAAATTGAAATTGTGTTATTGTTTATTATTGGTGTGCAAATAAAAGTGAATTTCATGCTAAACTTGCAATTGTGAAGAGGGAGACAAATATATAAGTTTGTGAGACACCTCAGCCCCACATTAATTTTGCTACATAGAAAATATGCTTATATAAATCAGAATTTACAAATCACATATTCCAATAAAATGTGTTTAGTGACTTTCCTCTTAGCCTGAGAAAGTTTTTGCATTGATCTACAGTAACAACACTTAATAGCAGTGTCCTGAGTTTGAGAGGCACATTCACCTTCTTATTCAGCAAAACATGCCAGAAGACCACTAAGATTTATTATGCTTATTCTCCCTTGTCTGTCAATATTCCAGTACTTCCACAGGCCTGGCCTGTGTGCCTCTGTGGTTCCTTCCTCTATTTCTTATTAGTGTAATTTACGCTGTGACAAACTACTTGGCAATTGATACATTCATAAGTACTGCCTTGGACTCAATATTTTCTTAAGTGTCTGCACCCCAGTTACACTTGATGTGATATTGCCTATGCCTTTGACTTCTGTGTTTATTCAAAAATTCAACCACTGATAGATCATTCTTTGTGCAACTGAGAGCCAACCCTTCCTCTCTGTTCACATTAGTGAAGTTGCTTCATCTGCTCTAAATTAGAACTATCTTTATATCTTATACTTTGTGGTAGATATGATAATGCCAGTCCTTACTACTTTTAGCAGATACATGAATGCAAATTTAAACTTGGTCCTTGTGATGACATTGTTCTATAAATTTTATATGTTCTTGGATAGAGAGCCAAAATGAGAACATTCTATTGCAAGGCACACTTCTACTTTCCTTGTTCCTTACTGTCCCTGATTGACTTTCCTGGCTCTGGATTCTTATTCTAATTTTGCTTCCAGTTTACTCTAAAACTTCACCTTTTCATAACAATGTCTGTGCCAATCTATAGAGGTGCTATGAACTCTGGTGATCAGATCTGCCAGGAACTGACTGAATCCCTTGGGTCATAAATATACACATGCAGTGGAAAGTCCTGGCAGAGGCTTTGTTAGCGTTTTAAGATGAAGTTACCTTCTACTATGTAATTGCTTCCACATTCTATCCCAGGAGTAATCCAAAGGCTCTATGAATGGAAACAGCTCAGTGCATGGAGAAATTTAAGTAAAAAGACTTCTATATAAAAATAACACAACTAAAATTATAATTTTATTATAAAATTAATATTATAAATTAATAAACATAAAACATACATGTACATATTAAAATGCTTTAAACAAACAAAACAAAATAAGTTCTGAAGGAAGTAGATGGCTGTGTACAGATCTTGAAGTCTTATACCCTGGCTATAGTTCCTCTATGGTCTTGGTTTCCTGAGTACAGAGCACTGAGACTGTTTACACCTCATGGTTGTGGTATCATGCATTCCCCATCATAATGTGCTCTGATTCTTTAATTTAAGAACTACAATGATTTCTTCCCTTGTTGGTTGCTACTGGTCAGTATTTGATCATAGCAACAAGAAAAATTACTAGTATACCATGTTTCTATAATTGTAGTTCAAAAATGTCATATATATATATATATATATATATATATATATATACATATATATGAATCTTTAAACTGGATGATTGCATGACATATAACAAATATATTAATTTATAGAAGTCAATATCAATTAACATATAGATAATTCTGTGAGGCTGGTAAGTTATTTCATATTTATTTCTACTACCTATACCATAAAGAGAACTATTCTAAAAGAGTAAACATGATCTGTGTGACTTTCATGTCCGAAGAAGGACATTTTATTTGCCATAGATTTCTTAAATATTTATCTCTGATTATTTATCTCCTCCCATGTTCAGAATACTTAAGTTTCTATCTTTTTAATTATATTAATTTTATTTTATCTATGTGTGTTTTGCATGTATGATGGTATGTACATGAGAAGGTGTCATATCCACTGAAATAGATGATTGCGAACCACTAAGTTTGTACTGGCCACCAAAGTATTGTTGTCCATAAGAGCAACAAAGAGCATCTTAACAATGATCCAACCCTCTAGCTACTTTTTTTTCTTTAAAAAAATTATTTTGAGGTGTGTGTGTGTGTGTGTGTGTGTGTGTGTGTGATACAGATGCCTACAGAAGTTAAAAAGTAGTTCAAGATTATCTGGAAGTGTAATGATAGGCATTTGTGAGCAACTCAATGTGGGTGCTGAGAACTAAACTCAGACCCTTTTCAAGAAAATTGTACTCATAACCATCATGTCTTTTCAATAGCTAATGATAGCACATAATATTTAATTACCTATGTACTTCCTTGAATCTCATGCTTTTTAAGGTTCCCCAGGGAATACATTTGGTTTTATTATTTAAATTTTGTCACTATCAATTCTCTATCAAATTGTTTTTTACAAATACAATTACTTTAATACTTCTCACTCTCTAAAACTAAACAATGATAAAATGTATTCAAAAATGCAAACAAAGAATGGTTAATAGTATTTTATTAAGGGGAAGAAAAGGCTACCAAGAATAAATACCTAAAAATACATACTTATCCATTTGGAAAATGGGGGTTGGTGAAAAAGAGTGAAACGCAATATTGGATTTGATGAATACAAGTTATATTCATGTGTGTTTATACCAAAGATGATATCATGAACATGTGATATTAGAATAATATCTTTAAAAATGAAATAATCATGACAATGTTATTTTAAATAAAGAAATAAAATGATTTTAACCTTGCCAAAGTGCAAACTGTAAAGAGAGTTGAGAAAGTAGACTAAACATTAGCAATAAACACTGCCTAGTTGTATATGGAAGTGAACACCTTTATTAAATCTGCAAACAATACATGTTTCAAACTAAACACAGGTAGATATTTCTAAGTAAAATTATGTAGATGTAAAATAAGATTATTTTAGGAGATGGAAATACAGCTCACTTACAGAAATGTTTGCCTGTCATGTGCCTTGCTCCAAGCACAATCCCAGGACTAATATATGTGTACACTACACACACACACACACACACACACACACACACACACACACACGTGCACACATGTAGACACACGCACATATGCAAACCACAAAATCATGTGCATACATGCAAACACACACAGGCACACATATACACAGTGACACTCACATATGTACATATATACATATATTCACCTACACTCACACATTATACACAAACAGACTTACACATATGCTACCCAAACACATGTCCACAGATATGCACACACATTCACAGGCACACACTGGCACACAAACATCCTTGCTCCTTTCTGTGACTGTTCCAGAGTCACTTAATATTCTCCACTTGTTCAATTAACTTATTCTAAATCAATTTCTTAGAATTTAACAGGACAAAACTCAGTTGAAATCAATAAAATTACTTATGTTTACTGAGAAACTCATATGGCTGTTGAATTGAATATTTATTTTTAGATCTGTTTGGTCTCTTTATTCATGTTATCCCAGTCATTGCTATGTCTTCTAATACTCCTTCTCTAACTATTGCTTGTCATATACATATAGAAAATAACTATGTCCTAATATCTAAAAAATATCCAGACTCACAATTTTCTTATTCCAAGATACAGCCTGACCCTTATAGATCACTGCTGTCTTCTGGAAAATATAACCCTGAAAGGACATGCTGTTTTTGTTAATAGGATGCAAGGCAACCATATTTTTGGTCAGAGACTTAACATGGTGTGATTATACTTTAAGAGAAGAGGTTAGACAGATTTACATATCTTAGAAGTGTCAAGAGGTCTGTCCCATAAGGAAGAAGATGGACATTCTGCCTTGAGTTACCTTGTGGCTCAAGTGAAGAGAAAATATCCTGGAAAAGCTCTTTATCCATGCACTATGTGGGGCAGGAGTGGCAGAGATATGTATTATCTCAAGGTAATATGTATATGTATATATGGATATGACCTTTGATAAATTTCTGTGCTCATTTATTGTGGTGTTATCATCCATCATAATTTTGAATTGTTTCTTTATTTTATATTTTATTAATTTTTATTTTTGTTTACTCTTTCACACATTACATCTTGACCACAACCTTTCTTCCCATCCTCCCAGTTGCTGCTCACCTCTCTTCTCCCTGGGATCCACTTTTCCTCCATTTTATTTTAGAAAAGAGCAGGCCTCCAAGTGTTATCCATTGAATATGGCATAACATGAATTGATTAAACAAGGCATGAACTCATGTCAAGGCTTGCAAGGCAATGCAGTAGGAGTAAAAGGGTCCCACATGCAAGCTAAAGAATCAGAGACACTCCCACTCCCACTGTTAGGAGTAAAACAAAAACCTCAAGATACCCACACTGTCTATTTAGAGGGCTTGATGCAGAGCTATGAAGATTCTGTGATTTCCACTTCAAACTTTGTGATTCCCTATGATCCCTGCTTAGTTGATTATGTGTCCTGAGTTCTTATGGTAGACCCCCCGGAAAGGTCTACCTTTCAAAGAAGTTGAAGTGTTATTTCTCTACAAGTATTATCTACTGCATTGATTTATTTTTGAAGAGCAGGATATGAGCTGTAAATGTCATGTTATTCTTGTTTGCTTAAGCTGTCTACACACACACACACACACACACACACACAGACACACCAAATTGGTCAACAAAATTTGTCGATTTTTCTTGTTATAATATCCAATATATTTCTAATATATTCAAACTTTCAGTATCATTTTCCTCTGTTGTGGTCTAATTTACTATATTAAGTGTCCTTCCTCATTACAAAACTGTATTTTCCTCTTAGTTCATTCTAAGTTCACACATAACCTTTTAGATTCACTACTGCAAACATGCATGTTAACATTATACTTGCATTTTAAGAATATAATTTGTTCATGAATTTAGGCTATTTCTTTAACTTTAACTTTAGGTATTTCTTTAACTTTAGGCTATGTGTGTGTGTGTGTGTGTGTGTGTGTGTGTGTGTGTGTGTGTGTGTTTTTGGAATAAGACTATAGACCAAAGAGTTATATGGCATGACTTTGGGTGGCTCTTTGTGGTATTTCTTCCAGCAGATTAAATACTAATGAATATGTGTCTCACAAGAACAGTAGGAAACTCAGCAGAAAGTCACAGTAATAGCCTACCATAAATAGAAAAAGCTGTAAACATAGAAGCCCTTAAAGTTTAAAGAATAAGATGATTTGAGCATTTTAAAAAAATATTCTTCTTTCATTAAATACACTTGACCACTGTTCCCACTGTATCCACTCCTCCTAATTTCACCCCTCCACCTCTGCTTCCACCAGATCAATTTGTAGAAATTTACTTTACGACGTCATCTTGTTTTTGTTGATCGTCATATCCATCATAAGCATGGCCACAAAGATGGCTTTGACCTTGAGGCATTACTATTTTACGACAGCAGAAATAAATAATAACAGTGATTTTTCCTTCCATCTGATAGTTAAACACTACATAATCTCTCTAAGATGCTTGAAAGAATGTTCTATGTTTTACAATTTGAACCTGAACAAAATTAATGTCAAATGAACAGAAAAATCCAATTTATTCTTCGATAGGTAAAACATCCCAAAATATAAGGAGCCTCTGAAACATTAGCTTTTGAATGATTTCCTGGCTTACACTATGAACCTCAGTCTTGCAAAACAGTGTTCATGTACTTGAGGAATCTCATTCCTTCTCCATCCACTCTGGATACAGTTAATGTTTATAATCTGTCACATCGTCAAACCCACTAAGAAATCTGATACATGTATCTTCTTCATAGCTACCAACACACAAGGTGTCCTCTCTAAAACACGCCTTTAGCATTAGCAGTAGAACCCATTCCGTGTATTCTACTTGCCATATTACCTTTCCTTCTGTGTCTCAGCTATTGTTTTTCTGTCATTAAATGGAAAGGCACTGCAGGCTTCACTGCTCACCCTACCTTCTTCAGTACTTATCCTGCTCTCCATTATAATCCTTATCAACATTACAGCTTTTAAAATGACTCCATGTGTCTATTTTACGATATATAAACACCTAGTGTTAACTAGAATTTACCATAAATGTTTCTCGCAGTGATGCTAAGGGATGCAGAGCATAAATTGGAGTGAAGAAAAAAAAATCAAGTTTCAGACTTGACCTTCACAAATATCAAACTGCTACAATTATTGAGTGAAGTTTACTGGGATAGATAGAGACACATCAGCCAAACTCAACTTCCTGGATATTGCAGGCAGATAAGCATCTTCAAGGAAAGGAGTGGGAAGACAAGTGAATTGTTTGTTTCAGAGTGTGTGACTAACATGTTTATGGAACTGTCTATAAAATTGTGTATCTGAGTTCATAGTGGGAATGGTTGGAGACTGTTGTTAATAGTAGAAGATCCATAGTTAGGACACTTTTAGATGCAGAGAGAATGGAAGGGTGACTCAGGCCTACTTACTTCTGAAAACAGTCTTCACAAGCACTGCAGAAGCCAGGCTAGAACATTCTTCCAGATTCTGCTGTGTAGTAGACAATTTAGACCTTCTCCTGCATAGAAGCCTTGTCTCCTTGTTTCTCTGAAGTTGTACGTACTGTATTTTGATGAGAAGAGAATATGGTCCCTTACTGCTTGCTCAGCTTTGGCACTGGTGACTTTTTAAAAAAATGTTTTCCTACATAATACTTTTATTGAACATTTTGATATCTCACATAATTTATCATGATGACATTTCCCAGTCCTCCCATGTACAGCTCCACCCTTGTGACCTCCCCCCCAAAAAACACAAAATATCCCAAGTTGAATTTGTGTTGCAAATCGCTCACTGGAGCATGGTCTAACTCCTAGTGGCCAGATCAGACCCTTGAGGTAAACTCAGTCCTTCTCCATCCCAGAAGCCATTAATGTAAAAGTCTACACATCAGCACCCTTATCACAATTTTTAAGAGTTCTTTTCAATGGATTTCTGTGTAGGCCTTTTTCTTTTTTTTTATCCAGACTTTTTTCATAGACACCTCTTATGTCTCTCCTATGTCTTCCATTCTCAGCTGTGAGTATGTAGTCATCAATACCTCTACAAAAGCTTCCTTTTCCTTTACAGTCAGTCTGTCAGCAATAGCATACATCATGGACTTCCATCTGTTTTAGGTGTCAGCAATGACCACTCGAGCATGGCATGATCTCTGAAAGTAGCATAAACCATGAACATGAACATAATCTGTGTGAGGGTAGTATAGACCAACATGATTTCAGGTAGACCTTCATTTATCCTTGTGGGGTAAAAGAGACCATGATATGAACATGGTATCAGGCAACAGTGCAAACAGTGAACACCAATGTAGCCTATGGTGGCATCAGGGACCATAGAAATCAAATGGGTCCCCAGTCCACCAGACATCACTATGAACGAATGGCATCAACAAAACCTAGTGTGTTAGCGTGGACCACAGAAACCAGAAACTTGCATTCTGGGTCAGTGCATGGGGGAGGGGGAGGCAAAATTTGTGTTAGCTCCAGGGCACTGCACAACATCCAGCCAAACCCATTGGGCACTCACATGCTCCCATATCCATCATCATTGTGTCTCTACTTCTGCTCTCTTCACTGTTCATGCACCTTTCTGTCCCTCCAGTATTCCCATCTCACCATACATATTTGTTTGTCAAAGTGGAATTTCAAACAGCATGGATTTTTTATACATAAAAAAGAAAATTAAACTAATAATGTGTTCATTTTAAAGTATACTTTTTTTTAGGTGTTAGATCCACTCACCATATGTGACATTTAAACAGTTCAAGACAGAAAATGAAAGGAAATATGGGAGGGAGGAAGGAAAGAAGGACGGGAGGGAGGGAGGAAGGGAGAGAGGGAGAAAGGGAGAGAGGGAGACAGGGAGGGAGGAAGGAAGAGTAAGAAGGAAGGAGAGAAGGAAGAAGTAAGGAAGAAAGGAACAGGAAGAAGCAAAGTGTAGGCAATGAATGGAGCACACATACACACACACATAAACACACACACATTCAGGATAGGGGAGTAACACACTGTCAAGAGTTGCAATCAAGATTTCTTTACCTTCTCAGTCAATATAAATCAGTGATTAAAGTATACTATAAGAGCTAAAGTAATTTATATAATATATAAAAAGCTCAATCAATGGAAAGAAAGAATGCTGGGAATATTTCTTTTATAAACACTGGTGAGCATGGGGCACAAAACACATTATCTATATCTATATCTATATCTATATCTATATCTATATCTATATCTATATCTATCTATCTATTTGATAGATGTTGCCCATTCACAACATTTATTCACATACCAGAATATTAAAACCTGTTTAACTCAAAATATTCACAGAATCATGTATGTGTCCTAGTCATTTCATACCCTTTCCATGATAAAAGGAAATCACAAATGTAATTTCTCACAATTATGGAGGCTATCGATATTATATAAAATCATTGCCAAGGCCATGTTAATTTCAAAATCTTGAAGGAAGACTTCTTTCTAAATATTTTTTCTCATCCTATTTTATGTTTTTTCTAATAACCTTTTGTAATTTTAAATTACTTTTTCTGTCTTTATGTGGGCTTTTTGTCTCTGTTGTCTTTTTCTGTCCAATAACCCTTATATTGAGTTTGAGTTTGCCTTAATTCAGTGTGATTCCTTCTTGACCTCTAAATACTTAAAAAAAAACATTTATTTAGCAAGAGGTATGTGTGAATGTGAACACACATTTGTGTATGATCAGAAGACTACTTGTAGGAGTGTTATTATTATTATTAGTAGTAGCAGTAATAGTAGTAGTAGTAGTAGTTGTTGTACTAGTAGTAGTAGTAGTAGTACTGTATCATGTGGGTCTCTGTGGTTGAACTCAGGTTAGCAGGCTTGAAGCAATAGTGTTTATATGCTGAACTATCTCATTTGCCCCCCATCTTCATCTTTAACCACATCTGAAAAGATGGTTTCTAAAACAAGGACACATTCTGAGTTTCTGCATTTTGAAATCTAGTTTATTGTTCATTTGCTGTATTTGAAAACAAACATTAATATCAAAGAAAATCTCTTCTTGTGTCACAAGTTCAGAGCTGAAAATATCAGGGATTGTAGCTTTTTGTTATAGCTCAATTTACTAGCTAGACACAGGCCTTATTTTAGAGAATTAAAATGCTGGGGTCTCTGTGAAACAGTATTGGAATCCCTTTGAAGCCAAAGCTGGCAACTCTCAATGGATTTCTCTAACTCTTCCAGTAACCTATTTTCTTTTTCTTTCTTTTTCACTCATAGTTTTTCTTAGTCCTGCACCAGTATAGGCTCAGCTCTTTGCTAACCCTTGTTGTAGACATTTTATAAAACTCTGAAGATTTACCCTAGTTACTAGCAAGGGAGATTTGGGGCGATCAGCTCTGGAAGTTATTATTTTTTCTTTGTGTTACAAACTTGGACTGAACTACCCATGATAAAGCCCTCAGTCTATAAAAAAACAGCGAGAAATGGCTTTATTATAAAGCATCCTTCACTGAAGTTTCTGGAGAGTTGTGTACAGGAAGGAGCAAAAGTTTCTTAGACATCTCAAAAAAGTTTTATAAAAGAAATGTCCATCATAGGCAGAGGAGCTGCTGCTTCCAGACAAGATTGAGGATTGATATCATTGGGCTTCCTTAAGCAGCTTTGAGTGGACTCTTGTCAGATAACTGAGAGTAAGGGTATTCTGATGATCATCTGAAGACATCTTGATGAAATCCAACTCAAATATCTCCCAACTAACAGTTTGTTTCTGAAGCAATAGCTAGTGAGAATGAGTGACAGCAAGGCCAGCTGTGATGGGGTACTTGTTTCTTGGCCCAAGCATCTATGAATGGTTCTGTAAATATCCTGAGAAGCAGTGAGGTTCTAAGGAATCTGGAACTGTCTTTATGGCAGCTCAGTAGCTCTAAAGTAGTTCACTGACTGCTCCTATTATCTTTTCAGGAAATGGTATTGCTGATGTGGTTGTAGATAACAATGCTACATTAAAGTAGCAGCAACATTGCTTACAGTACTACTGGACTCTGACCCTAAGCAGGTAATAGCTGCAATCTCCATTCAAACATCCAAGCAGGCCCTTTCTTCATGCCTCTGAGAAGGACTTCCTTGCTTTTTTGGAAGCTACTTCCTTGACCAGGCATGATAGAAATGTTTGACAACTGTTAAGTAAGGGAGCTAAAATACTTGCAACATATAGCTTCCTTGTTTAAATAGAGAAATGAAGGGTGCAAGCTAAGGGATTCAACTTGAACTGAACATTCTGTTTCAATCAAACTTATTACACAGTAAGGGAATCGAGTATCTGTGGGATGGTCACATCTCTAGATGTTTCTCTAAGTTAAATGTAAATTTGGGGTAAACTTTATTCAATACAGTCACATTCAAATCATATTCAGATTTTAATTATTTTAGTGACAACATTTTTATAGATCAAGCCTTACAGGATCCTCTTTTTATTGTTTTTTAAAAACTCTATTTTAGGTAACTATTTTGGTTCCAAAGTATCTACAAATACTTAAGAGAAACTCTGAGAATGAAAATCATATTTATTATGTTTCTTTTTTCCTACCTTTCTTTTTTTCTTTCTTTCTTCTCTTTTTTAATTAATTATTAATGCTTTCTGAATGTCAGTTGTTCTGAGATTAGTAGAAAACATCAATTTTCACCATTGTAAATGACATAACTTTTGAAATATTTCATCACGATATTTCGTTTTATTTCCCTTAATGGAGAATAACAGTGTCATCCTGTATAGCCCAGACTAGCCTGGCAGCCTAGGTCCACCACAGCGCCAGCCTCAACTAACACACAGATATGCTATATTAGATATAAAGCTGTTGGTAAGTTACTAGTTTCGTATTGGCTAGCTCTGTCTTAAATATTAACCCATTTCTAATAATCTAAGTATTTCCACGTGCTCTTATCTTACCAGAGAGAGGGCCCAGACCTCTGTACACTCAAATCTCTACATGCTAACTCCTCCCTACTTCTTCCTCTCCCCTCCTAGTCTCCTAGTCCTGCCTACCTTGCTATCCTATTGGCCAACAGTGCTTTATTCATTAAACAATATGAGAAACATATTTACAGAATGACATCGCCCATCACTAGCCTATTTAAAGTAATCCTTCTGATTCATTCTCTTATGTGTTAAAATTTTAACTGTGTACCATTATGCTTAGAAGTTCAATTGTCATGACTGAACAGATAATTAAAATCTCATTTACTATATTTTATATAGTGACATAAATTCAATAGTGAGGAACATTGACATATACTCATTGAAGAACCTTGACATACTCATAAAGGAAATATTTTTAATCTAGCAAAGTCCTATCAAGTAGAATAAAGTCATTGACACATATTTTAAATGAAGATTTTAAATAATATACATAGACTATTAAATAATGCTTCATTCCTTTAACATTATATAATAAATGTAATTTGTTGAAATTAAAATAATTAATACAAACATTTGAAAAGTATATAGAAAATGTTTTAATTTTTGAGATTATGGTATAATTATAAAGTTTTTCCCCTTTCATTTCCTACCAAAACAATTGCATATACCCCTCCCTGATCTCTTTCAAATTTATGACTTCTTAAATAATAACTTATGTATATATGTATTTGCATACATATACCTAAATATAACCTGTTACCTGTTTAGTGTGTACAATGTTAGATGTATGTATGTTTTCAAAGCTAACAACTTGGCATTGAATAGCCAATTGAAGAGTTCTTTTATTAGGAAGACTGATTCTCTGTTTCCAGCATCCCTTAATATCATGTAGTTCTTTGTGTGAAGCCAAGGCTTCATGGACTTTTCCCCATCCACTTAGGCATGTATACTGGTTGACATATTTCTATGTCAAATCATAAAACTTAGTTGTTATTACTCTATTCATGGTTAAGAGTGATAATATTTATCTCAGAAATTTTGTATAATTAAATATCTCAGCATTAAATCTCACCATCACATAGAAGCTTTTATGCTAAAATTTTGAATTAGCTTATTTAATTTTTTTATTAAACAATACTTAAATTAAATACATATGTACAAAGAGAACATGGTAACATGCAGCATATAGAAAAATAGATATGAGTCCTAAAGGAATAACATGAGTTTTATCCCATCATTTGTTTTTCTTGTATTATTTAATCAATTTGTTTGTGTATATATAACATGTTCTTTTGCAGCAGGATACTTAAAATTGTCAAAAAGTAGAATGATTAAGCCACCCAAAGGAGTCAGCAATATACAATGCTCAAATCTGTTGATGACAATTGGAGGAGAACTAGAGATGGGGAGGGAGACAAAGATGTGTGTGTGTGTGTGTGTGTGTGTGTGTGTGTGTGTGTGTGTGTGTGTGTTTATGAGAGAGAGGAGAGAGAGAGAGAGAGAAAGAACTAAAGGATATAGTCAAGAACTCAGGAAAACATGGTGCTTTTATGAAACATTTTTTCTTAGTTTTTAATCACTATCTCCCTTCAGTCAGGGAATTCTTTCTCTATCAGTCAGTGAATAACTTATCTTGACTGTGCTTAATCCTGGCATATTTCCGAGGTACCTGCAGTGCTCATTCTAGCTGTAATGCATCCCATAGTGTGGGCAGATGGCTCCAAAAAAATTGACTAATGCAGACAGCATGGTCTCTTTGGACATGTTGTGAATGGGTGAGACTTCAGGTGCAAAATAATATTTTCTTTTTCTTTCCCTGATATAAAATATGATGAGGTCCTCTCAAATCTCTATCTTCATAGTGGATAATACCACTGCCTTTTCAAAACTACTGTATATCCTGAAGTCAGTAATGATATACTAAGAAAAAGTAACCTTTAGAGCAATGAATTTCTCAGGACAGCAAAGCTAAGAAGCCAAGGTACTAGGAAATAATGATATGCTGTAAAGAGACATTTGTAATCATTGTTGTATTTAGCAACAAAAGCAGGTATGCCAATTTTTCATCCTTAAAAAGAAAGGTTAGAAAATCCCACTATCCTTGAAGCCTAATAAAATATGAGGTGTTGCTGTGTGATTATCCACCTTGAAAAGATACAGCAAAAACAATATAATTGACACAAATTAAGTTTGACAGGTAGCTCAAAGAATAACTTAAAATGCACTTTTCTGCCTTCTCGGAGAGAACAGAGGTGTCTCGCCATCAAAATGGCATAATCTCTGAACTGCATCCCATTTATTTCTCTAATCTACAAACTTAACTGTGAGAGAAAGAGATTAAAGAGTGTCACATTTTGCAGACATGTCATGGAACAAAGCGACACACATCAGGTATATTTATGAGAAAAATTGCCAACAGATAAACAAGGTTGGGACTGTATGACTTCAGTATATCCACACGGGCAAGGCTCTAACAATTCAGTCTGTACTTCAAAAAGATTTTATTTGTTGGGAGTTTAAGGGAATAAATTACCTGTATATTTGATAAAATAAATGCAATTTCTCTTGTATTTTTAATTTTTTAAATTCTTGAATATGCTATAGAAAATTTAAGAAATTTTCATTGGGGTTTGAGATATGTCTCAGTGGTAAAGAGTGAGTAATATTCTTGTAGACGAACTGAGTTCCTTTCACAGAACACTTGTTAGGGAGACCCTTAACATCTTGAGACTGAGTCAAAGAATCTAATTGCTTAATTGCCTATTCTGTCTTTTCTCATCACTGCTACTCAAGTGTGCACACACACTCACATACACACTCATACATACATACCATTCATACACACCTACACACAGACACAGACACATAGACACACACACACACACACACACTATTAAAATAAACATCATAAAATATTCCAATTGAGATGATGCAAAAGTTTTACAGATAGAGGAAGTTAAGTACCTCTCAAATAGATAAGATTCTAGTAATATCTTTAGTATACTGAAGTTGTATAACACTTAAATTATAAGAAAATAAAGAAATATGAGAGGTGACAGAACTTGGCAATGGAGAATTATAAAATAAGTTAATATACTAAATAGGTTTTCTGTTTTATAAAAATAAAAATTTGTTGACTCATATAACAAAGCTGTAGTAGAAATAGTAAAAGCCAATTATCAAACCTTTGTTTGGTTATCAGTATATTTTTAAATCCAAGAATTTTTTATCAGTGGTGAAATTATCACACTGCCCTTAACTAGACTACAAATTGCTTTAGAGTTTGGTAAAATTGTATAAGCTCCTAATCAAAAACTTTGTTTTCTGTATATAATAATCTTATTATTTCTGATTCTTTTATAGATTCATTGATATTTGTGTGGCTTTTCTAGAAGCTAGACTTCAAAGAGATTGCAATATCATTGTGAAAAATGATAATTCTCTGAATTCATCTCATGGTCTATAAAATATTCAAACTCTATTCTGAAATATATATATATATATATATATATATATATATATATATACCTGTGTATATATCACAAACACAGGTACACACATATGTCATACACACACATATGTAACATATATAAATTTTATTATTTTTCTTCTTAAAGTTTGTGGTAGGATACAATACTTCAAAGTACCTATCACAAAAGGTATCATACCTTGGGTTAAGGTGTGAATTCTGTAGACTTCAGTTTAACACCCAGGAACATGTTTAGATCTATATCCAAAAGCCTATGGGACTTTATTAGATCTAGCAATTTTTGAAAGTAAAAGTAAAATTTAAAAGCCATATATACAGGCAAGAATTTAAAGTATTGTCATTCAACAAGCTATCAATATTGATCTAGATAATCTTCCTCCATTTCAACATACTCTCATAGGATTTGTCACTTGATATGAGAGAAGGGAAACCTATAATAAGAATATAATTTATGAAATGAAATCTTGAAATTTGCAGGCAAATGGGTGGAAATAGAAGAAACCCTCCTGAGTGAAGAAAGACAAACATGATATATACTCACTCACATATGGATACTAGACATAGAGTAATGTTTTACCAGAGTAGAATATACACCTCCAGAGAAGCTAGGAAACAAGGAGGGTCATAGGAGAGACATATAGGTCTCCCAGGTGAAGGGGAAAAGGACAAGAGCCCCTGAAACTATTGGGAGCATGGGGACAATGGGGAGGGAGATAGGAGAAAAAGGAGGAGAGAGATAGGCATGATGGAGCAGAAAGATGAGTCAGGGAAAAAGTAGAGGAGAGCAAAAAAAAAAAGAAAAAAAAAAAAAAGAGAGATACCATAATAGAGGAAGTCATTACTGGTTTTAAGAGAAATCTGAAATCTGGCACTAGGGAGATGTCCAGATATCTACAAGGATGACGCCAAATAATAATCTAAGCAATAGTGGAAAGGCTACCTAAAATGCCCTTCCCTATGATGAGAATAATGACTACCTTAAATGTTATCCTAGAGCCTTCATCCAGTAGCTGATGGGAACTGAGGCAGAGATCTACAGCTAAACACTGAGCTGAACCCCTGGAATCCAGTTTCAAAGAGGGAGGAGTGATAAACAAAGGAGTCAAGACCAGGCTGAAGAAACTTACAGAAAGAGCTGACCTGAACAAGTGGGATCTCATGGACCCCTCTGCCTGATAACTTGGGAACCAACACAGGACCAACCCAGATCCCCTGAATGTTGGTGTCAGGTAGGAGGACTGGGATGTCTATGGGGCCTCTGGCAGTGGAAATAGGATGTATCCCTAGTGCATGCACGAATTTGGGAGCCCATTTCCCATGGAGGGATACTCCCTTAGCCATTATACATGGAGGAGAGACTAGGCCCAACCCTAAATGACTTGACAGAATTTGATGATTTATCATGGAAGGCCAAATCCTACCTGGGGAGTGGATGCTGGATTGGGTAGGAGGAGTGGAGGGAGTCGTAGGAGGAAGGGAGAGAGCGAGAACTGTTGTTAATATGTAAAATAAGTTTGTTTCTAATTTAAATAAAATTTACAAAAAAAGAATATATTTTATGAAAAAATTCTTCAATGAAAAGCTTTAAATGCTGAAATAAAATACATTATAGAAGAGTTTTTCCATTGTAACTTGTACAGTACTCTGAACTGTCTGTGGTCAATCTGAATTCTGTAGAATTATAATGTAGATAAGATAAAAAGTGTAAAGAAAACCAAGTTCATCCAATATTACAAAATATCTATGAGTATTTTTGTAGGCACTCGACTGTTTCTCAAACTTGTAAAATATATTTAAACCAAACATATGTAAAAACTCATTTAACAAAAAATTTGATAAATATAATAATATACAAATATGTAAAATATAATACATTAAGAATATTCTATTTGGATATTACAGGGCACTGGAAGGAGAGATCCTCCCATGGATGGAGATGGGACTATGACACTAGCAGACTCTTGATAGTCCTGTCCACTTGAATGGGTTTCCCCTTCTTGTGCAGTCCCCAGTCCTTATGAGGCTCTCAACATCCTTAACCATCAGGGAAATGCAAATCAAAACTGCTCTGAGATCTTTCTCCTGTCAGAGTTACTAAAATCAAAAACACAAAACACAGTTTATTTTGGAGAGGTTGTGGACAAAGGGACACACTCCTCTACTGCTGGTGGGAGTGCAAACTCATAAAGCCACTTTGGAAATCACTATGGCATTTCCTCAGAAAAATGAGACTGAGTCTACCTCAAGATCCAGCAATTCCACTGTTAGGCATATACCCAAAAGGTTCCCATTCATACAACAAGGACTATGTTCATAGCAGCATAATTTGTAATAGTCAGAACCTGAAAGCAGCCTAAATGTCTCTCAACTGAAGAAGTGATGAAGAAAATGTCGTACTACTCAGAGGGTAAAACAAAAATGGAATCTTGAAATTCAAAGGCAAATGGGTAGAACTAGAAGAAACCATCCTGAGTAATGTAGCACAGTTACAAAAACAAACAAACAAACAAACAAACAAACAAACAAAAAACCAAGCATGGTATGTACTCACTCATATGTGGATTTTAGACATGCAGCAAAGGATTACCAGTCTACAGTCTACACTGCAGGCAAAGCTAGGAAACAAGGAGGACCCTAAGAGAGACATATATGGTCCCCCTGAGAAGGGGAAAGGGACAGGATCTCCAGAGCAAGTTGGCAGCATAGAGAGAGGAGAAAGTAAGGAGAAAGAATAGGGTTTAAAAGAATGTGAAAGGAAGATAGAAGCAGATAGATTGAATTGGCGGAAGAATAGAGGAGAGCAAGAAAAGAGATATCATAATAGATGGAGCCATTACAGTTGTTAAGAGAAACTTGGCATAGGAAAAGTCCCGAGATCTAAAAGGATGACCTCAGCTAACAATTTAAGCAATAGTGCCCTTCCTGATAATGAGATTGATGACTACATTATATGCCACCCATCTTAGAGCCTTCATCTATTAGCTGATGGAAATATAAGCAGACACCCATAGCTTAACACTGAGCCGAACTCCTGGAATGCAGTTTCAGGGAGGGAGGAGTAATGAGCAAAGGGATCAAGTCCAGGCTGGATAAAACTATTTAAAGGGCAGACTAGACTCCAGTCTGATAGCTGTGAAACCAGCATAGGACCAATCCAGACCCCCTGAGTCTGGGAACAGTGAGTAGTCTTAGGAACAGTGAGTAGTCTCTGGGGCCTCTAGTAGTGGATCCAGTATTTATCCCTAGTATACAAGTGAACTTTGGGATCCCATTCCATATAGAGGGACACTTTTTAATCTAGATGCATGGGAGAAGGCCTGGGCCTGGCTCCAAAATATATGCAAAACTCTGAAGCTCCCCCATGGAAGCTCTCCCCCTCCCTTGGCTGAAAGAGTATGGGATGTGGTTTGTGGGAGGACATTGGAGGAGGAGAGGGAACTAGGATTGACATGTAAAACAAGCTTTTTTCAAATTTAAATTAAAAATAATGTTCTACTTGGAAATTTCTAATGAGATGTCCCCCTCCTTTATCCTATTTATAGCTCAGTTTTCAAATTTTATTTTAAAATATGCACAAAAATTGGTCTTGTGAGGATATTCTGGAGATACTTAGGGTATAAAAACATGTTTTTATGAACATATAACAATTCAAACCACAAAAATATGATAAACAATTATTAATTGTTATTGATTTATGTAAAATTAACAGCAATGACATAAAACTGGTTTGATTTTAGTCTTCAAATAATTTAGAATATATGTACATGGTGATCTCATATTTTCATCTATTTTTTAAAATGTATTTGTAGCTATGGCTGATTTGGATATAGGTGAAAATTCTCTGTACACAACTAGATGTGCCAGATGAATGTGGCAACTTAATTTGTATGATCTGGAGTTCTGAATGCAAATCTAGCCATACTAGTTAGCTGTTGATCTGGGCAGTTGTGGTACACATTGTAATCCTAGGACTTGGGAGACAGAGACAGATGGATCTCTGTGAATCCAAGACTGTGCTGGGCTGCATGAGAGTGATTCAGTCTAAATGAGTCACAGACTTCACACCTTTAATCCCAGTGCTAGAAAGTTATATAAAGAAGGAGCAAAGGGGCCCATGTGAAATTTATTTTCCAGTCACAGGGTACAAAAGAACTCCATTTTAGCTTGGCAGAGGTAAAAGCTGCTGGCTGGCTGCTTTGCTTCACTAATCTTCAGCTTGAGATCTGTATCTGGATTCTTATTATTTGTGTTACAGACGGATAATTTTGTTAGATCATGTAATACCATTCCAGACCATTTCACTCTTTCTAAATTTCCTTTGGTTCATTTCCACTTGCTGTTTACAGTTCTCCCTCTTTAAATTTCCTTCAGCCCATTTCCATATTTGGTATGTATACAGATGCATTTGTCTATATATGTGTAAATTAAATAACATGCTTTTGGAAAGTTATGAACCATTTTTCTATTGTATTTTATTATGTGTGCTTTCATATTGATTCTTCTTATCCTTAACAATCCATTTAATATTGATTATTCTATTATTGATACTAGGATTTTTGATAGTCTTACTTTTGTCTGATTTGCTATTACTATATTTTGGGCATGTAGAATAACTTGATATACATTTATAAGAAATTTTACATGAAAGATGAATTATAATGAAAGTTTAGATATGTTTTAAAACTGAGGTCTCTCCTTTATATTTTTATTGCCTCTAGTAATTACCAAGATTACTGTGCTTCAGATATCTACTTGGTAACCCTTTAGTCTCCAGTTACATAGCTTATTCTTATTCGGTATCTCTGTCTCCACCAATTAAGATTTCATAAACAGGTCTTATTGCTAAATATAGGTATACTAGACAGCAGGGAGGAAAAACAGACACGTGATAATCATTATTTCTTAAAGTATTTCTTAAATGAATTATGTTAAGTATGAACTGACATTTAAATAAGTGGATGGAGGATGATCTGCACTTATAATATAGAAGAGCACTAGGTAATCAAATATAAAAGCAGTGGAGAGTAAGAGTTAATTTATTCATTATTTTAAGAGGTGAGATAGCCTTCTTCTACTGGAATTGGAAACTAGAAGTCCAGGTTCTTGTGTTTCCCCTCTGATAGAGAGGTATGTAGGTAGCTGTCTTTCCTATTGGAATACTTTTGCTTGACCTGAGTCCTTCACTAACTATGTCATCCTCGACTTCACTGGAGAATAAGAGATATCTCATCTCATACAATTATGGAAGGACAAATACATTCGCCTAGATATTTTCAGGCAGGCATAATTCATCTAGGTCCTACTCTTAAAATCTTAGTCTGTCTCAACTTCTTGGAATGCCATTACCTGGGAGGAATTAAAATTTCAGTCAATGAACTTTAGGCTTCAGAGTAACCTAGACATTCACACCACAACAATGGTAGATGAGGAACAGGACCTGTGAGTTCTATGACTTGTCTTCCAATGTCTCTACATAAATGCAAAAATAAAATAACAAAAAACAAAAGAACTTTCTCCCAAACTTTTATTGCTACCTGAAGTTATCAAATTTATTTATATTTTCCTCAAGGGAAAGACATGTTCAATTTTTATCATATATCTTTATACTTTACAAAGAATATATTTAGATTATGTTTATATTAGAAAATCAATTTGAGCTAATTAGTAATGGATAAACACATATGCTTCTGCACACACATACACACAAATCAGGGAAAATAAGACGATAATTTGATCAACTAAATGTTATTTAAATGAATTTTTATTGTAACATATGACAGTTTAAAAATTGTTTAACTAATGTTCAGAAGTTTTAAACAAAACCTTGATATCTAATTTAAAGATTTGACAACATGAAAATTTCAGTAAATTTTTTTTATTTATTTGTTTTTGCTTTGCATTTGTACTTGAAGAACATTTCTCAACATTAATCCATCCCTGATAATAATTTATTATGCACTTACTATTCAATTATCTTATTTCAAACATCCATTATGAATGATTTTTTCTCCATTCTATATTTGGAATCACAAAAAGAAAAAGAAACTCACGTGAGCACATTTGTTGTAAATGTCCATATGTTGTTGTTCTTATCTTTAACTTGGGTTTTTTAAAGTATGGTTTAGTGAATGCCAGCTTCCACAGAGACATATTTAGTAACATCTTCCCCTGCCCAATTTTTATATAGTGGGGGGGGAATAAGAAGTGGAAATAATTAAAAATATCTGACTAATATTGCAAAACTCAGTCTAGTGTTTATTTCATATTTCCTTTTCTCTCTCTCTCTTTCTCTCTCTCTCTCACACACACAAACACACACACACACACACACACACACACACACACACACACACATATATATATATATATATATATATATATATATTGTCCAGTTGTCCTTCATATTATCCAATTTTCCTTTTCCTTTTTCTGTTTCCATGGAACAGTGTCCTAACCTATTTCTAAATAGAATGTTTAATAGAATTACAATTGGATCTGAGTAGGCACAGGGAATCAATTTATTTCTCTAAGGACCTACTTTCCTCATATGAAGTAACAGAGGCTCCTAGAAAATACACAATTAAATATTAAGAAAATAAAATCTTTTTATTAAGTCATATATTTTACAATATAATAAATGATTATAATTAAGAACAATAACTTTTGAGCCATGAAACAACAATATTAAATATTTCTTTTCAATTTTGCTTAACCTTATATTCAAAGGAAACCTGAATTTTGCAAATTGCTCTATGGTAAGACCTACTTGTATTTGAGTCTTGCAACTTTCAGCATGCTCCTCCCAACACAACCAATACAAAGGAGCTAGGAAAAATAAGATAAAATCTGTTGATACCTATCAATTTATAAACAAAGAAAAATAAAAATATACTCCTATTTACTCTTTCATGGAGAGAAGTCATGCCACACCAGATAAGGTCAATTATATTGCTTTCTGAATATTTACTTTGAAGGATACTAGCGGGAGCTTCTGTATTAGGAGACATAAAAATTAACAATTTCCTTTATTTTATATATGGATCTGTGCATCACAACCAATGATGGATGGTGGACATATAAAATTTTAGGCTTTCTAGCTCCAACAGAGAACTTTTGATTTCTACAGGAGTGATAATTTTCTGGAAATATATTCAAATTAATAAAACTGACTTATGAGCTTGAAAAATATTATTTAATAACTTAACTTACTAAGAAGAAGAAAAACATATTTAAAACAGTCAGATTATGCCAGAAATAAAAAAATGTCACACACTTGCACATAAAATGTTTACCTGACTGGCATTGTGACACTGCTATATCAGGTAAAGGAGGTGTAAGCCCAAAGTTCACAGTTTATTTTATTTGCATGTAGGTAGGGTATTAAAATTCAGTACTGTGCTCTAGGCATTTATTAGTGAAAGTCACACAAGAAAATATAATTACATCATTTATCACAGTATTCAACTATGGTTAATGATCAATTGATTTTATTTTCTCACTTCTCCATTTAAGTATATTTTTTCTTTTTACATTAAACATAAATAAGAAATACCAGCAAACAAAATATAACACAATAGGAACAAATATATTCTAGAAGGTTCAGTTAGAATTATATAAGTTATAAGGTAGTAGGATTTCAAATTGTGGAGAGGAAAATCATCCTGGGAATTTGACAGTTTAAGATGTACCCATATGCAGTGAAAATGTTGGTTAAACTAATGAATAAGAGAACCCCCAGAGAGACATACATGGTACCTTGGAGAAGGGGAAAGAGACAAGATTTCCCAAGCAAAGTGTGGTCATGGTGGGAGAGGGAGTCAGGAAGAAGAGGAGGGCAGAAGTGGGCATGATGGAGCATGAAGATCTAGTCAGGGAAATAATAAAGGAGAGCAAGAAAAGAGATACCAAACAGAATGAACCATTATATGTTTTAAGAGAAATCTGGCACTAGGGAAATATTCAGAGATCTACAAGGATGACCCCAACTACCAATCTAAGCAATAGTGGAGAGGCTACCTTAAATACACTTCCCTGATAATGAGATGATGACTACCTTATATGCCATCCTTGAGCCTTCATCTAGTAACTTATGGAAGCAAAAACAAACACTCGCAGCTAAACACTAAGCCAAACTCTTGGAATCTAGTTGCAAACAGGGAGGAGTGATGAGCAAAGGCATAAAGACCAGGGAGGAGAAACCCACATAAACAGCTGACCTGAACAAGGGGGAGCTCATGGATATTTTGCATGAGAATTTTTGAAGAATGTAAATTGTTTTTCATAAGATGGACATTTGGGCAATGTTAGTATCAATATGTGAACATGAGAAGTCTTGTAATCCACTATCTGCCTTGATTTCTTTCTTCAGAGATTCAAAGATTTCGCTGTAAAAATACTTTACTTCCCTGGATATGTTTATTCCTACATTTTGATTTTGAGGCTACTGTGTATAGGCATATTTCCATGATCTCCTCAGAATATGTAATATCAGTTTATGGAATGACTACTAATTTTCATAAATTAACTGTTTACTCTGCCATTTTGTTCAAGTGTTGGGAAACTACTCTTTACCCCAGACAGTAGTTATTTAATATCATTTTGAAATGATGATAGCATTTCAATCTAATTCCTGTATTTACTCCACGTCTTGGACTGCCTTTATCAAGTTCTTCCTAATTCTAACATTTGAAAAGTTCAGAAAGAACCCTCTAGGATACAAAGATTGTTAAATTCTTCAAAACTGTCCTTTCTTCCTTTTCTGGATGTTTCTCTTCTGTATTCTAGTCCTGATTTTATTTTCATGTTTTGATGTTTATATGTAAGATTTTATTTATCACTATATGACATATGATCCACAAATGAAAGAAAACTCATGATTGCTACTTTAAGATTTATTTCAATTAATGCATTATCATGTTAATTTATTTTTTCTGAAATTACTGTAAGTTTAATCTTCTTAATGGATGGATATTTGCCTTTGTATATATGTCACAGTTCTTTATCCTTTCATCTGTATGTGATGTTAAAACAAACATTCAAAGAGCTTGGTTTGTTCCAAAGCTGGATCTCCAGATTTAGGAATGGGTTTCATATACTCTCACATGATCAAGTTTGCTGTTTCTGTGGGTTTCTCCAGAATGGGCCTAACCTCTTTGTTCATCACTCCTCCCTCTCTAAAACTGGATTCCAGGAGTTTAGCTCAGTGTTTAGCTATGGATCTCTGCTTCTGCTTCCATCAGAACCAGCTGAAAGCTCTAGGATAGTATTTAAGGTAGTCATCAGTCTCATATGGAAGGGAATTTAAGATGACCTCCCACTATTGCTTAGATTCATAATTGGGGTCATCCTTGTGCAGCTCTAGACATGTCCTTAGTAGCATATTTCTCTTTAAACCTATAATGGCTCCCTCTATTAAGGTATCTCTTTTCTTGCTCTCCTCTATTCTTCCCCAGACTCAGTCTTCCTAATCCCTTATGTGCTCCTCCCCCTTCCTGTGCTCCCCTTTTCTGTTTCCTTTCTCCCTTGCCCCTCCCCATATGCTCCCAATTTTCTCAGGAGCTCAAGTCACCTTCCCCTTCTCTGGGGGATCATGCATGTCTCTCTTAGGGTCCTCCTTGCTTCCTAGCTTCTCTGGAGGTATGAATTGTAGACTGGAAGTTCTTTGGTCTATGTCTAATATCCATATATGAGTGAGTACATACCATGCTTGTCTTTCTGTGATTGGGTTACCTCACTCAAGATGGATTTTTCCAGTTCCATTTCTGCCTACATATTTCAAGATTTGATTTTTTTGGTATTTATTTGTTTTTTCCACTGAGTAATCCTCCATTGTATAAATGTATCATATTTTCTCCATAAATTCTTTGGTTGATGGGCATCTAGTTTGCTTCCATGTTCTGACTATTACAAACAACATTGCTATGAACATAGTTTAACAGATGTCCTTGTTATATGAATGTGTATACTTTGGGTATATGCTGGATCTTGAGGTAGTTTATATCCATTTCTCTGAGAAACTGACATACTGATCACCAAAATGGTTGTACAAGTTTGCACACCTACCAGCAATGGAGGAGACTTTCCTTTTCTCTGTACCCTCTCATTGGTGTTTTTGATTTTAGCCATTCTAGCCAGTGTGAGATGGTATCTCAGAGTTATTTTGAATTGTTTTTTCCTCATTACAAGGATGTTGAACAATTTCTTAAGTGTCTTTCAGCCATTTTGGATTCTCCTATTGATAATTCTCTATTTAGTTCTGTACCACAGTTTTTAATTGGATTACTTGGTGTTTTTGTGGCTTTACATACATTTGGATATCTAAGCATCATCTGTTAAAGAACCTGCATTTTCTCAAATTTGTGTTTTTAAATCTCAAATTGTATGAGTTCATTTATATATTTTATGTTTTATGATAGTGTTATTCCTGCTGCCTATGGTCTCAGTATTATGATGCTACAGTTATTATACCTATAATTCATATTGAAATTAAGTATGGTAATAGTCTTTAGTTAATTTTTCTGTACTGAAGTCTTAAGTTTATTTCTGGGTCTTAGGTATTTCTTTATAAGTGTTTGGTATTGACTTCCTGTTAGAGCAAGGATAGTAATACCCCAGACCAATGGGAATTGGCAAAGGCTTACTTACTCTGAATATCAACAGGTAGGGGTTATATTTCCTTCAAGATTTAGGACAGGAAAACAGGAAATGCTGTTCAGGGCAGGTCTCCACTCAGAATTATGGTAAATAATCACATATTGGAACGTATGTCAATCTGAGTTTCATATGTCACATGAAATTCTTTTGTAGAACAAAAGAGATAATCTTCAAGTGAAAATAAATTCCAAAGAGTTACAAAGATTCATTGAAGTTTATGTATCAGATAGAGGATGTCCTGAATATACAAATGACTCAAAAAAAATGCAAGAATCAAGAAAAAACATAGTTATAAAACAAGTAAACAAGCTTTCTATTGATCTGTACAAAGATTTATAAAACTAATTAACAAACAAAAATTACTAAGAAAGATCTAAACCAGTGCTTAACAGTCTTAACAAAAGAAGTGCAAATTAAAACTCCTTGATTTCATTTTACCTAAGTCAGAATACCTAATATGAAAAAGCTATTGGCAACAAAGGCTGGGAAAGGGTAACCCTTAGGAAGTGTTGATGAGAATCAAAACACACGCTTTATGAATCAGTTTGGATAATCATCAATGTGTTAAACATGAATTAAAGTGGGAATCCAAATAGGGCAATGTATGTTTGTCAATAGACAAATCAGGAAATCAAAGACAGGAAGAAACTGCTGCTGTTGCAGCTGCTGAAAGTCCAGCAGATACATTGTAGAATCCTGCCACCACTCCAGTGCAGCCCCCACTCCAAAAGAGAATGCCGACTAAGCTATAGCTCTCTGTAAGCTCCCACACCATGTAAGAGTGCATGACCCTCGGTTCTCAGTTCTTGTCTGGTCATGTACCAGAGAAGACCACATGCACAAGGACAATCCATTCCATTCAAATGGTCATTAGACCAAATGGCTAAATTTCCACAACAATGGATCTGCTATATATACCACTCCTTGGCATACACCAAAGTGATTCAATATGCTGTCTCACTCATCCATATACACTGTTGTTCAGCTTAAACGGTTTGAAAGTGGAAGCAGTCTTGATGTCAATCAACTAATAAATGTATAATAAAAACGTTGTACTTACAATACAAGGCTACACAGCTGTAAATTAAAAGGGAATCAAAAAATGTATAGTCTAGAGGAAGCTACTGAAATTTTAACAATATTGCTTTGGTGAAACTATTTAGAGAGCCAAACAATATAACCACTAAGGTATTAAAAAATATTGCCATCAAAGATATGTCTTCTATATAATTATGTCTTGAAGAATTCACAAATCACATAAAGAAAAGAAAAACACTTTATCTGAATTTGCTAGACGACAAATACCACCATTATGTACACTTGGTAATATGAACAATAATATATTACAATACTGAAGTTGTGAAAGAATACTAGTGAAAATACATACAAAAATTTAATAGTAGTATATAAATAAAAGTTTCAAAGCAAGGAATCAGTAAAAAATTCTAGTAGTTTTAACACAGCTCAAGAAATTAATAAATATTGACAGGATTTAAATATTTTTTGTATTTGTATTTCCTGGTTCTAACCTAGAGCAAGCATATATATCTATGTTCATTCTTAGAGAACAATTTCTACTTTTATTATTTCTGTTGTTGCAGTTTTTATAGTTGGAAACATATGGAAAGTTGGTGAGCATATATCTTCTCTTTATCTCCATTCTGCCTTCTTTAGACATCTCCTATTATTAGCTCTCTTTGCCCCTACTCTCTATAGTTTTAATTACTATAGATTCCACTATTTGTGAAACAATGTTCCTTGATGGTTTTATTTTTCTTCCAATAATGCATATTAAGTAACATTCTTTGAAATGTTTAATTAAATAGTTTATATGTCTAAACAACATAAAAAAGAAAACTAAGGTATGTTGTGTCACATACTAGTTATTGTTTTAGATTTGACATTTTTCTGTGATAGGTGAGTAAGGAAAAGGTAGAGAGTCAGAAAATAATGTTTGTCACAGTGGTTTATAACAGAAAGTGTTCTGTGTTCTATTTTTTCCTTTTTTTTATACTTTAAGCAAGGAGTGTTTCTTCACATTTCATTATACTTAGAAAGACAGGCTGTAGCTGGATAGATAAAAAATAACTGTCTTTTAGAACCATGCTTGTTTCACTTTCGCTTAAATTGACATTGAAATTTAACATTTATCATAAAACAATTGTAAATCTGGAAAAGGTAATACAAAATATAAGCCCTAGATTTCTTATATAAAATTTCTAAAGGGTACCTCAATGTCTATTTCAAAACTGCCATGATGAATACAGAAAAGGTCAACCTAAAAATAGCTAAACCTAGTCAGGTATAAGTATACCAACATATGCCCCATTTAATAACTGACTCTAAATAGACAGTAAAGTTTAAGTAGTTTCATGAATGCTAATTCTTACAGCAAAGGGTTATGAACTACCTGCTGACTTCCTCCTTACAATGTCAAAGAGTTATGAGTCAGTGACACCCTAACGTAGCAGAAGGTGATTGACTGACATGAGTGGGCTTGTGGAAAGAGACTGCTGCAGCAGAGAGGCACATTCAGAATGACATGATGTCCTGAAACAGAAGCAACTGTGATCCCATCTGTTTAGTGATCCTAACTGCTCAAGTTAAAACCTCCCTATGCAAGCAACATATTTCCTGAGAGATACAATTTTTTATATCCATAAACACTCAAATGCCATAAGTGTGAAGTATTTTCAGATTCCTCTTACATATGTGGTTAGCTATTTCTATGAGATTTCATTAAATATCTCTGACACATTGAGCAACAAGGAAGACTTGCAAGTGGGGACTGTGGATTGGCTAATCAGTTTTATACAAAAGCAGAAAGTGATAATGTCCAGAAAGATTTGTTTTAAAAGCTTGCATATGATAGTGATCAAACAAAATGTAATGCATGCTTGTTAACGTTCAGAAAAATCAAAGCGAGCCCTAAGCACAAATTCTCTGATTAAAGCTAATATTGTTAACAAGCAACACCTTTAAATGATCTGTAAGTATATTTTTCTTCAAATACTTACTTTTGTCATATTCTCCAGTCATTTGAAACCCAGGAAAAAATGGGTTTCTGTGATCTCAGTCTTCTTTATGTTTCCCTATGTTCTCTTATTTTCTTGTATTATAATTTCCCAAATATAGTCCTCAAGAAAGCAATATAAATATAAATACAAAAATACTATGTAAAATAAAACCCATGAACATACATTGCAAAATACCATGTTTGGTTTAGAGGATTCAAAAGATGTTTCAAATCATAATTTGTGTATAGCATAAGGCAAAAGAGTAAGTTAATTAAGCCAGGACTAGAGTACAAATTAATCTGTTCAAGGATGAGTTAGTATAGTCAAAGATTCGTGCTAATAACTACAGAATGGAAATCAGGAAATGACTACTGCATGGGAGTACTACATGCTGGCATGGGAGCTGGTGATGATTGTCAGAGCCTAGAGTAACTTGGAGGTCCTACTGTGGAAAACCTTGTGGGTCATCATAAAATGCAAGGACAATTGATGGATTAAGTCAAATTTAGATGTTAATAGTCACAATATTAGGTAACTGATTTATGCTTGAAGACATATTTCAAAACATTTATCCTGTTTGAGAGGAAGCTAAAGATATAGGTTCATAATCTGCAATCACTGTTTATATAATGCCATGATAACAATTAATGGAGACAAGAGTAGACAAGAATAGTTGCTATTCTTAAGAAAATATCTCCACACCTCCCAGTAGTGCAACTCTCTATGAGCGAATAGGGGCTATTTTCACTCAAACCACCACCTGGACATTTGAAGCTGAATTGAATGCATTTAACATTATGATATGGCTACAGGGCTATGTGGCCAGGGTGCAGAATGTGGTAGTTTATACAAGAAAGGCTCCAATATGGTTGTATATTTGAGAGGTTAGACACCAAGGAGTAGTGCTTTTTGAAAGGATTAGGCCACATGTGTCTCCTTGTTGGAAGAAGTGTGTCATTTGGGCTACGCGCTGAGATATCAACATCTTCTAATACCAGAGTCTCTTCCCTCTGCCTGTGGATGAGGATGTAGATCTCAGTGACTGCTACATGGCAATTTCCAGTCCAGGATAATTGACTAAGCACCTGGAACTCTATGCAAGCTCCAAACTATATGTTTTCTTTTATAAAAGCTGTCTTGTTCATGGTGTCTCTTCATAGCAACAGAAAAGTCACCCAGACACTAGATATATCCCATACAAACATGGATCAAACCTCCAGGGACTTACATTCCACGTCTAGAAATTAATAACACAATAAAAGTACTAAATGTGATAATCTAAGTCTTTATTAACTTTTAAAATAATGCTAGATAATTTTAGAGTCAGCAACACCAAGAATTAAGTGTGAAAGATATTCACAGGAATTGTTTTGAAGCTGGAGTGTTGAGCAGAAAAGATTTGTGAAGCACTTCAGTATCCCATAAAAATGTAATATTGGAAACAATTGTGGATTATAGTGAGGAAACTTCATATGGAAGTTTTAGAAAAGGTACCCTGCAAAGAATACCTATCCAGGAGTTCCCCAATGAAAATCTACTTTCTAGAATGAGAGCAGTTTCTTCATAGCATGATATCCAAAAAGATCCAAAAAGAGAATGATGAACAAAGACCCCAACATTTTCTCATTACGTCTAAGTTGAATGAAAACAGAAAATTGTGACTGCAGCTAGCGGTAAATTATGGTAAAAACAGTACTGGAATATTAAATGAGATTGTTGTAGAATATTATTAGTTGAAGGTGTGTTATATCTGGTTATGCTGTGAAATATTTGTTTAATGAAGCAAAGCTGTGTTGTATTTTTTATGATGCATCTGTTTAACTCTGTGAATCTGTGTTGCTATGCCTGGACAAGACAACTCTTTAATAAAAAGCTGCACAGCCAATAGCAAGGCAAGAAAATGGGCTGGCTGGCAGAGAGAATAAGGAGGGGAAATCTGGAAGGAGAGTTTGAGGAACAAAATGAGAGGTAGATGTCAGGGATCAGGTATCTAGCTATACAGAAGGCTACAGAGTAAGAAGTTAAAAAAAATACAGACTAGAGAAAGAAAATAAAGCTCAGTGGCAAAGAATAGATAGAGTAATTAAACAAACAAACAAAAACAAAAATCATACTGCCTAGAACCAAGCCAAGCTGAGGCCCACCATTCATAACAAAGAATAAGCCTCTGTGTGTGTGATTTCAGCAGTTTTTCAGTCCCCCCAAAAAGAGTCCAAAAAAAAAAAAAATCAAAGAGAAAAATAGTTACAATTAGGTTTCCCTACCACCTGGTCCAAGAGCCATGCCAGTCCCAAATACCACACAAAGCCGCTGTATTAGATATAAAGCTGTTGTCCTGTTACTAGTATTTCTTATTAGCTAGCTCTGTCTTAAATATAAACCCATTTCTGCAAATTTAAGTATTTCCACATAGTCTTATTTTACAGGAGAGAGGACTTAGAGTTCTACTCTGTTGGTCCTATGTCTTGAAACTCCTTCCTACTACTTCTGGAATCCTCATTGTCTCCTAGTCCCACCTATCTTGTTTTCCTAATGGCCAATATTATTTTATTCGTTAACCAATAAAAGAAACATTTACAGAATGATATCTCCCATAAAAAAATAACCTACTAAAGAAGATAGTCATCAACCACATTATATTGTGAGAGAAATTGTTCTAGTAGAGAAACAAAAATCAAACAACCAATTGTGTCCTGATAAAGGACAAGTTAATCATCTTATTGAGGATTTAACTGTAAGGTAAATAAATAGAGGTGAGCTCCATAATCTCATAATCCAGAACATATTAAAAGAATAATTATAGTTAGGAAATGTGGGACCTAGTATCAAGTCCCCATTAGAGAAGACATTTCCTGTACTTATTTATTTAGGTTTTAGCCTAAATAAAATGTTGCTGTGTTGATGAATTCTATGAATTTTCTAGCTAAAAACAATCCAGCAAATACTCTCAAAACAATGTGCAATATTTGGTGACACTTTTTTGTCTTCCATCACTCTTCTTGTTTTCATTTGCTTTTGGTAACAAAACTTGCTAAGTACTGAGATCTTGATAGTAATAAACAATTATTTTATATAAATAAATATTTTACATAATATTTTACTTTAAAACATGTAGGGTACACGCATATACATTCCCTACATAGTATATCTAAATGACATATTAGCATCTATTGTAAAAGAAGTTTGATCAATTATGTATTATGCATCACCTTTTTCTTTTCTAATAGTTCCATGGTTATTAATATTTTTATATGATTTTATTATTTCACTTGATGAGATGGTCAATTTTGTCAATTAAATTCAACCTGAGGCACTCAGGAAGAAACATTCTCATCTGTGAAGTATCTCAGTGTTGCAGAATTTCCTTGATTTGTGAAGATCCATCCCATTGTATGTGACACTGATCATGTTATGAAAAGAAGCAAGTATGCAGCTTTTTTTCCCATGGTCTCAATTTCAGTTGCTGGATCTAGGTTCCTTATTGAGCTCGTGCCTCATCTTCCCAGATGATGGACCTCTAAGATGAAATAAATCCTTTACTTCTAAAGTTATTATTGATCAGACTGTTTGTCACAGCAACAGAAACCAAACTAGGACAGCTGTAAAAAATGTTTTTAATTTTGTTTCTTGGCCACTAATTTGCATGTGTGTCATTATGAAAGCAAAGAGAATTTATTTTATTTGAACAATTTATGCATAACATTGCTGTGAATAAGAAATGTTTCAAGACAATTCTATCATAAATTCTGTCATTTGATAATTAAGCAGTGTATAGGGAAAAGATGATGCTGCATTCTAATAGAATTATAAACTTAGCTACATGAAAAAATCCAAATATCTCAGAAGAAATGTTAAGCAAAAAAAGGGAAACTAAGTACCAGTTATGTTTCTATTGTTGACACAAAGACCATGACAAAAAGAAATAGGAGAGGGTTTATTTGGCTCCCTGGTCTTGATCACTACCCATTACTGATATATCTATCTACACAGAAACCCAGAAATCTGGAGGAAAAACTTAAACAAAAAGCATGTGGTATTGACACTTGTTACCCAGTTCTTACTCAGTTTGCTTTCTGAGATAATTCTGAAACTTCTGATAACTGTGGCACTTGTGAGTCTGGAAGATATTCCTATATCAAATAACAATCATGAAAATGTTCTATCGACTTGCCACTAGGCCAGTCAGATCGAGATATTTTCTTAAGTAGATTTTCCTTCCCTTGTAGTATTCTTGCTTGTGTCAAATTGACAGAAACAAAAACCACACTAATCAGCCAGCAGAAGAAATTTTAATAAAATATTTTAATTATCCTAATTTGCATGATATATTGTTATCAAATTGATATAATCTGAGGAATGGACTTAAATATTTAATGATTTTAGGTGGATCATACTCTTTCAATTAATTTCAAATTGAACATGACTAATTTCTTTGAAAATTATTACTTTGTTGCTTAGATTTTATATTACTAGCAATTAAAAAATGGATTCATAATACTAAATATATTCTACAAATATATGAAAATTTTCTAGTGTCTGAACTGGAGGACTAATTTTATATTCTAAATGTATGTTAACTAATTTAAATGTTAGCTCATAGAATCATTAGTCCCCCATGTCTAATATCTGCTGAATTGGACATTACAGATCAATGATACAAATTTAATATTATAATTTAACATTTGTAGCTTATTTACTCATATAAAGAGAATGATTATTTTGATAATTAGTAAATAAGTTACAACTTGACTTGGAAAAGTATGCAATGTAATTATATCATTTTTGGTAATGTTATTTCAAACAATCATTATTAGAAAAATATTAAATATTATTTAGACAGTTCCTTCAAAACGGTATATTTTCTTATGAAAGTTTTAGTTTCCACTATTTATCACACATTGATTAATATATAGGTAATAGATAAAAGATAAGTAGACAGATAGTAGGGAGATGATAGTTGAAAATATTAAGTATGTGCTAAAATATGCATGCTGTTACAGGCATCTTCCTTCCTCCCCAGGCTACATCTCGCCTCCTCCCTCCTACTTCCTCTTTCCTCCTTGTCTCCTAGCCCTGCCTATTTTGCTATCTCATTGGCCACAGTGCTTTATTAACCAGTATTAGAAACATATGTACAGAATAACATTTCCCATCAGATAGCAGGGAGATGATAGTTGTAAATATTAAGTGTGTGCTAAAATATGCATGCATGCATATACATATAGAGATATAATTTATACATATACATTAAATATAAATACATGCTAGAATGCTATAGAAATACAGACACAATATGGCAACTACCAGCAGCATCTTGGTGTCTAACATCTGAAATACATGGAAATATGGCTTCTCTAAACTGAGATGAATGATGTACTTTTACATTAAATATGCCTTAAAGTACAATTTCTTGAATATCTATAAGATTAAAAATAAATTAAAATTCTTGTTTAATAAAAGATAATAATTTTTACTTGCTAATTTTTAATCTCTAACATGTAACAACTGAAAGCCATAAAGTATTGTTCAAGTGTTTAATTACATTTCCAGTGTCACTGTGAATTTGCTCTAAAATATTAACCCATGATTATTGCATAAATGGACAAGACATGATCTCATCCTGTAAAGAATAAAGATAAACATTTTATGTATAATAACATTAATTTTATATTCTGTCAAATATAATGCATAAAAGACAAAGCAAAGGACACAGAAAAATCTGCTTGCCTCAAGACAGTAGGTGTGAGCTTTGTCAGCTTCTGAATTCAGGAAAACATCATGAGTTTTTAGTTCATAACAATAAAAATGATGACACACATGAGATTTATACTTATAGAATGAGTTTCAAATAGCATTGTTGAAGTAATAAAATATTTTTCTTAGAATGAGATTCATGAAGCAATTTTAAACTTCTTTCAGGTTTTGGGTATATCAGCCAAGGATGTAGTACTTGGGAAGAAGTCCATGAGCTTGATTTCTTCTAAGATTTTTTTTGTATGGATGGTTAGCTACTGACTTAGCATGTTGTAAAGAGACAATGACTAAGGTAACTTATTAAAAAAATATTTAATTGTGAACTTGCTTGTAATTTCAGAGAGTTAGTTTACTATCATCACAACAGGGAGCATGGCAGTTTTCAGGCTGGCACAGAGATAGAGAAGAACCTTATCTACATCCTTTTCTGTAGACATTAGGCAGAGGGAGATAGAGAAAGACTAGGCCTTCCTGGACTTGTGAAACATCAATGTTACCCCCTCCACTGGCAGATCTCCTTCAACAAGGTTGCACTTCTTAATCCTTCCTAAACAATTTCTCCAACTGGGAAACATTTAAATATATATGCCTATAGAGGCATTGTCATGAAATAAAAAAAAAAAAAAAAAAAAAAACCCAAAAAAACAAAAGGATAGTTTTCATTATGAGATGCCAGTGATGTGGCCACTGGATATTGGATGTGATAGAAATTTTCAAAAGTGACCCTCCCCAAAAATATTGACATCCATTTAAGGGATTTTCATTACTGTGATAAGTAACCCATTACAGTTTTAAAATTGTGGCATGATAGCACACAGTATCATGTATTGCCAGTTCAATTCAGGAGAGTACAAAATTGTTATTGTTTTTTTTATACATGTCTTTAACCATGTGCTAAGCATTGCCCGGAGGTGACACGATGAAATATTTGGATTCAAAGGATCATACATTATTAGAAAGACAAAGTATAAGCTGAAATATTAAGGTTGTCTTTAGGCGAGTTTGCTTCAAAATGAGAAAATGTAAATCATGAGGGAGCTGCGAAGCAAGGTAGAATATGTCTGCCTGGCTTCCTTCAGGAGAGGAGGTCTGAAAAGGTAGGGTTAGTGGACTTGTCTGTTTGGAATGGGATTTTAATTTTTGTAGCTGTATGTGTTATCTCAAGAATTCATTTTTTTGTGGTTACTCTAGGGTTGGTAACATTTATCTTATGTAAACAGTCACAATACAAGGTTCTGAATAAAACAATGTTCCTGGTTGTTGCTTAGTTTTCTCTTTCTACAATAAATTATTTTAATGTTCTTGAGTATAGATTCAAATTCTCAAAAGATTTATGCATACACAATCTAATAAGAAATCCAAGCTAATTATGACCACAAACTTAAAATAGTTGTATCTGAAACAAACTTGTGTGATGACAGTTACTGACAGAGAATAGTTAAAATATTCAAACATTATATAAGTTGCTCATACTCCATTTTTTCAAATCTTAACAATCATCACATGACATTGGTGACAAGATTGTGATGTGACTTTTTTGTAAAAACTGAGATAACAGCATAATCATTTTTGTATGATAGATAACATAAGAAAACCTAGAAATACAAATTCTTATTAATGCATCTTTATTTTTATTTTTGCTTCTATATTTGTGAACTCTCTCCCCCCCCATCTCTTTGTGCACTTAAAATGCCTGAGAAAAGAAAGCACAGTAATTTGATTTTTCACTATCATCCTTTGTCTTCTCTAGATATGCATCGAATTAACACCAAAAACCATATAGAATGATCCAATTATAGAAGTAAGATGAAATGGAACTAAAACTGCCTTTTAATAATATTAACTTTTGAAAATTTCAGCTATTGATTATTTTTTTGTAGAGAAACACTAATACACTCACATTGAAGAATCAGTCAAAGGTACGCACAGCTTTTTCTTCAATAAGCTAAAACACAGTTTATAAAATGAAGAAAATGTCAGTAAATCATATAATGTCTTCTGGAGCTAAAAAAATCTTATATTCAAATTAAATATAGTTATCATAGTTATCATTTAACTATTTAAATTTTAGCTCTGTGTACTTTTAAAAGCAAGGGTTTACCATCTTCTATCTATCAGGGATATACATCTGCACTTGAGAAATATTTTTTGAATTTCTATTATTTACATTAACAAGACATTTTCCATACTCTTAATTTGTTGTAGAATGTCACTTGATAAGAGGGTGGGATAGTATAATCAGACATCTCAGCACATGTTTGTAAGTTTCTAAGGAAAGAAAATGAGCAAGAGATGTTGAGTCAATATAATAGAGGATTAATCCACAGGAAAAGAAATAAATCAAGAATGTTGGCATTCTTGCCGTTGAGGTATACAGCAAAAATGACCTCCACTTGCATATAGCAGTTAGCTCATATTGCTTGGAGTATACTGGCTAATAGCAATAATTTAGTCAGGTAGAAGTCATTTGAAAACAAATAAAATCAATGTTGGCTGTTCTTACAAACAGCAAAAGAAAAGACTATTATTCATGTGCAATTTTGGCATAGTTTCTACTCATGTATAATATGGAACTATTTCCATTTTAAGTCTCTAGACATCGTGCTACAAACTGTGCTCAATTGCAGTGTGAGCTCTGACTAGTAATTTTCAATGGGCATTGTATAAAAAAACTCTGTGTGACTCCTGACCTCTTAGACTCATGCTAATTTATTTTTCAACTTCTTTATTTAAAAGGTCACAATATATTTCACATGCATCTTCCTATCTGAGTGTTTTTATTTGAAGGCTTGGAAAATATATATATATATATATATATATATAGTCAAGCCAAGCCCATGAACATACATTCCTGGATTTGTCATCACATTCAAGCTGTGTGTACAAGATTTGGCTGCTTGAAGTGAATTATCTACTTATACTTTTCAATATAGGCACAAAGGAAGCAGAAACTAAATATGACTCAGAATTCACTTTTCCAAAAATGTCATTTTAAACAGGACATGGACATTGGGAATAATCAAGTACAACACATTAAATTTGTAGTTGAAGATAACTAAGCCAGAAAATATTAATTACTTTTAAAGTTATATCATAAAGTAATAACAAATGAACAATTAGGACATAGTACTGGGCTTTCCAAAACAAAGTTCTCCTTTGTATATTGCTACATATACTATGGCCAATGATTCACTCTAGTCTCAACCTCCTATAAAATTACTGACTTATCACTTTTTAAAATATTTTTTATTTAAATTTGAAACAAGCTTGTTTTACCAGTCAAACACAGTCCCTGCACCCTCCTGTCCTCCCTTTTCCCCCTCCCAAAATCCCCATCCCATTCCCTTTCTGCTCCCCAGGGAGGGTGAGGTCTTCCATGGGGAGTCTTTAAAGTCTGTCACATCATTTGGAGCAGGCCCAGGCCCTCCCCCATGTGTCTAGGCTAAGGGTGTATCCCTCTATATGGAACAGGCTCCCAAAGTCCATTCCTATAGAAGTGATAAATAGTGATTCACTAACAGTGCCCTGTAGAATGCCTAGTCCTCCCACCTAATACCATATTCAGGGTGTCTGGGTCAGTCCTCTGATGGTTTCCCAGCTATCAGAATGGGGGTCCATGAGCTCCCCCTTGTCAGGTCAGCAGTTTCTGTGGGTTACTCCAGCCTGGACATGACCCCTTTGCTCATCACTCCTCCCTGTCTGTAACTCGATTCCAGGAGTTTGGCACAGTGTTTAGCTGGTTGTGTCTACTTCTGCTTCCATTAGCTAAGTTGTCATCTCTTCCTTGCATACAGATGCACATGATATGCCTGTAACTTGCTAAATATTAAAATGCTATTTTCAGTCATATCTATAATAAAACCAGAATTCCCCACATAAATGTGAAACTAGCTTACAAGATTACCGTGTTCAATGCTTTAGATTCAAGAGGTGAACCTACATGCTCTGATAGCATGGCTTCTATATCTAGCTCTAACCTCTGAAAGATAAATAAATAATAAAGTTGATAATGTCCTCAACTAGTACAAGAGACAGCTACCCACTTACACAACTTCTTTTCAATATAGTGAATGGAGCATTAACACAAGTAATTAGATACTCAATAAACAGCATGGGATACAAATTGAAAATAATTCAAATTATTCCTATTTGCAAATGACTGATATTATATAACACATCCAAAATTCTACCAGAAAATTCTAAGAAATTATAAATTACTTGAGCAAAGTAGCAGGATGTAAAATCCTCTTATGAAAATAACAAACACTCCAAAAGTATGACGTTTAATACTCTTCTATCCATAAGGGCCACAAAAACCAAATTATCTAGTATTAACCTAACCAATCAGTGAAAGACCACTACTATGAAAACGTTACATCTCTAAAGAGAAATATTGAGGATGACACTATGTGGTAGTTTGAATGTATTTGACACGCAAATAGAGAAACCGACTCTTCTTTGAGGCAAAATAACAGCTGTATCTACTATGGCAGAAGCGCCTGCTTCATCCTGTCATCGTGCAAGTTTACCTTGAGTTGTATAAAGAGATGTTGGCTAAAATCAAATGCATTATTATCACAAATTGAAATTAATTTTATAATTCATGTGTTTTATTTTTCACAAATTATTCTTTCATAATCTTGAATTCCTTTTTATAACTAAGATTCAGGAAACTCGGAGTTTCATCCACACATGATATCCTTACTCAATACACTTATACTATCTTCCTTGAGCAAAGTAAGTTCCCAGACTGAAATATATAACTTTTACAGATATATTGTAAAGACATAGAAGAAAATATTTGGTGACAGAAAAGGAAACAAGGCTCGCATAAATGCACAGAGGCTTATGTGTTTAAAAATGAAAACTAAGATATAATATTGTATTTTGTCAGAGAATAAGTCCTCATAGTACTTCTACAGTGTTAAACACACAACAGCTTACCAAGGAATGACCTTAAGTGGTGTTGTTCAATGGCTGTTGCTAGGAGATCTCCATCAGATCTGTCTAGAGTGCTTTTGAAAACAACATTTGGGTCTCACAAATAGGCTGTTAAATCCATTGGAAATAGATGTGAAAAAATGTCTGGTGATTCAAATATTATTAAAGTTCTGTAAATATTTAAAATCTACTTTTTTGGAATATAGTAAGCACAACAGGTTTAATAATTTCTTATTATAAAATAGGTAAAAGCACACAGCAATAAACAACATAATAGAATTAAATTGTTGTTACAGAATTTAGTAAAATTGTAACATAGTCTAAGGTGGCTCTCCTTTTTTTAGTATTGATGGAAAAAACACTAAAAAATTTAAAGTTTCTTTTATGATCACCTGTCAGTTATTATATTTATTTAGTAAAATATGTAATGTGATCTAGTGTAATATGCCATATTATTGTAGCATCATAGATTCCTCATCCAGTAGCTGATGGAAGCAGAAGCAGTGATCCTCAGCTGAGCACTGAGCCGAACTCCTGGAGTTCAGTTGCAGAGAGGGAGGAGTGATGACAAAGGGGTCAAGGCAATGCCAGGGAAACCCACAGAAACAGCTGACAAGTGGGAATTCATGGACTCTGGACTGACAGCTGTTACCTGCATAAGACTGAAGTCGTTCCTTTGAACATGGGTGTCAGTTGGGGGACTTGGACAGTCTTTGGGACCACTGGCAGTATAACTAGTAATTATCACTGATGCATGAATTGGTTTTTAGGTGCCCAATCATTATGGTGGGATACCCTTTGAGCCTAGATACTGGGGCAAGGGCCTCTGTTCTACACCAAGTGATGTGACAGATATTGATGATTCCTCATAGGAGGCCTCATTCTCTATGAGGAGTGGATGGTGGTTGGGATGGAAAGTTTGTTTGGGGGAGTGAGAGGATGGAGAGAGAACAAGGATTTATATGTAAAATAATATTAAATTAAAATAAAATTGAAAATAGAAAAATGACACTATTTTTCAAAAGTATGCAAATGTTCCCATTCTTAAGACTCAAAATCATATGGAAAAAGCACAAACCTTTTTTTAAACAAAGAGAAAGTATTTACTCCTTAATAAACAAGTAAATATTTTTAAGTAATTATCAACTGAATAATTAACTTGAAAGTTAACGTTCTCTAAATTTATTTTCGTTTACCAGTGTATCACTAGACTTCATTACAGTTATCACTTTTACCTATCACCAGTGAGAGACATAGTTCTGAGATTCATATTAATTCAGAAAATTTTATTAGGTTCCTATAATAAGCTAAAGACCATATGTACACTAGCTGTACTAGGTAGTAGAACATCACTTATTTGAATTAGAAAAAAAGCTAAATAATTATAAAATTGCCCTGGAGACTACTTTCAAGTGATAATTAAAGTGCTATGTGGGCAAGAACAACAATAAACCAGGAGTATGCTTGAGATCATCCAGAAAATCTAATCAGAGAATTGAAGAACAGTTAGCAAATTAAGTTGGAATTGATTAGGCACAGAAAATCACAAATTCTTAATCAAGCACAGAAGTACAAAGCCTCTGGCTATAAGCAGGACTGCAGTGCTCTTTAGAAGCAGGCTAGTGCTATTTTCTTTTAAAGAGATCTTAAACTATAAAGAAAAGCACCTTGTCAACAAATGGTATTCACACTTACAGGTGTTATTTTCTAACCTGGAAATCTGAAATAAACATAAAACTTACATGGGGATTTTAGTAGGTTGGGCATAGGACATGAGAACCAAAAGCTACATCGATGTTTAAAAAGCCAACCCCTTGTGGTGAGGCCACTAATTCCTATAATCTATTCTACAATTTGAGGCCGTGTGGCAGGAAATAGGAGCCACAGACTTCACTGTGCCCTGTGGGTATGTAAGACAGACCTAAAACCAGTGAAAGCAGAGTGGAGGTTCTTTGCTCAGAGCATTTTGTACATAGGAACATACTAAAAACTTCAAAAATTCTTGATTGCTCAGCAGAATAGTGATCACCAACTGAAGAGGAATACATGTTTGTAAAATAGGTCTCAGAATGCCTGAAAAGATTTATAGTCATGATCTTTCACACTTACACAGACTTGGTACCAGTAGCCTGGATTCAGTCTAGTGAGATTGCAAAATCTCACAATTTCTGGTTAGATGGATACTTATTAAAAGAGAAGGGAGCTTATTCAGAGAACCAATTTTGTTCCAAGTTTTAAAATGACATTTAAGTTGATAAAATTATTTATAATTAATAGATCAAAACATTAGAATACACTAATGCACACATATGGAGAAAGAGATAGAGGACAAAAAGAAGCAGAGGGAAAAGGAAACAGACAAATGGAGAGGGGGGGACAGAGACAGAGGGGGAGAGAGAGAGAGAGAGACAAAAGAGAGAGAGAGAGAGAGAGAGAGAGAGAGAGAGAGAGAGAGAGAGAGAGAGAGAGAGAGAGAGAGAGAGAGAATTTGTCTAGAAGGCTGGTGCACAGCAAAGCAAGTTTAAAATTTTCTGGAAAAGAATGAAGTATTGAAAGACAATTTCATCTATTTTTCTGCTTCAGGATTGATAAAGAATAGAAGTACTTATACTAACACTTAATTTTAATTATTTTCCAACTTTCTAATAAGAGACATGGAAGACATATGATGTCCAAATTTACATTATGTATTTAAATCTGTAATGAACATAGAATGTAGAATACTATAAATTTATTAATAAAATATGTTAATGTGAAGAGATGCAAACTTATCCCAATCAGAATTAAAACACTCATTCAAAAGTGAATGAATAAAAGAAGGAAGCATTTGTGAGCATGTGAGCTTTGGAATATTTCAAGAAACTTGCAAGAATGACTTGTGTAAGTCAATAGTAGTTAATTTAGCAATATGCCCACTGTGTAAAGGAATCTTAATTGTTTCTTCTCTAGGACTTACAACTTTTCTATCCTCTGGGTTTTTTTTTTGTTTGTTTGTTTTGTTTTTGTTTTGTTTTGTTTTGATTTGTTTTGATTTGTTTTCTGTATCTACTCATGAATCAGCCCTTAATTTCAGAAGCTTCGTTTTTCAGAATATGTTAATGAATACAGAGATCCTCAGCTGGACAAACAGGGCACAAGAGACTAAAGAATACTTAGTTCTCAATAGAACTCAAGCAAGAAAAAAAATAAACATAAAAGGGAAGGTAGGCATGAAGTTTCACCCATAGCAGCTATTACAATTGAAAATTGCTAGGAGAGGGAAAGCTACTTTTTTTAAAAATGTGCAGTGCCTAGTAGGTTAACTATGATCTAGTAGATGACCACATGCCCAAGAATATATAGGCAGTACTAATTGCACTTGAAATATACTTTTTACTTTATCTTCTCTCTTGTCTCACACCTGTCTTGCTCTCTCAAAACCTTCTATTCTTTGATTATTTTTTTCAAAGTCACCTACACATGTGCAAGAACACACAAATCTCATTCAGCATTGTTTACATGTATATAACTCCGGTTCTGATCACTTGGTATTGTATAGGCACTTAGGGGTTTCTGCTCTGGGGAAGACTGCTTCTGCTCTCAGCATCACTTGTAGTTCTCTGTTTAGACTTGAAGCCTCCTAAGATTCCCTTGTATTAGCATGTTTATCAGTGGTGCCATTGTTCAGAACCTGTTTACCCAACCAGATTGTGCATGTCTTTTCTAGGAGATACCATATATCAGGTCATCTAACTTTTGAAATCCTTGTGTCAATGAGTCTAAGTTACAGGAGTAATGGTATAGATGTGTTCATAGGGGCTAGGTACTACCCAATGATCAGTTGTTCTCTTCCATTTTCTCCTTTGTAGCTTCATTTTAACAGTGACACTTATCCATGGAATAATGCATAAGTACTTAAAATCCAATTAGAAATTATGCTTGTTTAACAAAATGACAGTAGTTGATTCCTTTCTAAATTCTTGACCTCACTAGCCATAGGTTGTTATGTAGTTTTCAAATAACAGACACAATTTCCATCCTGTTGAGTAGCCCTGAAGTCCAATTAAATAGCTGTTAGTTACCACCAAGCTATGGGAGCTATTACTCCACTATGAGAGATATAGTTCTATATTAGTCATTGTTGTGGCTTATAGGCTTTGCAGTTAGGTAAACCTGATTTTGTTGTTCTGTTTTGTTGTTTTTGATTTGTCTTTTAATAAAATGAGTAAACAAGCAAGGTTGATAGGGAATAAAGTTCAATCTTGTAAGAGTTGGGATGAAGGAAGAAAAAATACTGCATAACATTTTCAAAGATCTCATAAAAATTAAGAAAAAAATGAAAAAGAAACTCCTGTCAACTGCTGGAGGAAAACTCTCTGAGCCAGGAGACACTAAGGCTAGGCTCAAATCTTTGAGTACAGCAGAATACCATTACCAATCAAATTATTTTATAAGTTGTGAACAAGATATCTGAGCCATCAGCTTTCAGATGCTGGCCACCCAAGTAGAATAGGGCAAAGGTTCCCTTTAAGGATTTGGGCCTCAAATTAATCCAGTCATTGGTTTATCACTCCCAAATGCTCCAGTGAAGTGTGCAGGATGGGCAGGTTGTGGATTTGAGGCCATGTTGCTAGGTTGGTATTCCAGTCTTACCACTGGGAACTTAGCTTGCTTACAGTAGATGGCTGGTTTAGGATCCGTAGTCTCTACTGCCAGTAGTTCTCACTGGGATCACTTTTATAGGTCCTAGGACGTTTCCACTGTACAAGGTTTCTATAACTAATCTAAATGCTTACCTATTCCAGTCATCTCTCCCAACAATGTCTCCTTCTCTCCCTGTGTCCAGCAGCCCCATCTGATCTCTGCTGTTCACATCCATATACAACAATAGCCAAATCACAAAATCTATTCTATATACCCTTCCAACTGAGATCCATGTTCCCCACCCCATATCTCTCCTCTTTGTCTAAATTCTTTGTGTCTGTGAATTATAATGGGATTATCCTTTACTTATCAGCAAATGTCCATTTGTAAGTAAGAATCCATATACTTCAAGATCCAGCTCTACAACTCCTAGCTAAATACCCAAAGGGTATATCACCCTACTAAATTAACACTTGTTCAACTATGTTCATAGAAACTTGTGTCCTAATAGCCAGAAATGGGAAGCAATCCAGATACTCTTCAACTGAAAAATTGATAAAGAAAATGTGGTATATTTATAAAAAGAAGTATTACTCAGCTTCGAGGGAAAATGGTATTATGAAATTTTTAGGTAAATAGATGGAACTAGAAAAATATCATCCTGAGACAAGCAACCCAGACCCATAGAAACAAATAAATATGATGATTAAGTGACTTCATTACTCCATTCTAAGATAGAAATGTTTTATAACAAAAACACTAGTAGGTATGTTTCACTAAATAAAAGCTTAGATGCCCATTGAGAGAAGAATGTAGAACCAAAGCAGTATATACCTGTTAAACTAGTAAATAATTATCAATGAATGAATAAACTTGTGATATATACAACATGGTGAGTCTGAAAATGTTCATGTTTGGAAAATACTTTAGACAATTTGATAGTATGGTATATGATGTGATTTATGTAAAATCCTCCAAAGACCAATTAATAGTGACCGGAAATAGATAAGTATTTAACTATTGTGGTTATGAATTGTAGAATATATATCAAAGACTTAAAAGTCAACATCCATATATAAAACAACATAAATTATATTTTTTTTCTTCTTTTGGGGATTGGGATATCTCACTCAGGATGATTTTTTCTAGTTCCATCCATTTATGTGAAAATTACATTCTTTCCCTTTTTTCTATGAAGAACTATAATATTCTAGTCTATAAATGTAGCAACTTTTAATTTTTCTTAGAGTTTCTGTTGCTATGAAGGGGACATATTTAATTGAGGAGGACAACTCATAGTTTCTGGAATACTGTCCTTTCATAGGAAGGAGCAGGATGAAATGCATACAGATGTGGTATTGGAGGCATAGCTGATAGTCCTACAGGCAACAGAAAGTTGACTAAAATACTGCACCATATACTGACCACAGGAAACCACACAGTCTCCCCAACAATGTCATACTACATCCAATAAGGCCATAAACATTTCAACAAAGCCACAGCTCCTAATAATGCCACTCTATATGAGATAATGGGGGCCAATTACATGTAAAATAACATACAATTTATCTGCTTATAGGCACCTCAGCTCTTTCCAATGCCAGGCTATTATGAATAGAGCAATAATGAACATGGTTGAACAAGTGTTTATGTAATAGGACTTATTATCCTTTGAGAATATAACCAAGAGGGTTATAGATAAGCCTTCTGATATATCTATTCCAAGCATCCTGAGGCAGAGCCACCCTTACATCCATTATGGATATATAAGTTTGCTCTTCATCAGCAATGGATGATAGTTTCCCTACTCACATTTAGGTCAGGATGCACTGCCATTTGTTTTAATGTCATGGGTTCGTCTTACCCTAATATACATATATATATATATATATATATATATATATATATATATATATAGTTAGAGCAAAATTATTTAACATGTCTTAATGTTCACTCCTTATTACCATTAATACAGTATATACTAGCAAACTACATTTAAGGCTTACTACTTACTTTTTTAAAAAATTAATTGGCTACAGGTATATAAAATCATGATGAAGCTAATTATGAGAGAATTCATGTTTGGTTATTTGTTTAAAATAAAATTATCTGCTAACCCTTTAACACTCACATGGTCCCTGCCAACATGGAACAAAGGGCCCTGAAACCCAAGATCCTTGATCAAACTTCTGCTGAAGATAACTTATTATAACAAAAAAGAATACACATATGCACACACACACACACACACACATACACACACACACACACACTTATTTGAACTGAAACACCATGTAAAGATAAAACATCCAAATTATTGGCAAGAGAAAAAAATCATAATAAATGCATAGAAAATATCTTCAGTAAAAGACAAAGAAGGAAAATTTTCAAATATATATATATATATATATATATATATATATGCTTATGTATGTTCAAAAGACCTACAGAATACCAAATAGACAACTCCAGAAAAAGTCTCCATGAAAAATTGTAATACAAATTAAAAACAGTACAAATAAAGGACACTGAAAAGCTAGAAGGGAAAAAGTTGAAGCATTTATAAAATTAATGTTATTTATTAAATTTTCATATTATTTTGCAGAAAGAATTAAAGCCAATGGTGGGATAGCAAATTCCAGAAATAAATCTCCCTGCCTTGCCATACCTCTCCTATTACACTGGGGTTGCTAATGCCCACAATCATGCCATACATTATAAGTGGTGACTGGTCATTTATTGTCAGATTTTATGCTTTCAGAGCAAACTCGTGTACCCACTGAACCATCTTACTACCCCTTATTATTTTAATAGATTTAAAATCTATTATCTCCTACAGGTGAAAATTCTTGGGCTATATAATCTATATTCATATTCTTTTAAAAAAAGGTATTTGGATGACTTCATTCAAAAACTGTTAATATTGTTAATCTTAGTCCAGTGGTTAGATATTTTACTTCCTCTGTAAAATGTGTTAGTTATTATATAACTCCACTTTGCATATTTTAAATTTCTGTATGTAATTTAAAATATTTACATGGTCGAAAGCATATTATCTCTGGCTTTTCTTTTTTTAAATCAGATCCTAATTTGTTTTTAAAATTTAAAAAGACTATTATTATAAATGTCTCAAAATTATAAGTGTAATGAAGGCACTGTTAATGTTTATCTTTTAGGCTCATGGTGATTCATTAATTTGGAACACACAGTAGACCATCTTTCCCTAGACCAGGTAGAATATGAATTCCATGATTTTTTCTATTCCCAGAGTAATTCAACCTCCTTATAGTCTTTTCTCTTCTGTCAGAATCATCTACAAATGAGTTGAATTAATTTCTATATTAAAATTATCATTAATCTTTTAAAACTCTTGTATCTTAATGGGCAGTACTGAAAAATTAACATCATATATGTATCTAATATTTGAGAACATTCTTTATTTTTCTCACTTTCTTGTTCAGTGTAACAAGATTTCATTAAAAACATAATGTGGCAAAGTGTTAATTATATCAAGTCAGATGAATTAGGTACCACTTTGGGTGTCGGCATCATAATATGAGCCAAAATACAAACTTGAAAAGTAGACAGAAACTGTATGGGATAGAACTTGCTGATGGGTAGATTGTACAGTAAACTGGAGAGTGCATGATTATTTACTTATTTAATGACTTCACAGTAAAATCCAACCACAAGTCACCAATTATGTAATTGTAGGCACAGACATTCACTTATTAGCAGTGCATTTAGAGTGAAGAATAAAGGTCATTTCCTCGAAAATCCAAGTTCATAACACTGACCCCTTGAAAGTCCTAGTGATTATCGTGTTGGAACCAATAATAGATAATTTATCATATGAAATTCTTTGCAACTGTCCAGTGTAATACTGTTTCTCTCTACACCAACCAATGGAATTTGAAAATATTTTTCTATAATTAACTTTCCATAAATTTTATTTATTTCCATAAATAAAAATGATGCAATAGTGCACCTAATAATATATCCTAACTGTGTAGTACAGAATTTGGTGTTTTCGGTTAAGTAATTGTGTTTAGTAAACTTTATATTTTTTTTCAATCAAGATGTGATTTGATATAGCAGAATAAGGGGAAGAAACAAGAGAAAGAGCCAGAGATATACATTGGAATAGGGATTTTATGCATATTATAGAAAGAAATAGAGACATTAGACAAAACACACAGGAATGAAAATCTATTATGTGATGAAGGAAATACAATAAAGGACTAACATGGAAACAACAAAGACTCAATAGAGCCACAATGAAAGTAGATAAGAACAAATTTTATAACTAAAACACACAAAGTTACTGATGACACAGCAAATAGACAGTTGTGAAGAATTCTTGGTTTCCACTCCTGTTTTCACTCTTGCTATTGACAGAAATTTACACATATTTTCTAACCTGCTTTTGTAATTATTTTTATTCAGATGGAAGTTATAAAAATGCCTTAAAAGAGGTGTTATTATGTAAATTTAAATCAGCAAATGTCTGATTGAAATTGAGTCAAACTAATTGGTACACTCTGCCTTGAGGAAGACTGTTTCTCTCACTGTCAGCATTCATCAGTTGCCTATACATCTTTGTGTAGAATTAAAGCCTTTTCATCTTCCTTCCATCAATTTTTGCACTATTATCACTTTCATCCCTGCTTAGCTCATATCTAGGCTGTTTTGTATTTGGCCTTTATGGGTTTAAATTCTGACATTTCCAAGAGACACAATATCACAGCAAATTCTTTGATTCTTTGCTTTTATCCAATCCAATGATCATTTCTGCAAATATCCTTACTAGTATCATTATCCAGATCTAGTCAATTATAGTTATAAATATTCTATATATATATATATGTACATATATATTATATTTAATATTATAGTATGTACTATATACAATTGATATATGAAGCAGACAAAAAGAATCTATGAATTCCAAAATAGAAAAATTACATGGAACTGTTTTAAGGGGAGAGAAAGAAGAATAAACTTTAAAGTTATAATTTTACTAAATGAAACAAAAATGTTACAAATGAAATGTGGAGTACACATGAGAAGTATAACTGAGTTTTTCTATATCAGTGTCTGATAAGAGGCAGTTGTGTTGCATTGTAATATGTCTGTGGTTAGAATTCTAGGCCATTAAATGCTGTCACAGTTTTCTCTTAAAACATCTCAGCCTTCAACCTAAAATATTCTCTGAAATATGGTAAGTGTTTAAAAAATAAAGTTCGTTTTATTTATGTTTGGGAGACTTAATAATACTGTATGACTGACATAGAAATCATTATTATATTAAAAAATTTTATGGCAGTCCTGTGTGCTCAAGGCTATTCATATGAGATAATTAATGACAATACATGTAAAGGATTTTCTTGTTAAAATTTTGTTAAATAGAAGTATAGTTCATTAAGTGTTGTTATAAAACACAGCATGCCTTTGGGGACGTCCATGGCCTAGCCTAGTAAATGTCTCATGACTCAATGCTCTGGAATTGTATAAAGATAAACTTATATGTCCTAGAATGTTTTATATATTATATAGAAGCAATGTAACTATAATAAAGCATATAACTGCTTCAAATTCCTCAGGCATTTTAGCATTTCAGGAAAAGACGTGAAAGCATATTCAGAACCTGCCTAGTTTTATTTTGTTTTGCAAAGCCTTATCTGTTAATAAAACTAATATATTTTCATTAGGAATTTAGGAAAATAAATGCAGACTCATTATTTTAATTATATTTTCTCATATATCTTATCATGCAAATGTATTTCATAGTTGACTTCTTACTTAATGTAGCAAAAGTGAATTTGATATTTATATTAACTCAAGTGTGAAATAATAACTGAATTGTAATAGACTTTCAGTTCTCACTCTAAAGTTTTTTTTTCCCTAATAAAGTTTATATAGCTATTTTGGGCTTAGATTCCTTGTGGCTAAGCTTAGATAACTTCAGGTTTTTTCGAGAATTTCTCCAGTTTCATTTTTAAATACATGCTTATAACATTTTGAGAGTCATCTAAGTCAGGTACATCTTTCATAAAATCTCCTATCCTCTCTGCCTCTGTATCCATACTTCCCTTACACAAGAGTTTCCATGTGCTTTACATAAAAACAAATTGATCTGTTGTGTCTTATATTCTATTTTGTTTTCACCTTATTAGTTGCCCTCTTCAGTCAGGAATTTCACTTAGCACCTATGGTAGCAGCAATTTAGCATTAATTTAGACTAAGCACCAAGGAATATTATTAACAAAACAGCAAACACTTAATTTCAAGTGGTAGTGGGTCTGTGTAAAATTTTCTAAGTGCAATAGCATCATACTTATTCTGATTTAATTGAAGGTTAATCATAATGATTGCAGGGACCAGGAGAAGGCATTAAGCTAGGTAACTGGTGATAACAATACATTTGTATGTTGTTAGATGGAATGTTTGGAGACCGTGGTCAATTCTTTTTATCGTATTTTAGATGGCATTAAATTAAGATGACGGTTCAGAAATCCATCTGTTATGACAAAATATGTTATGAGACTGTAAGATTTTATTTTTTAAGAAAATACCTTTCGTGTGTGGGAACAAGGCAGATTATGATTAAATTATATTTACAAAGATGGAAAAGCTGCACTGTTCAAGACATAGGTCTATTGGAATAAAAACTAGATACCTGAAATCTAGAAAAGAACTTCCTGCCTGAGGATTGAGAATCCTGAAATCCTCAAATCATTTGAATATTTCAGGGAAGCAGAAGAAATTGGCTTCATCTTGAGAGTACATTTTCTTCTCTCTCAAATGTATAAAACACAAATTGGCTTTTGCTGTTTTTAGATTTCCACATCTTTGTGTTTCTAGTCCAGAAACCATATTATCATCTCTATAGATGAAAGATTAAATAGCTTATATGGTTCAGGACATTCTAAAACAACATGGAATACATTTTAATGCAAAGAGGTAATGGAACCTGAGGATGTTCAAGTGAGGAACAGGGAACTTTTCAGTGTATTCACATAAGTTTATAAGTGTGAGGGTCTATAGACATGATTCATGTGCATTTATAGGCAATGTATGTGATTTAAAAAATTTAGTGTGGTAGCATTTATTTATCAAGCAAGAGAGAATTCTGCTTAAGTGAAGGCTTTATCCTTTTAGAAATCCATTTCATAGAATAACAATGAAGAAAATAGAAGGATTTCCTTTTTTGAAAATCGTGGTGATTAGTAACTTTTGGGAGCTTTGATTTTATACATTATAAACAGGCATTAAACATACTTTATAATATCTCTACCATTTAGCCATCAAAGACAATATGAGCCTAATCATAATAATCAGAATTAATAGCAATACAAGTAAAGGTAAAGACATCCTGTATGTGTTCCTATAGGAACAGTATTGTAGTGGCTAACAGATTGTAGTGTTCCTAGTCTTAATGTAGATAGACAACTGGAGCCCCTTCGCCAGTGTTTAAGCTGTCTGTGGTTCTTATTCATAGACTGTGACCTCAGGCCTAGGGTAAGTTCATTTTAAGGATTTGGTAGGTGAAACAAGATGTCCACCCTGCTTTATAACAGAAGTTCTGAGTGACACTGCAAACCCAGGACCCTTATATACTTAGAAACCCCCCTGATTGGATTGTGGGTGCAAGCTTGTGATGATTAAGCAGGAAAAACACTATTACTGTGTGTCATCACTCTGTAATTAGTTTAGCATTATCAAGTTTATAACTGCACTAAGAAATTTAACCAATGAATGGGAGAATTATCTCATTAGTGTTATGATGAGATAAGTTGTAAATCCTGGAATGGCCAGAGAATGACACTGGAACTGCAAGGCCTAAGCAAGACAGTGACACAGTGAAAACACCACATGTATAAAATCACTATAGTGATTACTGCTATTCTTAATGGCTGAACATATTGTGGTATCTTTTAAGGTTATCCTTGTAAACATTCTCATTTGCACACGTGTTATCGAGTTGGACATTAGTGAATGAAGATAAATTTCCAGAAGCTCAGAAAAGAGAAAACAAGATAAGCAGATGGCAACAATCATATCTGTCCTTCACCATTATGTACTTCTACTATAAAACAACTTGTTGGAATCTAGCTTCTGTTCTGTTAAAAATCACCTTTCTAACTTTGCACAGTGAAAAAAGAAAAGAAAGAAAAAGTCTAGTATTGCAAAACATGCATAGCAGTACACATCTAATGTTTCCTCCTAAAACTAGGAAGTTTCTTGATATTGATATGATCTATTCAGTAGATATTGTTTTCTTTATATTCTATAAAAGCCAAGCTATTTCTCATTGTTTCTAAGATTTATTTATTTTTATTAAATATGACAAACTTATAACATTTGATAATTTGGTAAGACATTTGCCTGGCTGGAAGCTGAAGACAAACTCATGAATTTAATGATCTGTGACCTCTGTGAAGGCTAACCTAGAAACATCAATAGGTCTGGGAAACACACTAGTTCTGATCGTGTTGTCGGGGATACAGGCTAGCCATTTCTAAGGGCATGAGAGCAGCAGAGCCAACCCTGCTTCCCCGTATGTCCCTCTATAGCAATTTGGAGAGAAGGAAGGTCCTACACCTTGCTTGGGCAAAACAGTAGAGCTGGCCATGGCAATATTAGTGAGATGCACACAGATCCAAGGTACCCACTCTTTGATTTGGGATGCATTGAGTGAGCTAGCCCACACAGTGCTGGAGAGCTCATGTGAGTAGTGAAAATGAAGGAAAGCTAGTGAGCTAACCAACCCAACTACCACCCAGGCCCTAGAACCAGGGCTATGTGTAGGCCCACGACAGCATATACCGAATCTATGAACTGTTACAGCATGTGAATGGGACAAACCTACAAATCCAAAACAGCAGAATCTCCATGGCACGGGACAACAACAGGATATTTAAGAGATATTAAGGAGACCGAGTGAGGGCCCGTTAGTAATGGTGTAGCAGAAACCAAGGCCTTGAACTAGATCAGTGACTTAGAACATGAACGAGTAAAGCTGTACGGATTAAAAGAGTAAACTGTATTACTCGGTGAGCCTTACTACAGCTTCCATGAGAAGATTAGTCTTCTTTGGTTTTTATTTTGTTTGGTTTGGATTTCGTTCTTTGTTTTGTTTTATTTAATTGGGTTTTGTTTGGGGGTTAAGTTGTAAGGGCAGAGAGGGAATGTGAGGGAACAGGAAAATAAGTGGGATCAGAATGAATATTGTGAAATCCATAAAGCAAAAATAAAAGAGAGAGATAATGAAGGTAAAGGGAGAAAGGGAGGGAAGTAGGGGAGAGAGAGAGAGAGAGAGAGAGAGAGAGAGAGAGAGAGAGAGAGAGAGAGAGAGAGAGAGAGAGAGAGAGGAAAAAGAGACATCATAGGACATATCCTGGGTCATTTTGTCTAAAGTCAGTAAAAATGAGTGCATTATGAATGTCACAGGCTACTGAGTCCTGGTCCTTGTGACATTTAATCAACAACATAGAAATATTGCTCCAAACTAATACTCAATGTTTGAAATTACAGATGGGAATTCCGTAATGCAACACAAACCTGTGTGCATGACATATGCCTTTCAAATTATAACTACCAAAGATTTCACCAAAGCTGAACTGAAGAATTAGGACGTTTGGAGAACTGAAACTCTAAAATAATGGCAGTGTGATACAGATCCACCAGGAGTTGCAGAATAAAATCATTATTTTTTTTCTGCAAACTGTTTGCTGGATTTGAAAAATTGATTTTGACTTCAACTCAAGCTCAGCTGAGTCTACATAGTGAATCATTCATTTAAATAATTGTGCCTTTCAACTAAGAAAGTCCTACTTGAATTTCATACTTTGTAACTACCCATTGAAATTCTTCAATTCCTTAGACATTGCTGTCATTCACTCTTTAATTCCTCCTGGGTTAATTTTGTGGAAATATATTTAGTAGATAAACAAATCTTGCCTAAGTCTAACAAATGCAAGAATTTAGAACATGCTTGCATTGTGTACTTGTTTTACTTTCCAGGATATAAATAATGCCTTATTTCTTTCCATACCTTTTTGTCTTTTGTCAAATGTAGTAATTTGATTAGTATAACAATTCTTAGTTCCATACAAACTGTCGTAGTTATTTGTGCTTGTTCCTTCATGCTGTTGTTACTGTTTAAATTTAAAGTACAATAGTTATATTGTAACTGTAATTCAGATGCCTGCTTCTTTTGTAGAGTTTTATAAAAATATTTCTTTCAATTATGACATGAATTACAAAATGCAAATGTTCCTTTTATTTTCATGATCTCATGAGTCACCAATTGGCATTGAATAGCAAACTGTATAAGACTACATTTCACACTCTCAGCATTTCTGAGTTACCAGTACCTCCTTATGGAGGATTGAGTCACTAAGCATCCTCTTCTCCAAGTTACCTGTACATTGTTGTATCTGTCTTTATAGTTTCACTTTCTTTTATCTTAGTTACAAATGCTTCTTAGCAATTTTTATTAAGAAAAACAATAATCAACTGATTTTTTATAGCATTTTCATACATAACAAGTTGGTATTGATTGCACTCCTTACTCCACCCCCAATCTCACATCCATCTCTGCTTATATCTGCATGCTCCATGTCTCTATGTCTGCTTTCACATTAGATGTTCTATGTTCCTTTCCTTTCTTGTCTTCCTTCCAAGATATTTTCTCTTTCTGGGGACCTTTTACTTATTTTATGATTTCTATACACATAGTTATCCACATAAAGACACATAGGCTCTGCCTATGAGAATGAATGTGAGTTTTGTCATTCTGAGCCTGGGTTGTCTTGCTGATATAACATTCCTGGTTTCATCTATTTTCTGGCAATTTCAATTTTCTTAGCAGCTGAATGAAATCCCGTTGTATGCATATACTGTATTTTCATTATACTTTCTCCCATGGATGGACATCTAGTCTGATTCTATTTCCTTACAGCAATGAATGTAACTAGACAAGAATCTCTGTGGTGATGTATATGACCAGGATTAGTGTATCTGGCTCTTGTGGCACATCTAGTTTTAAATTTTGTTGAACTTTCACAGGATTGTTAGTGGCTATACGTTAACATTCTTGCAAATAGAAAAGTTTTCTCTTTCCCCACATTCACATAGAATGTCTTACTAACTTTTCAATACTTGAATGAAAGAAGGTGTGCTGATTTCTTAAAAAAAAATAAGTTTATTTTCTACTTTGAATTTGGCTTTTGTCAACTGTTGAAATTGCTTGCTGATCATTCAGAATTTTAGAAAAATAATATAATAGAAACCCATCAGGCTAGCAAGGCCTTTGGTTTCTGTTCACCTTTTGTCTAGTTTGAGGAAAACATTCAAAGCTATTCATTTCAGTAGAGATGGGCTTTTATTTTCATTGGCTTCCCGTGGTCTCTCTGTGCTCTTTACATGCCTCTCTGGTTTTTCAGGGACATGTGGATGACGTATTAAACCCTTCTACCACATTCTCAGTTGTCTGATTCCTTCAAGTGTTGCCCAGTCCAGTGTTAACTGAGACAGTCATGCTTTGAGGAGAGAGTGTCTGATGTCACTTCACCATCAAGCTCACCAGGTGTAATGACAATTGGAACATGTACCAAAAGGGTCAAGCCTGTGTCACTTAGCTGCTCAGTTTATGATCACCTACAATGATTCTCATATTTTCTTTTAAATTAAGATAACTTGTTGGTCTCACAACTCAACCTGGAGCTAGTAAGGTTGGAAATCCAAGACTTAAAACGATTGCAGACCTACTCATTCCTAGCTAGTCCTGAAGTGATTATTTTTTGTACGAGCCTGCCCTCGCCAGCAAGGAAGAAGCGACTCCGGATAGATCTTCTTCATGCAGTTTTAATCAGGATCCTTTAAACGTGTTGCTTCTGGCCCAAGAGAGAGAGAGAGAGAGAGAGAGAGAGAGAGAGAGAGAGAGAGAGAGAGAGAGAGAGAGAGAGAGAGAGAGAGAGAGAGAGAGCCGGCGGACCCCTGCACAGGCTTAAATACCCTTGAGCTAACCAATCCCAGTGAACCACGTGGACCCTGCAGATAGGCTACTCTAATGCGGAAGCAGACAGGCTGAACAGACTTAACCAATTAAGGGCTTGTTTACACCAGAGAGCCTTCACCAGCGGGAAGGTGAAAGGTGGAAGAAAGCGCCACTTTAAGGCGTGGCACTACATGGCTCTCTACAATTTTTCTGTTTTGCTTGTTTTATTTTCTGTCTTAAATTGACACTTTATGTGATTGTGTTTTTCCCCATCTTCTTTCTTATGCTTCGGGTGATTATCTAGGGCCTGTAAAATTTATTTTCCACAATTACACTAAGTTTTATTTTATTTGGGGTTTTTACTTTACTGGAATTTAAAACTTCTTGGTTGATTTTTGTATATTTACAGCATGGAATAAATGAGAGTACTTAAGTATTAATAATGACAAAGTATTTGCACTTTGTAATTTATATGAATTACAGGTGATACAACTGTTAAAAAAACCTGAACCAAAATAAAAATAACAATGCCCACAAATATATATATATATATATATATATATATATATATATATATCCTGTTAACTTTCTAGGAGTTGTCTTTCTTCCTCATTAATATAATTTTACTCTTATACTCATTATCAGCCATTATCAGCACAACTTCATTCCATTTTCTGTAAAACCATTTACTTGTTCTAATTACTTTACAGAGCCTATTACTCGGGTTAGTATAATCCTGTTCTTTTTGTGCAGTTCATGAGATCAAACGAAGCTCAAACATGCTAGAAAAGAATGCTGTTGTATTTGACACCATTCCAAGCAATTAATTTAACTTTTTGTTTGAGTAAAGAGCTCATTAACGTGGGCAGGCTTGCTTTATTCCATTCATTCATTGAATTGAAATATGTTTGTCTTAGTCTTCAGAGAATATGGGAACAATGCCTGCTTTGCCAGGCTCTTATGTCAAAAGTATCTGTGGAGGTTGTCAAACTAAGTTTCTTTTCCTTTGCTCTTCCTTCCTGCTTTTCTTTTTCTCTTTCTTCCTTCCTTCCTTCCTTCTTTTCTCCCTCCCTCCCTTCCTTCTTTCTTTCCGTTTGAGTTAAGGTCTTACTATATAGCTCTGGCTGTCCTCTAATTCTCCTATGTAAACCAAGCTACCTTCAAACTCACAGATATGCCCCTGCATCTGTCAACAGTACTGTGATTAAAGGCATGTGCCACCACACCTGACAAAGAAACACTTCAACAAAGTGAGTTTCATAAGTTCAATTAGCCTTTATTGGAAATGCAAACATATTTGTTGACTCAAATCAAAAGAATTCTACTTAGTGTGGCAAAACTTTTCATGGCCGCTTGTACAGAGCCAGGTAAACAACATAGTGCATAAGCCATCTCAGTATAGTAAGAAAGATGGTATCTTTCTATGTAGAGGTTTGAGCAGAAAGGATTTACCTGATCATCTCAGCTATCCCTGACTGACATGATGCCTTCAATAAACTGCAGTGAATCCTCTGAGTTATATTTGGTTCCTTGGTTTTGGCTGTTGTTGCTTTACTTTTGTTGTTTGGTCTGTTCTATATTCTGCATATTCTGGTGCATGATTGATTTTATTCCTGTATTGGTCTTTGGGGTGCGAATGCATAGCTTAATTCAAAATTATAATCTCTTACATTTTACTTATAAAAGATAGATGAGATCACATCATTCTAGTGGTGCCCAGTGACAGTAGGAAAGATGTTAATTTAATATTCAAAAAGCCTACTATTATATAAAGCTCAGAGATATAGAAATGACATTGTACAATGAAACACAAGACTTCAATTTTTCCAATTAATTTTTATGGAGTCCAATTTCTCAGTATGTTTTTTATTCAGATGAAGAAAGGTGTAAGGCTCCTGTTTCATTTGAACTGAAAGATACATATTTGATATTTTCAATCTTAATTATAAGTCAGTTAGACATAGTAGAGCACATAGGGTGAATTTACATTCTTTCAGCAAGTATACTTAAGTATTAAGTATTTGCAAAATACTTTATCTTTTCAAAATTTACCAGTGGATATTGCCTTCATTTTAATGTACATTACAACTGCAATATGTGCCCAACTTTTCAATATATAAAAACTGAGATGAAGAAATTCTTGAAGAGTAGTTTATTTCTTGGTGCTCAAACTGGGTATGTGAAGGTTAATCTACTCTAAGTAAAATTGTGCAGTTTAATACATTGTGACAAGTGTTACATTTAAATAAGTTACTTTCTATGATTTCAGACTGTAGGAAAAAATGTGAGCATAGTTTGTTCCAAAAAGAGACATAGAACCATTCATTTTTTATGAGATAAATCCAAGCAATACCTACTGATGAAATTTGAAATGTAAACTTTTTTCATAAATACATTTAAAACACTTCCATACTTTACTTTGTGACTTTATGATTCTCTTTAAAAAACAAACAAACAAACAGACAGACAGACAGACATACCAATTATTCTGGTTTCTAGAAAGGCAGTACAGTAGTAAAAACATTTACAACTATTTTTGCTTTTGTAATCACTCACAGGATATTCACATTTATGGAGTCACACACTTTTTGGTTTTGTTGAGGTCACAGCCACATGTGACTGACTGACTTATTAATGTAAGAAATATTAAATGTGAGTCTTCTGTATCAAATACTAATATTTGTGTTTAGAATAAGAGACTCAAATCCTTGTCCAGCAACTACTACATTAATGCAAATATTTGAAACCAGCATAAATTTTCCTTTGCATAAAGGATGCCTGTTGAATGTTACCATCTGGAGTGCTGAGGCTTTCATCTTGCAGCAAGAATCTGCTATCCCTTTCATCTGTAATTTTCTCTGTGCCACTTCTTTTAAAACCAGCCAATTGTATAAGACTGTGGGGTAGATCACCTGCTAATGGGAAAAAGATAGTCACCTCCCACATGTTACAATAAAAACCAATTGTAGGTTTAGTAAATTGGTGGTTTTAGATTTATTGCCATTTTCATGATTTCACTGACCAAATGATCAGTCCTGAGAATATACATACAAATAATATTAAAAAGACTGATCAGGTTAAATTATATTTGGGTTGGGTTTTAGTATATATATATATATATATAATTATTGATTAATTAATATATATAGTTCTGTATATGTATATATATTTATTATGTATATACACATATGCCTGAAAAAAACAATTGATGGAAAAATGTTGAAAGAGAAATGAGTGGTACATGGATGGTTTTACAGTGAGGAAATAGGGCAATGAGATAATTATTTTATGGTCTGTACAATAAAAGAAATAACAAAAACCAAAACTAGCATGCTTCTTGTCTCTGGGCATTTTCTCTTCTAAACATCCCCTCTTGTTCAAGAGTAAGGTTTTGTTCTGTCCAGGTGGTCACTCTTTTCTAACCTGAATATTTTTAAACATGATGAGTTGGACTCTAAGTGAATAGCATACAACCAATTCCTTTGACATTGTCAGTAATCCATCTACAAATGGGATTATTTCACAAGTTTTACACAATTAATGAAATTACTTGAGTGTTGAAAGCAATTCAGTATTCTAGAAGACAAATGCCACTGTATGCTTTCCCTTCCCTTCTCTTTCTAAAGTGTCTTTCTGAATGACTGCTGTTGGGGCTACAGAGTTGCTGCATTTCAAACTTGACCTTATGTTTCCACAGCATACCTTTTGCATTAAGATGACTTCTAGAAATATATCTTTTTAAGGAAATTGATGAAATACTTATTCAGCAAAGTTAACATCCGGTTTTCTCCCATGATGTATGAAATTTGGCTGGGACCTAAGACATGAATGAAGTCTCTCTTTGTTCTTATAACACAATTCTTGGCTTTTTTTTTTGCCCTGAGTCAGGAGGTGGTCATTAATTTCTAGCCATAAGGCACTAATTGTGGACTTAGCCTCTATCTCAGGATGGACATAGGGAAGAATGGGTGTCTTCTTCTTCTTCTTCTTCTTCTTCTTCTTCTTCTTCTTCTTCTTCTTCTTCTTCTTCTTCTTTTTATCACTCAAAATTCACTATGAGCAATGTATTAATTGGAGATTTGGGACACACCAAAGACTAAATAGTTCTGTAGTAGTGAAATAAAAGAAATATACCAACATAAAATTATAAAAATCCTTGAATGAAGACTATTAATTTTGAAAGAGAATTAATAATAACTACAATTAACAGAGGTAAGAAACCTGGTTGAATTTCTGGGAGGGCTGGCACCAACAAGCCAGGCTGTTAAGAATGGAGTAAGTGCTTAAACCTGATAAATGTATAAACCCCATCATCAAGCAACTCAGGAGCCTGGTCCTTCATAAAGCAACCGTCAGTATAGGGTATCATAAAATAACGAGACAGTGAGCAATATTGTTAGAGGGTATAAAACAGGTGTTTTTAGGAGAAATCGATGAGTTAAAAGGGACACTGAAGCATAACACAGTAATCCAAGAGAAGAACACAACAGAGAGATGAAAACAAACTTAAAAAACCAAAATAAAACAACTGATCTGAAAAGTACACAAGAAATAGAACTGAAAGTATGATGAAAGACTCAATAACCAAAAAGAATAAACATGAGACAGAATTAATGTGCTTGAAAACACAAGATAATTTGAAAATGTCAGTTTAAAGTAAAAAAAAAAAAAGAAATAGGAAAAGAATATAGAACAATGAAGAAAGCCTTTGCAGCTATTAGTTTGGTTCCAAAAGAAAATTTGGTCAGGCCCTTGGGATTCAAAGGGGTATTAAAGTGCATATATTTTTAAAGATAAGTAACATATCACAACATCATACAGAACTATATGCTACTTTTTTGAAATAATGAGAATAGAAGGAGTGTCATATAACCCAGAAAGCCTTGTTTTATGCATATAAATAAGGAAATGCAATATACATGGGGATAACACATCTGTAAACCGATGTTCATTGTATTATATGTGTTAGCCAAGCAAGAAAAATAACAAATGCCCATCAATTGATGTAGAGATAAAGAGAATGCAGTACCTATATACAATGAAATTAAATCATGTATAAGTGGAGTGCTCTAACTTGAGTAACATGATAAGAATTGGGGATCATTTCAATAAGTTGAATACACTATGAAAAGAAGATATGATCTTACTCAGATCTAAAACCATTAGACCAAAAAAAAAAGAGAGAGAGAGAATAATGATTGTTAGCGGTTCAGAATAATATCAGAGAAGAGTGCAAATTTGACTATAATGTTAAAAGGAGTAATTTCCAAAATATACAAAGAATTCTAGAAGCTAGTCACCAAAACATCAAATAATCAAATTAAAACATGGGGTACAGAACTAAATGGAAAATTCTCAATAGAGGATCTAAAATGGCTGAAAGACACCTAAGAAAGTGCTCAACATCCTTAGTCATCAGGGAAATTCTAATCAAAAAAAAACTCTGTGATATGATCTTGCTCCTATCAGAATAGCTACAATAAAAACCATCAATGAAAGTTTATGTTGGAGAGGATGTGATCAAAAGGGAACAGATTCTCCACTGCTGGTGGCCATGCAAACTCCCACAGTCATTTTGGAAATTAGTATGGAAGTTCTCAAGAAAAATGGAATTAGTCTATCTTAAGATCAACCAATCCCTCTCTTAGGGATATACCCAAAAGATTCGCATTCATTTAATAAGGGCACCTGTCCAACTGTGTTCACAGCAACATTATTTGTAATAGCCAGAACCTGAAATCAATCTAGATGCCCCTCAACTGAAGAACTGATGGAGGAAATGTGGTACATTTACACAATGGAGTACTACTCAGCAGGAAAAAAAAAACAAAACAAAAACATGAATATTGAAATTCGCAGGCAAATGGATGGAACTAGAAGAAACCATCCTGAGTGAGGTAACCCAGTCACAAAAAGAGGGACATGGTATGTACTCACTCATATATGGATTTTAGACAGAGCAAAGGATTATAACCCACAATCCACCAGACAAACTAGGAAACAAGGAGGACCCTGAGAGATATACATGGTCCCCTGGGCAAGGGGAAAGGGACAAGATCTCCTGAGCAATATGGAAAAATGGGGGAACAGTGGAGGGAATTAGGAGAAATAGAAGGGAAGAAGAGGAGGTGAGAGGAGGACATGAAGGAGCAGGAAGATTGAGTCAGGGAAAGAATAGAGGAGAACAAGAAAAGAGATACCATAATAGAGGGAGCAATTATAGGTTTAAAGAGAAATCTGGCACATAGTGAAATGTCAAGAGATCTACAAAGATGATCCCAACTAACAATCTAGGAAATAGTGGAGAGGCTATCTTACATGCCTTTCCCCCATAATGAGATTGAGGACTACCTTCTGTGCTGTCTGAGAGCTCTTATCTAGTAGCTGATGGAAGCAGAAGCAGACACCACAGCTAAAATGTGAGCCAAACTCCTGGAATCCACTAGCAGAGAGGGAGGAGTGATGTACAAAGGGATCAAGACCAGGCTGGAGAAACCCACAGAAATTGCTGACCTGAACAAAGGGGAGCTCATGGACCCCATGCAGATAGCTTGGAAACCAGAATAGGATTGATGTAGAACCCCTGAACTTGGTGTCAGTTAGGAGGCTTGGCCATTCTATGGGGCCTCTGGTAGTGGATCAGTAATTATTTCTAGTGTACCAATGAAATTTGGGAGCCCATTCCACATAGGGTGATACTCCCTCAGCTTAGACACATTGGGGAGGGCCTAGGTCCTGCTCCAAATGATATGACAGACTTTGAAGATCTGACATGGAAGACCTCACCCTTCCTGGGGAGCAAAAAGTGAATGGGATAGTGGTTTGGTGGAAGATATTGGAGGAGGGGAGGGCAATGGAAATGGGATTGACATGAAAACAAGCTTATTTCTAATTTTAATAAAAATGCTTAATATCATTTGCAAGTTTTGTACACATAGTGAGACATACAGCAATGTTATTCACTATAATTTGTATTTTAAAATAAATAATAGCACAACTACAATAATAATTCCTGACAATGTTCTAAAAGTAGAAAGTATAATGGAAGACATTGTTAATCACAAGCTGCTCAAAACAAAAAAGCAGCCACAAATATTTTCAGAGAAATCTACAATATATGTTCAACACATGAGTGTTTTCTATGCCAGAACAGAGATAGGTGTAACGAGTATGTTTTCTTCCACTGCTGGTCTGATCCCTCTGCCACACCTGCCCCAAATAACATGCTGAGACTCTGTATTTGATATAATGTTGTTGGCCAGGTACTAGTTTCTTACTGACTAGTTCTGTCTTAATGATTAGCCCATTTCTACTTATTTAAGTATTTCCACGTGGTCATCTTATTGAGGAGTGATGGGCTGGCATGCTGCTCTCTCCAGGCTCTCCATGTTGACCCCTCTTTACTCCTTCCTCTTTCCTCCTATTCTTCTAGCCCCACCTATCTTGCTTTCCTATTGGCCAACAGTACTTTATTCATTAACCAGTATGAGAAACATATTAACAGAATAACATCTCTCATCATCTCCTTTTTTTGTCTAAAATCAAAAAGAAGAGTTTTAACCTTAGCAAGTAAAATATATCACACAACAGTTATCAAATAAGAATCACAGTTAGGAATATGTAGTCCATTAACATTTAGCAACATTTAAAGAAAATATTTCATTATCTATCCTATCTTTGTGAGTCTAAACTCTTATATATAACTTATCTTTAATGTTATCTAAGGAAAACTATAACCATAACTATTGGTCTTCAACTCCATGAAAGACAACAGAAGGATAATATATAAACTCTAGAAATGACAGAGACAACTCACTGCCTAGTCAGTCACCCAAAGTTCTTCTGTAATGTTCCACTTTCAGCCCATAAGCCATTATGTGTCTGGCAGACTCCTTAATAAAGCAGGAAACTTTAAACTGTCCATCTGTATTGACAGTTTGTCAGTAACTTTTTTCTGTGTCTTGTAGACTGTCTGGCAGCCTCTTCCATGAAGCAGGAATACTGTAGCAATGCCCATCTTGATTCAGCAGTCACTTTTCTGTGGGTCCTGCACATCGAGTTTATACAGCATATAGTCACACAGTCTAGACAAGAGCAGTATCTTGTCAAAATAACTCATCTTGTCATATTAGAAGCAAACTCCATAATGTGTGTCTTTAATGTCCATCTTCCTTTCTGACGCAGGTGGTGTTACCAGGATCAGTTGTGCCAAACTATCAAGAAAATCCCTAAACCATTTTAAATGCCATTTTCTGTAGGTCTTTGAAAAGTTTGAAGAATGCCTATTCATCTCAAATACATCTCTACATATCTAGAAATCCTAACTAACTTAACTCCAAGTTTTGACTCTCATAGGTATCTCTCTATAATCTTTACTAAACTATACATTATACTTTTCAACTAACTATATAAACACAATACCTAAACAAGAGGAGAAATATACATATCACAAATTTGACCTTAAATTTGTATCCATAAATGAAAATCCATTCCAAAACAAAGTATTTATATCTATACTATAACATACCAGTGCCGCTTTTTCCTACTCTAGGTTTTTAGGGATAATATTCATCTTCTTAGGGGTGGGTATGGAAGGTGATGTTTAGACTTGGGTATCTCTTTTAGATAAGGATAGGGTATGGTTGGGAAAGGTATGGTTTAGATGGGATATGGGTAGCTTAGCCTATCTTCTTGTTAATTATTTTATTAATAGTGAGATATTAGTATCATACAGCTTACATGGTTATAGATTATTATACATGGTAACCTATGTAAAATTAAGTTTATTTCCTTCCCATAATTGTATATAAACTATATTTTGTCATATTGTAAAAATGTCTTCAGTTATGATGTTTTTGCACAATATTCTTACCATATTCTATGTATGTATACTTACTTATGTTCAAGATTATTTAGTATATTGATTCAATTTAGGGAATTTGTATTATGCTGCACTTTATAGTTCTACCTCTGGTCTAGACATTTCTACTCTACCTCTGCTTTAGGGAATTACACACACACACACACACACACACACACACACACACACACACACACACATATATATATACACACACACACACATACATAGGGGAAGTGTCTATCAGTGTTATAGCTAGGTTCCTGAGTATTTCAGATTATTTCCACCCATGTTTCCAATACCTATGAGATTAGTCAGAAATACATGCTTAATTTTCAAAACCTTCATAGACCTGCAGAACATGATATTTAAATGTTTTAATATTAGTACTCTGTTGACATGAGACACTTTTGCTCCTGACAGCACTGTGCACTTCCCGAGAAAATGTTGGACACTGTTGTTTCTCCTTCTTGAGTTCATCCTTGCTTCAGCTATGGCCTCTTGGGCAAAGAACTGCCCCCACCTCGACCTCTGTTTTGGACGTGCAGTCCTATGTGCTTGCAGGAGACAAACATAAAAGACTGCTGAACCCTGCCGAGTCATGGTAAGACAGCATTTTTACCTCCCTGACTTGTTGTGGTCTGTCAGGTAGTCTAAGCCTTAACCAAAACTGGCTGTACCAACTTTGCTTGAGACCTTGGTGACTGTCTAGTTAGCATGCTGTTTCTGTTGTTGTTGTACCCTTTGAAAATTACTCATCTGCACTTCCTGCCTACCCTAGTATTATTATTTTCCGTCTCAGGTCTTTGGTGAAGTTGAAGATTAAATTATCACAACTATTATTCTCTCTTCCTAGTTAGATATATTAGGTACTAGACTTGAGCTGTCCAGCTTAGGACAACTCTATTGTATACCCTGTTTCAACTTCACCCTAGAACTAGATAATTAGGTCTTAAGTTTGCATGTTCTCGATTTTCTTTTTCTTAGAGCACACTTTTTCTTCACTGTTTTTTTATATAGATTTTTTTTTTATCTAGCCCAAATCTTTTCTTTAGTCCACACCTGTGGCTAGAGCATGCCCATTGGGAGTAGAAACAGGGCTGGATATGACCTGGGGAAAAAGGCTGAGGAAAGGGTTGGAGACTCTCTTGCTGGCAGGATGCCAAGAAGAGAGGATCCTGTGGAACCTGCTGGTATTCATCTGTCTATGTTCTGAGTTATATCTCCCTAAATAAACATCTATTTGGCCTATTTGTTTCTCCTGATCCTTATTAAATATCTAGCAGTATTTTGAAGACAGAGCTGAAGACTTAACAGAAACAGAATACACTGTGCAAGCATGAACTTCTAAAAGACTTAATAAAAGCATGTTTTTAAAAGATTAAAAGTAAAAGCTAGGATAGTAGTTATTGCACTTTAATAAGGGTCAGGATAAACAAATAGGCCGAATAGATGTTTATTACGGGAGAAACAACTCACTCGGAAGTGTAGCAGTATAAGCATCCAGCAGCAGAGGATCCTTCTGTTTCCAGTTCTACCTGGAATTGCACCACCAAAGAGTGTCCAGAAGTTTACCGCCAAATAGCTTCTGGCAAGAGAGGATCCTTCTGATCCCGGTCCCTGTAGAATAGCTTTTAACAAACTAAGGCAAGCAAAATTTTGTTAAACGAAGGAGTGAAATAAGCCTTGTACAAATTGTTGAGACCACAGGGATAACAGGAGCCGCCTGCAACTGCAACATGTATATTTTCCGCCAGCCCACAGGCAGCAGCTGCTGCCACCACTGCCAGAGCCCACAAGCACACAAACAGAACAGACGGAATCCGGGCCTAGTGCAGCAACAGAAAAGGCAGGGCTAATGCTGCAGGGCTCTGTGTGAATGTACCCTGAGGAAAGGGGCAGAAGATGAGCAGTGGTCTCAGGGCCAAGATGGAGATAAAAGGAGTTCTAGGGCAGGGTGTATCCGCCTGATTAGGCAAGAGACCTGCCCGTTCAGGGAAGGTTGGGGAAGGATTGCTGTGGTGCCTGGGTAAAACCCAGGTGCCATGAAAATCCTGATCCTGCTCCTGACACCAGATATTGCAGTTTAATAAGGATCAGGATAAACAAATAGGCCGAATAGATGTTTATTAAGGGAGAAACAACTCACAACACAGACATATGAACACAACAGTTAAAACTGGATGCTCCTCTCTCCATGTCCCACCAGAAAGAGAGTGTTCTCCACCTCCCTCCGAGACCAAGCTCCACAGGTCACTTCCATCCTTGGCTCCACCCCTCAATGGGTGTGGTCAGTGCCACAGAAGCAGACACAGTGAATATCCCACTACAAGTAGTTCTTTAGAGCAAAATATGTGGTGACTACCTCTGTTTGGTATTCAAAGAATATTTGCTCCAGACTTTACAGTTCTTTTATTTATTTCTCATACTATATCACACCAGCTGAATCATCTAAAGTAAGGTATATCCAATGAGAATTTGCTATTCTTCAAAATATATGAATTCCTAAATTGAATCCTTTCCTGGCTTCACAGATCCATGTTATATACAATGTTTGTTGATCAAAGAGAGGTAAAAGAATGACAGATTAAGACTCCTGGGTAAGATTTCAGCCCTAACTATCACAGACAATTCCCAAGGCTTTTGGTTACTCTCCCAAACTAACTGTAAAATTTTACTGCTGAACACACTATTTAATATGTCATCAAACAAGCAAGGCTTGACCTGATGTACACTAGAAGCTTTACCACTAATTACTAGCATTCATGGGACAGGAAGGTACTTTTCAAGATACGGGAGGAGAAAAGTAATCATTATCACTTAGCTAGGAATTCTAAATCTACAGTCACAATAGGCCTACAGGATATACTTATACAATTGTAACACAATTATTAAAAAAGTAGTTAGTAATGTTTTTATTGAATTTAAGGCCAAATTCTTAAAATAGGAGCCATTTCTGACACTTCAAAATGACCATTCATATGAAAGAAGATAGGTCATGGATTTGCTGGGGAAAAACCCACTACCAATTTGTAACTGAAGGAATATGGAAATAAAATAATGCCTAACAATTTATTGCTTTACCCACAGAAAAGAACATCACTCAGCCCTCATTAGAGAAGCTTCTTTTTGCAGTTAATATCATTAATCCAAAAACCCACAACTGAAAATTTGTACAGACTGATAGACTTTAGAACACTCAGCTATAAATGGGATGTACTTTTTAAGCCCAATGATTAAGGCTCATGAAACAATAGAGGAGGCAGGAAGATTGTAAGAGCCAGAGATGGGGGTTGTCTAAAAGAAAAAAAAAACTATCATCCAGGCACAACAAGCCTTATACTCATGTGTACCCACAGAAAATGTGGCAAGCTGAAAGCTTACACAATTTAAATCAGACAAAATGCAATCATGAAGGAGGGGAAGTGGCACAAATCCATAGCCCTAACCAGGGTTTAGTTGTCATTAATACATTCTGAGTAAGGGAAAGACAGAATCAGAATAGTTGACTGGAAAATATAAAATTGGTTTCTCTAATCCCTCCACTTCTTCAGTAGGGTTCCATAAGCTCCAAGGGGAGGAACTCCAATTATAGTCTCTTTGCATAATGTCTTGTGAGAACAAAAAAATCTCTGTATCTTTTCTCCTCTGCTGCTAGAGGAAGCCTTTCAGATAGGGGTGGAGGACAGTAGGAGTATGTAGGCCACTGAATCAACCAATCAGGGCTCATTAGTGCTCAGAGCAAATGAAGAGGCAAGCAAGGGGTCTGTGCTAGGTCTTCTGCATATATGTTATGGCTGTCAGCTTGGTGTGTTTGTGTGACTCCTAATTGTGGGGGCATGTGAATTTGACCCTTTTGTCGGCTCTTAAGACTTCATTGTTATACATTGTCCACCTTTGATCCGGGGCTTCTTCCTTTGCTTATTTGTCACATTTCGTTGCTGACATTTGAAGGACTCCTGTGAAGAGAAAGATGGGTGGAGTGGAACTGGATGGAGGGGAATAAGGGAAATGGAAGGGCTTGGGAGGAGTGGAGGGAGGAAAAACTGTGGTTAGCATCTATTTTCAATAAAAATGGACTTGATATTTTGTGTGTGTTGTTTTGTTTCATTTTTGTCTTCTTAAAATTTGTTGCTTTGTTCTTACTTTTATTTTTGGTACTGTTAATTTTTTTTTGTTTCCTTTGAGAGACAGAAAGAATATGACACTGGATTATAAAGGAAGTGAGAATGATCTGGGAAGAGTTGCATGATAGAAAATAATATATAATCAAAATCTATGATATGGAAAACTTAAATTTAAAATTTTTGGATCAGTTTACATTTTTTAAGATATTGAACAAATACAGTTTTAACTCTGTGAGACACTGAGGTAATATATTTTTATGGTTTGGTATGCTTATCTTTCTGATAGGCAGCTACAGTTGTGGGGTTATCATTTTATGCTATTTTGACTGCATACTTTACTTCATTTTCCCCTTAGTGCACAGTTTATTTTTCACATTAAATAAAAACACTATGAAGGAAAAGAAGCAAGTACTATAATCTTTTGACCTCTATGCTGACAGTTCCATGTGTGCTGAAGAAAATAAAGATACACAACTAAAATTATGAAACAAGTTTTCATATCTGAGAGATGTTTTGCAAATGTATTGCTTGGGTGTGTGGTGCAACTGCCATTGTTTTTGATGGACAAGGGCATATATCTGGGAAATGAAACCAAGATAGTAACACACTGCGATTCAGAAATAATAGCTACTGCAAGCTACAATTGTTCAGCAAATGTGAGATTATTGGTTTCAGAGGGATTTATTAATTTGATGTATTTTAATCCTTACACATTGTAAAAGAATAAGGTTGTCAATCAGATGATGGGGGTCTCACTTATTTTTGCAATGTTCTGAGTATCTTTTTCAGGAATATCTAAAATTCATCTGGCAGATGGGGAAAGGCCTCACCCGCACAGCAGTCAGTCACCTACATGAATGTAAGAACCATATCCACACTTCAAATGTCACCACATTGCCATCTTACTGTGAATGGCTGAAATTTACTTCCTGTTGTTAGCGGGGCTGAAAATTGCCACCGGTTTCCACAGTTATAATGTATTGTCTAAACCAAAAAAACACTTCCCAGATTGAATTGACCTTTTAGAAATAGCACTTTCATCTTTAGGATGCAGGACTGGAGCAATATTTTATTTAAAAAGGTTATTTAGTTATAAAAGTTAAAGAAAGGGTAAGGAATTAGAAACAATTATTTCTATATATAATGGTTTTCTGTCAAAATAATAAAAAGGAGTACAAAAGAAATGACCACTGAGTATTTAGCCCTGTAAATACTAGACTGAATTCTATTCTGAAAAAAAAAACTCTAAGTTTACCTATACCAATAACAAAAGAGTAGTATGAGCAGTGATAGATAATTCATATATTTTGTATATTTAAGTAGTGTGTCCCTTTGTTATTATTATAGATGGATAAACACTATCTATTTTATTGGAATATTTCAAATAAGAAAAACTCCAAGAGAGTTATTCAAAGACAGGATATATTTTTATTCACCCATCCATCTTCCTTCTTCTCTATGCATATATGTGTGTGAGAGAGGTACACAAAGAAAAAGAGATACAGAGACAAAGAAATAGAAAAAGGACAGTAATAATAGTCATAGGAATAAATCTTAAGAGTGTTTCAAATCTATTATTTGGAAAGTTTTAAAGTAGTAAATTAAAGTTTCTAAAATTTAGTTAGCCACATAAATGAATTTGACTTTAGCTAATAATGGTATAGTTCATGAGAATAAAAGAAAATTTAATTTTAATTCCCCAATGTAGGTAGAATCAAGGAGCAGTCTAACTTCAGTTCCCAGGTAGGCTATGCCCACTACTGACTTCCAGAGTTATCAGATATTCATGTGGTATATTACATATATACAGCCAAAACATTCAGGCTCATAAAATAAAATTAAAAACAGTAAAATATTGTCTAAAGACCATGGAATATTTAGGTTGCATACATGCCAGAGAACACCCAAGACACAGATCACAAGCAAAGTTGTTAAGTTTGCAAATTCACTAGTAACTAGAACACAGAAAATATTTGTTATTACTATCCAAGAAAACAAATTTTCTCAGGAGCCTTTCTACTCTTGTTTTCAAACATATATTTTTATTTAATTGCAAATTTTCATATATATATGTATATATATACATATATATGTATATACATATATATATGTATATACATATATATATATATATATATATGTATTTAAGTAGTTAGCACCCCCTCAATCCTATCTACTCCTTCCAGAAGTTACCACACTATGATTACTCCCAATTTCATGTGCTATTCATGTCATCTTTTTTTAACTAAAATATACTTATATTGTTTTCCCCCTTTTATTTCCTCTCTGTAACACGTTCCTTGCAACTCTTTCCTCTCTATCAAATTCATGGTATGTATTTCTTTATGTGTTGTGGTTTTTATTGTTACTAGGTGGTCGTTGTATATGTGCTTGCAGATTTTATGTGTGTGTCCATAATTTATAAAGTATGTTCCTATCTTATAAAACAATTTGTTCATTTTATCTATTTCCTCTTTGTACATATATTATTTTTATTATCAACTACTCAGTATGTAGTTTAGTTTTCACTGGGATTTATCAGAAAGAAAACATGAAAACCACCAATAAACCACTGTAAAAGTACATGGTCCTAAGCCTGGAGAAACATTTTGAAGTTGACCAATATGAGGATGTGTTGGAGGCCAAATATAGGAACATGAAAAAGACAAGTTGAGAATATTAAGTACAGACTATGGGCCATCTTTTATCCTAGTCTGTCTTCAATGCTCATACCTGAACTTTGCTCACATTTTAACTATATACTTAAATATTCAGTGATTTCCTGATCTATCTGGGTTTAAAAATATCCCTCATGACCTATGTCACTTCTTGTGTTTTTATTCATTTTTAATTATTTCCCTCTCTTACATGTATGCTTAAATCAATTGGAAAACAAGTCTTAGCAAATTATTTTCTAAAAGAATTAAATTACACTTTATAAAATAATTACATAGCAAAACATGCAAAGAATGGAAATCACCCAACAAATACACAAGTCTTTCATGTCATTAGTCTTTCTCCATCACTGTGATGTGTTGCAATAGGCATAATTGTCTACTCATGCCCCCCTTTAGATGTGGCATGACCAGGAAACCTCTGTTTAACAGAAAACAATGTAGAAATAAAGTCAGAGAGAATACTAAAATTTCTAGAGGGATTTTATTTAGTAAGCACACCAAGAATATGAAGTTAAGAATTGCATGAGACATAACATTTATTTTAATAGAGGCTCTTTTATTTTGCACAGTTTGATACTATTTAAATACAAAACTCTACTGTATGCCTTGAAAATGCATTTGCTTTGTGTACAGGCTTGGGATTTGATGTTTTAGATGGTGTAGAGTAAAACCATGTCTGCACAATGTTAAGGAATTTAAGGACATTGAGCACATCCTCAGCTTCTGTGAAAGCTCAGTTTTCTAGGACAGATGAGTTGTTTGCCTACTCCATCTACTGCATTCCTGTGACCCCGAGATCAAAGTCTTTATGTCTCAGCCTCTTTTTTGTGTCATTAAATTGTAATTCTAACTGTAGCGTTTCATAACTGGATTAAAAGAGGGCCTCATGTTAACCTAATTTGCACTCACTTTAAGCATCCATTCTCACTGGCTTCTAGCTACTCCAAAAGACTGAGTCTTAACTCCTGACTTGGGATATTTACTAATTCAAACACCAACACATCACTGTCATAACTTTATTCCAAGGCAATTGAATTTTCGTTGCACATAAAATATATAAATTTTATTTTCAAGTGGTTTCCCTTTAGTGTCATGGTTTGACTCTGAAGTGGCCGCACAGGTTTACGTACTTGAACATTTGGTCTCCAGATAGTGGCATTGTCTAGGAAGGTTATGGAAACTTTAGAAGTTAGAACCTTCCTGGAGGAGGTATACCACTTGATGTAAATGAGTAGCTTTAAGCCCTAGCATGGTTGCCTTTTCTTTTTCTGCTTCCCGACAGTTAGTTGGGCTCCATTGCCTTTCTTATATCCCTTCTGTATCATGATGAATTGTATCTCCGCTGTATCTGAAAGCAAAATGAAACCTTTCTCCGTTACACTGCTTTGGTCAGAATAATCAACAAAACAAAAAACAAATATATTAGCGGTTCATATAATTTCCAAACTGACAAGTTTATGCATGTTACATTTTGTGTTCAAATTTTTAAATTTTAATGAACTGGCATTGTAAAAGTATGATTTTCCTATAAAAAATTTATTTTTTTAAGTTAGAATGTTCTGTTACTGAGTATCACTTAAAGTAATTAAGTTCAACAATTCATTCAAGTAACAAATGACAGTAGAGCATTTAGTTACATTTTATTCCTCTTACATCATCTTTAGCTATAGAAGTACTTTAATTTTTTTTCAGAACAGAAAGAATAAGAATAATGACTGGTGCAAACATACTTTATAAAATGAAGAACTGTCTTTGTTTTTCAGATGTCATAAAAAATTCACTCCATATTTACAACATAAATTTTAATGAACTAAAAACACTAGAAAATGCAATGGATCAGATTCTATGAAATGAAGAAGAGAAATAAATTGAGGAAATAATTTGAAATAAGAAAAGATATATGCAATGATGCTGATTACAAAGATATGCAGACTTCCTTCATACTCTTGAAAACAGAAACAAAAAAAGAAGTGATAAAATCACATCCCAAAACCAAAAATATTTTCTGACCATGTGCTAACCAGTTTTCGTGGTGTTGGATTTATCAAAATTTGAAAAATTCTTCATTTTTTTATACTGAAATTATCACCTTAAATGATAAAGGTAAGAAAACAAATAACAATTCATATATAAATCTAGCAGACTAAAATTAGGATACGATAATTTTGTTCTATAATCTGAAAAGAATTTGAGCATCTTTTTTTACTTTATAAAGTTTTGAACAACATTATTCATTCTACATCCTAATATCTTGCTCTCTAGTGAAATCCTGAAATTTTATTATTTTCCAAATTTATAAGTTTGTCTCTTTTTTAGTTTGTTATTCATCTGAAATATAGAGAATTTGGTAGGGAATTGTTGAGTGAGCAATGGGCTATACCTTAATAAACTTCGGTTACCAAACACCTGAAAGGTTTCAACATGTCAGAATATACAGCAATGGATGGACTAATGTAAAATTGAAAGAATGTGCATACAATTGACAGGTATGATTAAAAAGAAAACCACACTGGTCATGCAAGTTTAGTTGTATTTATGAAGTGTCTGTTTGAAAGTAGAAAGAATTGTCTTTATTGGGATACATGATAATGTTTTAATTAATTATGCATTATGCAAATGTATTGTCTTTATTTAATATTTTATCTAATATATCTGTTTCAGAGTATTAATTTCTGACATAATTATATTTTAGTTTACCACTGCCTCTGTAATTGAATAATTTAATAAGGACATTATAACTTAAAATGCAGGCAAAATCCTAAGACTGAGTAAAATGCAAATTCTTCTTACCATACTTCCTTTCGTCTCCTCTGCAAGCCTATTTTCTAAAATGTGGAATAAGGGAGATAAGATTACAGTTCCCTTTGGAGTGCATCAAAACACACCAGGGCAATAAAAACTATGATAGCAAAGATGAAGGTCTGTGACCCCAATTGTGGCATTTCAGATTTGTAGAGAACCACTGTAGAATGGCCTGCTGGCCTCACTATTTCTTTCACTAGTCAGTGCACAAGGTCTTTCAGAACATTTTGAAATGGAAAAATCTTTCCTTCAGAATCAAGCTCTAGGGATGATTATATCTTTTAGCTCAGTGGCACATTGGTACTACCTGGAGGCTTAATAGGCCACAAAACCCATGAATTGTGGAAGCCTGGAAATTTTACAGAAATCTATATTGAATGCACAGATGTGAGATGTATGTAAAAAATAAACATAATTTATAAAGTTACCATTGAATCATAAATTCAGAATAATAAATGTCAAAGAATAAGGGTGATCATATTAAAATAAAAATTTTATATGGCCATTTATGTCCTATTTTATCAGTCATTATGTTAGATGTAAGTGTTTGAGTCCTTTATGGATCTTTCATGACTACATTAGGGAAGAAAGGATAAAGTGAATTCTTATCACCATGAAAACATTGTAAGAGAAAGTGACTATTTAAAAATTAGTCATTTAAGACTTTGATTATAATATGTTTTGTCCCCATAGTATATAAGATCAATGATGTTAGTAAATAGTTGAATCACAGAGTCATCATAAGTTGATCAATAATTTTATGGAAGTATTTGTTGGTTAATTTAGGATTTCTGTCCCTGTTCTATCTTCTGCTTATCACCAAACATCTATATTTCTGAATCCAAAATATTTCATCAGAGAACAAAGTAATGACAACATTCAGATCTTGGATTTTCTAGTCTACAGAATTGCAGGGGTCAAAACAAACATCATTATAATTTCTTCAATCTTGGCTGTTCTGTTATAGCTTCAAAGAGTTGATGGGTAAGTAAGAGTATAATTTGTAAAGATTGAGGATTTGAAGAATCTAATAGAAAACTCAATGAAGATGCAATCATCCAAATGAGAAAGTGTCATATGGCAGCATTAAAATGAAAATATGCTAGAAGGTTTAGATTTAAAAATTTAGAACATCATTTCCAGAACTTTTCTCCAAAATCTGAAGATTTTGAGGTATACAAGGATAATACATTGGAAATGAAGGACGCTTAAGGGAAAGAATTTTATGAAATGACAAATTCTTTATATAGAGTTCAAAAGACCAAGAGGACTACAAGTTATGGAGGAAATAGGCTTTCATCATTACTCATGACTGCCACTACTAATAGGAATGAAACCATGGGAAAGTTCAAATAAGAAATTTGAGGATATGGATGAGGAAGAAGAATGGTATACACCACGCTTTGCAAGGGTGGCCAGTGGTGTTTGTGACTAAAACAATAGATTGATGTCTGAAGACTGGCAATGCCATGTCACTTTTCTGATTCCTAACTTATAAAAAAGACCCTTCTTCTCAATGCAGAGGCCTTTATCTTCCAAGTTCTATATGGTACATCATTCTGTTTTAATTTTCTGATCTTCCTACCTTTTTGCTTTCTCCACACTGCTTTAATTCCAAACTTTCTTGTGAGCATGTCATTATAACTGTCCTAGTATTTCAATCCTATTATCCACTCCAATCTCATTTTCTAAAAAAAATTATTGTTGTAATTACTAACATCGGATTTATTAATTAAACTTAAAGTGTATTGACTGACATAAGGAAATAGGGCAAAAAAAATGATCACTAAAATTGCATCATCAGAACAGCAGCAGCAATACAGGGGATTAGGGAGTGATCCAGATAATTATGAAAAGAAAATTTAGAAACTGAGTATTAATTTAAAAGTGATTTATTATAGCTTACAGAATTCACACCTGGTTTGTCAGGGTCCAATTGCAGCCCAGGTTAAGGTTTTAAGACAGGTAGGGAATGTCAGCACAAGGAATAATTCTGACTACCAGGTTGACTGAACTCAAGCTGTCATCTTTATACTTTAACAGTGTGTTCTTTCTACATATACAGACCAATCCCCTATAAAAACCTATTCTAGACACAGAGTTAAGCAAATTTGCAGGCCTACCTAAATATTGAGCCAGGTACATTCTGTTCTTATGTCAACCAGTAATTATTTGCATTTACACAGTTAAAAGGTGATAGACATGGATACAATGCTTTAAGGACAGCAGTATTCAAACCCAGGAAATTCTTCCATGTCTACAAGATATGCTTTTATACAGTTGCCCTTTATACAAGAGAGTCCCATGTCTCTTGCAGAATTTGATAAAGCACTTTTCCCCATCTCACTATACCATACTTCTTCCATCAACATAAACCCCTGTGTATGGAAAAGGTGACCTCTCCATTCCATATTTTCACATTTTCCTCCTATATCATACTAGATTTTATAATTAATCTAGGAATTCCACTCTTAGGCACATACCCAAAAGTTGCACACTAATGTTACAAGGACATCTGTTCAACTGTATTTGTAGCAGCATCATTTGTAATAGCCAGAATGTAGAAGCAACCTAAATGCCCCTAAACTGAATAATGGATGAAGAAAATGTGGTACATTTATACAAAGGAGTACTACTCAGCTGAAAGAAACAATGGAATCTTGAAATTCACAGGCAAATGGATGGAACTAGAATAAAGCATCCTGAGTGAGGTAACCAGTCACAAAAAGACAAACATGGTATGTATTCATTCATATATGGATTTTGACATAGAACAAAGAATTATCAGCCTACAATCCACAGCTCCAGAAAAACTAGGAAACAAGGATGGCCATAAGAGTGACCTACATGGTCCTCTGGAGAAGGGGAAAGAGACATGATCTCCCAAAATAATTGGGAGCATGAGGGCTAGGTAAGAGATTTAGGAGAAAGAGAGGGAGAGGAGGGGAGAGGAGGGCATGGGTGAGCAGGAATATTGAGTCATGGAAGAAATAGATGAGAGCAAGAGAAGAGATACCATAAGAGAGGATGCCATTATAGGGTTAAACAGTAATCCAGCACTAGTAAATTTCTAGAGATATACAAGGATAACCCCACCTAACAATATAAGAAATAGTGGAGAAGCTACCTTTAATGCCCTTTCCTGATAATGAGGTTGACAACTACCTTGTATGCCATCTTAAAGCCTTCATTTAGTAACTGATGGTAGCAGAAGCAGACACCCACAGCTAAACACTGAGCCAAACTCCTGGAATCCTTTTCAGAGAGGGAGGGGTGATGAGCAAAGTGGTGAAGACCAGACTGTAGAACCCATAGAAACAGCTGACCTTAATAAGGGGAAGTTCATGGACCCCAGTCTGATAGTTGGGAAACCAGCATAGGACTGCTCAGTTAGAATGACTGAGCAGTCTATGGGGCTTCTAGTAGTGGATCAGTATTTATCCTTTGTATAAAAATGATCTTTGGGAGCTCATTCCATATAAAGGGATACTCTTGCAGCCTAGACACATGTGGGAGGGTCTAGGCCCTACTCCAAATCATATGACAGAATTTGAAGATTCACCATGGGAGGCCTCACCCTTCCTGGAGCAGAAAGGAGTTGGGATAGGGGTTGGGAGGGGAACAGAGGTGGAGGGTAAGCTGAGGGAACTAAGATTGGCATGTAAAACAAGCTTGTTTCAAATTTAAATAAAAATATTGTCATAAGAAATGTAATAATTACACAGATGTCATAATGGTAACTAGCCATATTTTGACTGTATTTAAACCCTATACCAGAGATAGATTTATATTCCTGTAGTCTAAATCCAGCTATGACCTTATGGTTGGAGATGTGATAGAGACCAGAGGTAGGTAAACCTATCACTCACAATTTGTTAATTGCAATAGTTTCAAACACCAGTTCAATTTGTATATTTCTAACTATAGAACAGCTCTATCCTTCATGGAAGAAGTTGATTTATACACAATTTGTATATTTCTAACTATAGAACAGCTCTATCCTTCTTGGAAGAAGTTGATTGATACACTTGATAGTGGTAAGCAAAGAAACTCACAACTGATCACAATACAAAGAAGAAATGATGGAGGGATACTCAGTCACATGTAAAATGACTATATTACACCTATTCTCAAGATTCATGGACCAATGTAAAAGAAGGGCAGAAAACTGTTAGACCCAGAGTTAATAAAGGATTAGACCAGATATGACATCGCTGCTGCACTTAGGAACTCACAGTATCTGTGGTTGCCTGCACTAGATTAATGCAGTTAAACTTCTAATATGGAATACACATTAGTAAATAATTCTCTCCCCTAACTGAGAACATAAGAATAGTCGACAGATATTTTTTGGATAAATCAATTTTCTTCAGAGATGTTGTTCCTTGTTATTTGACCATGGGCCAGCTGATGATCCCATACCCTGAGGTATAAGAAGAGTAATTATTGGAATTGTCAGTCATTAAATAAAATGGACACAAGAGGAAAAGAAATTGGGAGAAATAGGGGTAGATCTGAGAAGAGAGGGAGATGAGTATCAAAATACACTGTATGAAAATTTCAAGTAATTAAAATATTTATGAAGAAATACTAAGAGGAGAAGTTGAGGGAGACATGGTAAGAGTACAGAACATAAGGGGATTTTGGATTTTCTGCTTAACTTTGACATAAATATAATTTTGAAATATTTTAATTGATTGTGTGAGAGAAATCAATACCAACATTTGTGCGGGAAGAGTGAGTAACCACACTTGTCTACTATGCTAGTAGGAGGCATGCATAAAGGTTAAAAGTTTTCTGTAAAATGCCTTTGATTTCAAGTTATCAAGGATTCCCTCCTTAGTTTGTAGCCATATGGACAACATGGACCCAGTGGTTCTCATGCTTTCTCATGCTGTGACTCTTTAATACAGTCTCTCATGTTGTGGTGATCCCAATTATAAAATTAATTCCATTGATATTTCATTGCTTAATTTCACTATTGCCACGAACCATAGTATAGTGTATGAATTAATAATGTAACTAATTTTGGAGATAGAGGTTTGTCATGGGGTCTTACTCCACATAGTAAAAACCAATGGATTAAATGTTTAATTTGTATGTAATCTACAAAGGCAGATTTTTTATTCAAAACAATGCAAAATCTTTATCACTTTTTCAAAATTCTTATCATGGCTTAATGGATTGTATTATTCACCACATGCTTAAAATAAAGAAATAATAAAAATCTCCAAGTTTTGTGCATATATAATGTTATGGTCACCAAACAAAATATAGTATTATGTAGGGAAATTATTGCTTGTGTAAAAGCAAGCTGGCTTGGTGTAAGACGGACATGGCACTTCATACAGCAAGAAGGGTGAAGTGGATAGATAACTATGACTTTGAGACCAGCCTGGGCTATAATGTGAGACTATGTCTCCAAAAATAAAGAAATGAAGCATGCTTGTGTTATTAACACTGTTCATTCCATGGCACCTGTCAATAGCACAGAGCATATGAATAAATAAGTCTCTGATTCAAACTCAATCAAACCTGATATGAAAACTTATCTGAAGCTCTTTTTGTGTCCTCTATGACATTCTTTATTATTAGTTTCTCATCTTTACCTGCTTGAGTTTCCTATGTGTCTTTTAAGTTTTTTTTAAATTCTCACTTCCTCTTGGCTTACTACATTTTGCACATATTCCTAAATTGACTATTCTCAGTACCTCTCTCTTCACGGGTTTCCACTGACTTTCTACTTGCCATAATTCAAAAATAAATGTTAGACTGTGACCTTTAAATATTTACTCCAAATTGTCATTTCTACTATTTGCTCCCTTATTTTTTTACCTTTTAAGCATAGCTCCACAATGTACTTGTGGACCAGAAATTTTGACTGCCTATGTGCATTTTTCTTAAGTACAGTGTGGAGAATTAAGATAATTTAGTGAATGTTTCACAATCTTATCATACTAACAAACTCCTGTGATATTAGCAATGAGGTTTTTAAGCCCCTTCTGCAAATTGGGTCTCTGAATTCACATTTCATGTTGGAAGCTACCATATAAGGTAGAGAGTGTTTTCAAAATACTGCACTCTATAGCTTCATTTTATAAATTAATAACCATGTAGGAATAACATAACAACAAAGTATTTATTAAATGATTAAGACAGGGCCCAGATTGCTTTCACCTGTGAATATTAACAGGTAATGAATGATTCAAAAACTAGGCTACAATCTAAACGCTATAGTGAAAACGGATGATTCTAATATGCTCTTGTAGATAAGAAACTTCTGAGGTACATATACAGAGGATTTATTCTTTTCTTATGGTCTCAGAGAAAAAAAAGCACCAGCGTGTACTTGCCTGCTAGAGACATACAGAATTCAATATGAAAACAAACAAAAAAAAAACAAAAACAAAAACAAAAACAAAATCAAAACACACTCAGTTAATAAATAATCTATTATTTTAGAAATGTATATGCATTTTCAGAAAGAAGTGATAAACATCAAAGACATGAATATGCCAGTATGAACACTATATATATTACATGTTACATCATCCTAGATTGTGGCATTAGTATGATTGCAAAGTAATAATATTGGGCATCATACCTTATGTTTACAAGCCCAGGAAATCTGAGGCAAAGAGAGGATGGGGTAGAGTTTAAGGTCAGCATCTGCTGCACGGAAAGAGTTGGTTTCTTATTTTTATATTTTTAATAAAAATTTTTATTTTAAACAAAAAAAAATCTTATTTTAAATACCAATCCCAGGTCCCTCTCCCTCCCATCCTTCCATGCCTCCCAAACTCACCAACCTATCCCCCATTTACTCCCAAGAGAGGGTGAGGGCTCCTAAGAGGGGTAATCAAAATATGTGACATTATTTGGTTGAGGGCCTAGGCCCTCCTCTCTGTATCTAGGGTCGTAGAGTATACTTCCATAGAAAATTGGGTACCAAAGTCCATTTGTTCACTAAGAATAAATACTGGTTTCACAGTCAGAGGCCTCATAGGCTGCCCAGGACTCCTGAGACCCACATTCAGAGGGTCTGGGTCAGTCCTATGCTGGTTTCCCTTGTATAATTCTGGGGTCCATGAACTTCTACTTTCTTAGGTCAGCTGTTTCTGTGGGTTTCTCTAGCCTGATCTTGACCTGTTTGCTCATCATTCCTCCCTCTCTGCAGCTAGATTCCAGGAATTTGTCTCAGCGATTAGCTGTGGGTCTCTGCTTCTGCTTCCATCAGCTACTGAATGGACGCTCCAAAACAGAATAAACAAGTAAAATATTTGTTTAAGAAGAAATCTTTATTAATAATTCATTTTCACTATTCCTTTTATTTTGTACTTCAGTCTCAAGTTTTAAGTTTACAATTAACATAATTTAAATGTCCTTAAGTTTAAGTTAAATACATTTAAATGTTCTTTATTGATTTAACAAATTACAATATATCTCACAAAAAGTCCAACTCCTTATTACATTAGTGTCTCCTTATCTGTATTGATTTATCTTTTCATGTTTATCAGTTGGTCTCTAATATAAATTTCTGTTAAAATCTCAGGCCTTTATTAAACTTCTGATGACCCTCATGAGCTGGAATACATTATATTTCTATGTGCTCTCAAATAATTATTTTATTTTCCCAAATAATGTCTGATGGGGGGGTGTTCATCTGTATATATGTTTCTTTTATTGGTTGATGAATAAAATGCTTATTGTACAATAGAGGCCGGAAGATATTTAGGGCTAGGAGATGAGGATAATGCAGGAGAGAAAAAGTAGAGAGAGTCTGCCAGGAAGAGACATCATGTAGAGACTAGGATGTTCCAGGCATTTTCTGGTAGATATGACAATGTAGAAAAACATAGATTAGTAGTTATTTGATAAAAATTAGGAGGGAGCTATCCATCTGCCCAAAAGTTTTATAGTTAATATAGCATCTATGTGTCTATTTTGGGCAAACTGGCTTTGGGACCAAGCTGTGAAGAGGTGCCAGCCACAAATTTCCTAAAGTATTACAGCAATTTGGAGCAATTGCATCTTTACTCCAGCTATTTATAGATATCTTACTTGAAATAAATACATTATTTTTATTATAATTCATTATTATTTTTGCTCTGATCTCAGTAACTCTATCAGTAAGTACTGCCAAGAAAAAGTGAACAAAATTTACATATTTGAAAAAAAAATCACATTGCAAATCTTGTTGTCAGTTGAAGGTAACAGGAACTTAGCCAAAGGAAGTTTAGGAAGTTTACAGGGATGTATTAAACCAAGCTGAATGAAAATATGAGGGAAGCAATCAACACCTTCTTTCTGATGTTGCCATCTGCTTTGATAAAAGAGGCCAGGACATATATAAATGTCCCCATTTGTAAGAATATACGTTTAATTTCAGAACCTTTTCATGTGCCTAAATAGGTTTCTGTCCTCAATTATAATATAGAATGGTATCTCATCTAAATTTTTCCCAGTATAGATTGAATACACAGATTAATTCAGGAAGTATTTCCCTATAGGTGAATGATACAGAATACTGAAATTACAATTAGACCTTTCCTAGCAACACTTTGAAACTAAGTTGTATAGATCATTTGAGCTACTTGTCTCAAAAATTGCAGAATCAATATATATTACACACAAGTGAAATTTTCAAGTTACAAACTTAATTATAAATAAAAAGCAAAATATGTTTTATTAAGTTACAAAACATGGCAAAAGGAATAAGCCTCATTTAGGGATTACAGGATGTGTTTTTCAGGAAAGGTGCACAAAGTATATATTAAACACTTCTCTCATTTATGCTCACTACCTAATTCCCTTTTAAAGCATTAAATTTATTTTAAATGGTAGACTACTTTTATTAACTCGATATCTTACAATGTTTTTCTTACATTGTGAAATCAATTTAGGTTTTTATTTAATTATCTGGTCATAACCTATAACAACATATGGATGCAGAATTAATTTTGCCTATTACAACATTTAATTCAATACCACGAATTAAATATACCATTTGTTTTTTAACTCAGGGCTTATCAAAGACAAAATGTATAATAAAGACTCCTCCATGTTGCCAACCCCACCTCCAAGGAAATTTTGTGATTAGTACTGAATTGATTAAAGTAAATTACAGGGAGAAGAGTTGTATTAGAAAGAAAGTGCCAGGCCCTGGTGAGGGCAGTTTCTAGGTATGATAATTATAAAATTACATGAAAGCATTTATTGAGTTCATAGAAAGCCCTTTAGGAATTGGAAGAGGCCAGAGCTGGGATAGAGCCAGAATTGGTAACAGCATGCAAACAACCTTCAGAGTCAAATATCATTCAAAAATGCCTAATCCCATAACTATATCAAAGCTGGCAGGTGTTAGCTACACAGCACATTAATTTAGGAGACTTAGAGGGGATTTTAAAGATAACCTTCTGTGCCCAGTATGCTGACAGCAATGTGTCTCTGGATAAAAATACAGAATGTTTCATAATCTGTAGGAAGGATGGAGGTATTAAATAGAACAAGAAGGCAATTTTTTATCCCAGAGTAATTAAACAATTTTCATGATTAATTTTGTTTAAATGTATAGCCGAGTACCTTGGAAAACAGCAATATATATTATGATGGCTTCTAGTTTTCTATTTTAAACAAAAAAAGTTATATTGCATCATAATCTGAAGGTATCTGATATATAAGAGCAAAACCGACACACTCTGGACAACTTAGGAACATCCTGACAAGGATTCTGAAGAACAGTGTTGCTAAAACCCTCTGTTCTCATCTAACTGCCTTTCAGTGAAATGAGTTGTATCCTCCCTTCCCAAATATCATGGTGTCTTCAAACAAACTTGTATTGTGACACTTCCAACACTGACTTGCTTCTCTAAAGCATGTGTAAACACAACATTAGCAAAGTAAAATTCTAAAAAAGCAAAGAGGGATAGAGAGATGATTGGAGATGTTATTCTGTAAATATGTTTCTCATACTGGTTAATGAATAAAGCACTGTGGCCAATGGGAAAGCAAGATAGGCAGTGCTAGGAGACAAGAAGGAAAGAGCAAGTAGTTAGGAGGAGTCAGATTGTAAAGTGTGGAGAATGCAAGATGCCTGCCGCTGTTCTCCTATAAGATGACCATGTGGGAATACTTTAATAAATAGAAATAGGTTAATAATTAAGACAGAACTAGCCGGTATCAAACCAGTACCTGACCAACAACAATGTATTAAATATAGAGTCTTTGGTCTTTTGGTGTTATTGGGGGCTGGTGTGGCAGCAGGATCAGACTGACTGGCAGGAAAACCTGCTCGTAAAAGAGGAAAGCAAGAACATACATTAAAAAGAAACAAATGCCTAAACTGTGAAACATTTATTTGATCTCACAAAAAATGTGAAAATATAAATTGATCTTATTTATATTTATGAAATTTTGTATATCAAAAGAAAAGAGATTTTCTATATTTTTATTATCTTTTGTTATTTATGTTTGATCATATGATCTTTAAAATGCTGGATTGAAAATTCCTAAAAGACTAAAGGGTTAAGAATGAAGCATAAAAAGTTTCTCTTAATATTTTCCCTAAATATAGTTCATTTAAATCTTCTGTCAGACCGACTTCTCAAACAAAATAAAGAAAACAAAAAAATAAGTGAGGATATTCAAACGGGTATTTAAAAGTATATTTCTGCTATTCTTCAACTTACCCTTCCTAGAAATAACTCTGCATTTTGTTTCATCTTTATATGCTTACAAACCTTACCAATATCTTCTAGTATGTGTGGTTATTTTCATTATCCTTTCCATGCTTTTTGAATTCTGCTATAAATTCAGCTCTTTTTTTTACTTTTGGGCAAATGGACCTAACTGGAGAAATGACAATGACTTCAGATAAAGAATTCCACTAGGTATAGTTGTTTTTCATGCCCAATGGGGTCATTTACCATGAATATCAATGCCTTTCTGGTCTTACTAGATTTTTTTCCCATTTTCTTTACTATTTGGCCAAATATTTTTATTTCCTCAACTACCTACTGTTTACCTTCTGAATCACTCTCAAATGAAAATACTTTTTTCCTTCTCCCCAGAAATACAGAACTAATTGATTTCTGAGACAATGTGGTCAAAAGTATTGTGTTGTATAACTCTTGTCCTTTACTCAGATAGTAAATAACACATTATTTCTGAGTTTAATCTCTCTTCCTAAACAGTAGACATTATGAATTTTTTTGTAATTTCATTGCAACTGAGACTCTTCTAACTTTTCTTATTTTTTCTCTGTTTACTTTTGAAAAGTCCTTATAAATATTTCATTTAATCTTTTCTTCAATTTATCTCCTTTGAAGTATTAAACTACTTGGAAAGAAATATCCAATCTTTACTTTTGTTTTCTCATTGTCACTTGTTATTCTGACCATTGCATTATACATCTGAACCACTATGCAAACATGTTGAGTTTGATCAAACTGTGGAACACAGTAATCTCTTTATTGATAACACCATTGGCAGATTATGCTGAAACTGTCATAGACTACATGAACCAAAAAATATATAGCATAGCATTTCATGTAGTAAACAACGGAAAGACAAACAGAAAGAATCTCAACTCTCTTCCCATTGTAAATTATCATTTTCTTATCTCCCACAAATCACAGTCACACATAATACTAGCAACCAAATTCTCTTGAGTGATATGTTTAGTGAGACAATTTGTTATACCTGTACTGTTTTGTAAGGTCTGAGCATGATCAAGGTATTGAATCTTCACAGGAAAGCAAAACGAAAGAAAGTAATCTTATTTTATTTTTAATTAGGGAAGACAATGATAGACTAAGCTTTGAAAGAGACATGTGTTTTACAATAGTTGAATCTGAAGAAATGCATGCATCATAATTGATAAATTCTTCAAATAACACAGAAATTATGTGTAGATATTGCACAGGGGAAAACATTTACTAACTTTCTCAACATACATAATTATAACATAAATAAACCAATTATAATCCAAGGATAAATTTATGTTCAATAAATTTTATATGGAGTTTGACCCACCAATTGCTGCCAAGGATATTAAACAACACTGTAGCCTATTTAGTCCATAATAGGCATTGTCTCTAAAGAACGTTTACTATTAGCATAAGGAAAAGCCCATACCAATTTTGTCCATGATAGAGAGTGAATAAGATGTCAAATGAATAAATGTAAGAACAGTTAAACAAGCTGTAATTCATTTACATGTAAAACATACAACCATGATGTAAACGAAACATGGCTACTAATATCACTATTCTTATTCAAAACAAATTAACATATATAAATGGGAATGAACAAATTAAAAGATTTGTGCATACAAGCATGAAAACTAAAATCAAAATAATGCATGTGCTAACACATAATTGCTTCTAACTATTTATAACATAAAAATATATGATTTGCCATGCTGTACAATAGGATTTAATTATAATTTCAGCATAATATTTATTTTTACTTTGTTTTTATGTTTTGAAGATTAAATGTTACTATGTGATTGCACCTGAAAAGGAAGTCAGGGTAATTCTCTTTCCTCTTCCTGATATCGCTAACTTGTGCTACCATACCATAGTCAAAGCATTCTATTTTGTAAACTGAGAAGACTGGGTGCATATTATTTTAGTACAGCTTTTTAATTCCTCACATCTACTAATTACTTATTGGTCAATTTATACTCTTCATTAGGAATTAGCAGAAAGTCATCTTCTTGAATAGGGTAAATTATGAGACATGATTTTGATATTTAAAAACAGACAAGATCTCTTGTTAGGCAGAGTGGCCATGCAAAAAGTCTAATGAAGACTTTTCTCCCTCTCTCACTATTCTTTAGTTGCTAATTTTGAGTTCATTTTTTATAGCTGAGGACTTCAATGGGTTCCTTATTTTTTCTTATCTTTGTTCAGCTCATGTTTATGGTATCATATTAGTGAGAATTTAACAGGTATTGTTTCTGACATTCTTCGAGACCTAGGAATGTTACAATCTTAGAGGAAACTCCTCGATCCTCTGCCTCTTACAATCTTTTGTCACTTCCTTCTCTTATTCCTGGTCCTTAGGTGGTTAAAGAGTTTTATTGTGCACACAAGTAACATTATATAGAGTAAGCCTGCCCTTTTTGGAATGGATACATATATGTATATACACATATATGTATGTATACATATATGTGTATATACATATATATATGAATACATATATATATATATATACATATATATATATATATATATATGGAAGGGTCTGAAGGAAGAAATAAAGGGTATTGCAATTAAAAATAAAATAAGTAATTATGAAGTCTCCTAGTAGTAGAAGCATACACATTTGTTATCTAACACAGAAAATTGGACAGTCATATTACATTAATTGAACATAAATTGTTTTGGACTAACTGATGTAGCCTTCACATCATCCCAGATCCCTTTAAGACAGGGGAATTTCAGGAAACAATAAACTCTCAGGAAGATTGAACTATGAAAAGAATGCAAGAAGAAAGACATATTTGTTTTTTCTGTACATTCAAAAGGTGAAAGGAATGATCATAAAATACAGACAGCCATAAAACACTAGAAAAAACAAAAATCTAAATGAAATGAACATGATGTTCACAATTTTATCTTAGCCCTGGAAGATCCATTTCCATCTTTCAGTATCCAGCAATTTAAACTGATAAAGTTGAGTTGTCTGTAGATTACTAGAGATTATGAAGGCAACCATAGGAAAGATATATTGTTATGAACATCATATTTCTGTTACAATAGCTTTCCTTCACATAGAAATAAACCTTGAGGAAAACTAACAGTAAAAGGAAACAATGATGACTTCTGCTTCAGTGTCCATTACTTTCATCACGATGAGCTGAATATAGACTTATGCTGTGCATTTGGCAAATTTTGACAATATATATTATCCATCAAGGTGCAACAGAATAAACCCACAAGATGTGAATCACTGTTAGCTTTTGAACAATAAAGAATGAGCAAAACCATTTAACATAAGTTTGAATTGATAATCTAAATGTTAGAAACATTATTTTAAAATCCTAATAAAAATTTACTCATGAAATCAGAGGATAAGATTTATTTGTATGAATTTTGAATAACTTAATATGCAGCCACTATATTAGATGTGTCTTGGAATATAGCAATAAACATTTAATGTTTAAACTTTTGCAAGGATGCTGTTGAAAATGTCTTAAATGTCATCCTGAAAGACATTTGTTAGTACTATAGAACTATTCTTCTAACTCAAACTATTATGATCAAAAGAAAAGAGACAATTATAGAAGAGAATAAACTAAGACAACTTACTAACATCCTAGTTACAGTAAATATAAATGAACTCATTTGCTGTTAAATTTCATATACCTGGAATACTATGGAAATTAACCTGGTAGTATAAAATATATATTTTTTTTCCCTGACTCAGTCACTATGATCATTTCATTCTCTTTCACAAATAAGTTAGCATCTACTGAAAGGAGTAATAATCTGAAATCAAGAGATTCAAAAATACAAAAAAAAATTGAAGGAAGGAGTGAAGGGATAGTAGACATGGGGTGAGGGAGGGAAGAGAGAAAGGTGAATCTGGGTTGCTTAGTCAGTTAAACCTGGGCAGGGATGAAGAGAAATGTTTTATCTGGAAACCATTTATGTATTGGTATATTGGTTTTTTAAATTTTGTAAAAGTGTCATATCAGAGAAGATTAAATATGGTTTACAAATGCAAGGAAAACATAAGCTTCCAAGAGAGGGAAACAACTAACAGTTCTCAACAGCTGTGACATCTACGAACTACAAGGATTAGCACAGTAACCCCACTGGTTCAGTAGTCATTCTCATATCCACGTTGTGATCAGCAGTTCCCATAAATGCTTTTTACATGCATCATAATCACAGATAGCTGTAATTCTTATCCACAAGTAAAGAAACTTCTTTTTCCAACAGAAACCAATAGAGAAAAACACCTATAAAATGCAGAGAACAGATTATTATGTGGTACTCATCTTCAATGAGAACATTTAAAACAAATTCTGCAATAAAACACACGAAACATCATGTCATAAGGGGTTGAAAAACTGCAAGAGCCAGGGAAATGTGATGTCTGTTGTATGATTGTATATGACAGAATGTTAGGGGGGCTACACTTATACATTCTCAAGAACATGGTTTACTAAACAAGACCAGAGCAAAAATGTTGTCAACACAGGAGGAGTCACAAGGAGTCCTGATCCCATTCAAGAACTATAGGAAATATAGGTGGGAAATGAGAGTAAGATAAAATAATCTTCTCTAAGAAAGTTTCTCACAACTGGCTATTCAATATCACATGGTCAGCTCTGATATAGCATAGATAGAGGGTTATGTGCATGAGAGAGCTTTGGTCGAAGATAGGGAAAAAAGAAATTGATGTAATTATATTTTAATTTCAAAAACGAATAATATTAGTTTCAGGAGATATCAAATGAAGTACAATAATATAAAGACAGAGTATAATTAGATAATGGAGATATATTTCCTGTTTTACTGTTACTTGGAATAAATTTACTGGTCACTTTCAACTTTAAGCAGAAAAATTAATTTCAATGTGATCTATATGGAAACACTTTGTTTCAAGAATTGGAACAGAAGTAATTCAAGAAATCATTCTGCCTCTGATGTTGTCAGTTTGAGGCTTAAGCAGGAGGCAGCCAACTGCTAGATTAGAAGGTAGACAAACATCATGTTTGTTTTTGTAGGTCATACCTTCTGAGATAAACCTGATGATGAATTCACCTCAAAGACACAGGTGCAGAAATTTAATAATATATACAGAAATGCATGTTTCTTGTCTTTGCATAGAAAGAAGCTTGTAAATAGTTAGAAACATTAACAAAAAGAGAGCTGATCCAAATTCAACATGCAGCCAAGGCTTTGTAAAAGTTCATGTGCTCTGTGTTCGTTCACTTACTGTAAATTTGTTTTTTCATTGTGTACACTTGACCAAAGACTCATGAATTTTCAAAGCTATGAGGCTCATGTAAACAGTGAAGAGTAAATAAAGCTATCCCTAATACAGAAAAGGTGATGCAATGGATTTTCACCATAGAACGGACAGAGGAAGATTATAGTATTTTCATCAAACAGGAATTTCTCAACATTCAACTCTGAGAAATTGTACATTACAACTGAAAATAAAGATGATTTTTTTTAAGTTTTATAGTGTGCATACTGTAAAGTATCTTCTTTATCCATATTCATTTCACTAACACACTGAAACATTTCAACATGAGATATACATTTTCTTCAGGGATAGTTTTTCCATAGTCATAGTTTTTCTTGGAATCAATTTTTCCAGTATTAAAAATTAAACTTTAACTTTTTATTAGTTGCCTCATAATATATCCAACAGCCATCTTCACTTCATTTTTGAGTTTCATTAAACTACTTGCTAATTACATGCGTGATCTGCTACTTCTGATATCAAGAATATGATTAGGATTGAGGAGGTGGTTCTGTTAGCAAAATATGTTCTATGAGAATATGAGAATCAGAATTCTGATCTTAAACAACTTCAAATGTACATACAATTTTTTCATGCACAGGCACAGATACACATACATTTATCCACATTTTCTTACAATGTCTAAGCAACTGCATCTGCTAAACACCACCAGGAAACAGATGGTACCCCCCAAAAAAACAGTAATTACCTAGTATTTAAGAAAAAAAGAATTTACACATAATTATGCAGGTTATGTAAAAGGACACAGCCAGCACTTTCAGGAAAGAGCAGCTACAAGAAGAAGTTATCAGTACTATACCCTAAGTCAGCTATGAGCTCTGAGCTCAACTGTAAGCTCAATTAGTAGTTAAAAGCCAGGAGAACTAAGGTAAAACTGAATAAGGAACAATTTCTAGAAGAAAAATAGCAGGGATAAGAGTGAGAGTAAATAAAAAAGACATTAAGAACACACCATACATTTCTGACCTTTGGTTCCTTAAGATCCAATTTTCATTTTTGTGCATCTGGTTCAATGTCCAGTTTCTTCAACTTGTGATTTTTGATTTATTTTTCCAGCTTTAACCCATCAAAATGATGCACTGTTGGCAGAAATAATATGATGATTTTCGAAGTTTAACTTTGCCCTATTAGTGACAAGTGGTAGCCAGCACATTCAGGGAATAGCAGTAAACTAAGCTGTTGTCAGTCCCATCCCTATCTGATAGTCTCTGATAGTGGCCGTTCCCTAACTAGCTGTTCTATGACTGGACCATAGTCTGTACCAGGAAAATTTATTGTCTAAGGAGTTAAGCTTAATGATCACGTTTTCAACTTAAAACATTCAGTTCATAAATTCCCTGTTGAGAAATAACCTTCTTGTCATTTGAAGACATATGAAAATTTAGTTCTACTTAAAAAAAATATTACTATCTTCAGGATGGAGAGATGGCTCAGTTTTTAAAGGCTAGGTTAACAACCAAAAAATCATTATCATAAATTTTCTTTTGTTTTGTATTAATAGAAATCAGATCAATATTCAAACCCAAAATGGTGAAGAAAAATCCAAATATCTTACAGAAGTTGTAGGTTTTCATTTTACCATGAGCTTGTTAATGTTCATCTTGCTTTCATTTGATTCCTATTAGGTTGGCAGAGTCTGTAAAGTCAGAATCAGGGTAGGCAACTTTGATGCTACATTTTTTTGTTCCTGGCCCAGACTTAAAGAGCACTGCTGATTTCACTGACTTGAAACACTGAATGAAGTTTTTTACTGATGAGCAGGGTCGTGGAGAGGATCATGAAGTGGTCAGCACTTTGCTTGTCACATGGGAACTGGCCCATACTTCTCACAGTACCCATGTTTCTCAACAACTTCCAGTATCATACACTTAAGTGTCAAAGAGATTTCTCAAAGATTGGGCTTGCTGTAGAAATAAATTATACAGATACTTCTCACAATGATTCTGCATTTCTCTTCATGACTGAAACAGATTTCACAGTGAGTGAAATATACTGTTTCATCAAAAAGAGTCCTCAGACTCTTTAAGTACATGTTGTTGAGTAAGTCCCAAAGGCAGCTTTTGCTTTATGCCCACTTCTGGTTCTCTATAAAAGTCTTCACTTTGCTTGATTTCCTCACTTCACTGTCCTCATAAAACAACAACAACAACAAAACCCAAAGTTCTCTTAAAAGAATTCATGCAAGATGTCAAAAAACTGAAGTCACCAATGCAGTTTTTGAAATAAAAGCCTGCACATTAACTCCAAGTAATTACTTCTTTTGCACTATTTACTGCAGAGATCATCTAAAAATTGAGGTTGAAAAGCTCTACATCTTCAGGAAGTGGTTTTAATACTTTTATTATATTCTGAATTTCCATACCAGAGAATTTTGATAAAATACTGGAGGAACTTGTATAAAAAGTGAGAATTTTAGCTGAGCTATCATTCACATTAGATTGTTTTATACTAATTAGAGCAACATGATTGGCGGTGTGAAGATTTCATGATATCTATTTCATATGCCGATATAGATAAAAATGGGTTGGTATGCAATGAGGAGAAGTAGGGGTTATACTGTGAAAATTCACATCACTTATTTGAATATTTATCTTATTGGAAGACTCCATGGAGATTCCAAGTTTAACTCAACATATGGTCTGTAAAATTAAAATTAAATTTATTTGTGTAAATTTGACACAATAGGAGTTAAGCTGAAATGAAGGATACAAGCATATGGTGGGTTTATCACTAATTGAGAGTCTTATTCTCCTTATATATGTGCACATATATAAGGAGAAGTTTGGTAGGTTTCCTTCAATTTTCATGACTATATATAACTGAGCACATAATTGCTGTTTTCTAAAACGTGGATAAATTTATTTCTTAAGTAAAGTAACTGAAGGATATTATCTGATATCTACTATTAAAAAGAAAATGTTTATTGATATATATGAATATACATATATATTTATTTATGCATTGTATACTGTCCAACACACACACACACACACACAAACCGCTGCCTACCAAATGGCTATTTTCTCTTTTTTTTCTGTGGAAGTATTATAGTGAAAGGTTTCCATAACTATTTTCTCCAGTGATGGCACTAAACTATTCCTTGATACTTCTCTTCAATAGAATGTCAAAGAATACTATTGATTTTTTATTTAAATTATTGTTCCTAGGTCAGAAATTATATTATCTTTTTCTTCTCTCTAACTTAAACATAGCATGATGTTGGGTTCCTACAATTCTAAGTGGCTGAATAAATACATTAAATCCACATTAATAGATGAAAAATATCAAATAAAATCTGTTTGGGATTGTGTGTTCTTAATTTCACCTGATAGGACCATTTGAGGAACAATTAAATATTGGAGGTGGCTCTTTCAGCAGCTGATGGGAGACCACAGAGCTTCTTTGATAATAGTTCGTCCTTTAACTTCCATACTTCCCACAAAATGTTGATAGGTACTCACCAAAATCAAGTGTCCATGGCTGTGATGCCTATATTTGTGGCCCCCATAGGTTAAGGCAAAAGGATTGCAAGCTCAAAGTAAACCTGTACTGGATAGTGAGGACTTAATTCTTGAAGACAATTGACTTGAAATATTTGATTTGGAATCCTGATTGTCTAACAAGTCTGCTTCCTCTGTCAGTTTCCTTGGTCACCCTGCTTTCATACCTAAATTACATGTAGTGACTCCCCAGAAGTTGTTAGGATATAGTGGTACAAAAGTCTATGTTTTGGCTCTTTGCCATGGTTCCTCAGTGTTTGCTATAGAAGATAGGAACTTGCTTCCAATCGTTATTATCCTAAAAATTATGAGGTGCATACTTGGGCTTATTTTTTTACATTTCTATACCTGAAATGGGTGATTTCTTGTTTGCAGTGGAAATTGCTCTTGGCATTTTGGACATAGAAACAGGAAAATTTAATATTTCTATTCAACTTTCTGTTGTCCTTGAAAGAGCATCACATATTGAATTTTTTTTAAAAAATGACATATTTCATTCCCCAAATATTCATGGGCTGAAAGACATGATAAGGCTCTCCAAAATTAAAAAAAGTGTCTTCCTGAAGCCATGACTTCTTAAGTAGAATTCTCAGGTGTTCTTCTAATCATGGATATAAACTGGATGAAACTTAACCACTCAGTAAATTCAGAAGCCGTTCTGGCATCTACAGGTCAGGCAAGCACTCAAATTTACAAATAAACAAACTGCTCAATTTGGAAGCAGTTAAAGTATGTAATACATAAAGGAAGGAAAACCATAAAATATATACTAGAAAAAGATTCAATAAGTCTTACAAAATGGATAGTAAAAAAATTAACGGAAATAGTCATAAAATTCACATATACATCCTTAAAGTGCTAAAAATAATTATCATATTTTATTATAAGTTTAGTGAAATCATTTCTATTCACATGAAGATTGTGCTCATTGCAGACTGACTTTGTAGCTATACAGAAATGTAACTTGTAAGTTGAATTTTCATGTCACATTCTAAAAGGTACTTGAGGCTCTAAAGTATATTTAATAGCATGAAAGAGACTCTGAGAGACAGGAAATAAAGCCCACATTTTAACTGAAGAAAAAATAATTTTATAATATATACTGGTGTTTCTCTTCTAAAAAGCATCAATCTAATAGTCATGCAGGCTGTATATGTGAAACAATTAAGCCCAAGGTTCACTATCCCCTTATAGCAAAGATTAGGGTATGCACATAGGAGTCGTTCCAGCATTCAGGACACAAACACTTCACATGAGAAACATTCTGTGGCTGGGTGCTGAGTCTCCATCTGTCACGACCCTGATTCTTTCATCAGTGAATGAGGCACTGTCACAGGCTTAATTTACCGGAACCCTGGATCAGCCTTATTCTATGGCTATAGCAAGATAATATTCAGTCATTTACCATGAAATCTCAGTGGGATTCCTATCCCAGTATGTTTTCTTTTAGTAACTGGTTCAATACATTTTTTCTATAAGAATCCCAAGAAGAAAAATTAAGTCAGACATAAAAATTATCTTCATAATACAAGAATTTTCATTTCTTTTTTTTTAATTGATAAAAGGTTCTTCTCTCAAACAATACATCAAAAGAACAATTTCCCCTCTCTCCACTCTTGCCAGATACTCATCCTCTCTCTTGCCCAGATTCATTCCCCATTTCATTATCTTCAGAAAGGAATAAGCCTTTTTTTCTTATTCATGTTTATATGTATAGTATGTATACATATGATGAAGGTGTGTGTGTGTGTGTGTGTGTGTATGTGTGTGTTTGTAGGAACACAGGCACATATATCTGTCTGGTGTATGATTAAATATACATTCCTGCTTTCATGAGTGGTGGTTCATGTTGGGGAAACATGTGTGATTGCACCTGTGTTCACATGTGGATGTCTGCATTTGACATCAGGAGTTTTCTATCATCATTCTTTACTCTTTACATTGAGGCAGGTTATCTTAGTTGAACTTATAGATAAACCTTACAACCAGTCTAGATATATGACTTAGTCTATGTACCCCTTGTCTCTGATTTCTGAGTGATGGAACTACAGGTTGACTGCCACATCGACATGTCATTTATGTGGGTTCTGGAGATGTGAATTCCTGGGCAAGCACTTTCATCACTAAGATGTGTCCTCAGACCAGAGAGAGCATCTAGAGTAGAAAGATAACATGATTGGGTGAGGAAACTAATGCTTCTATGATGCAACAAAACTTGGGGCCATCACAATCTCTGGCTCATGATAATGTGCCCGAAACCCAGCTCCCACCAAGCCTAGCTTCCAGCTCTATCATTCTCTAGCAGAATTTTCTAAAATTAACATAGACAATTTGGTCTGTATGTACAAGTCCAACATGATTATTATAATGCAAATATGTCAAAAATAATTCTGTGTGATTTCCATTCAGGATACAATTACAAAGGGCAGCTACTTTACAGATAGATACTCAATTTTGGGTAGAGGAAAAAAAACTTATCCAAGGATTGGAGTAGAAGCCTTGTTGTTTTCTTAGTTTTACTATGGACTGACTCAAATTGGTGTGACCAAAACAAACAGGTATTATCACAGATTCTTCAGTCATTTAACAATGCCTGAATCTGGAGTAAAATAAAGAATACTATTATGAAACAGATTGCACAATTCTATTTCTTTCTGTTACAATGAGCTCTTAGGTAATATATGGGTGATATTATTATATATACAGAGTGACTGTTGGTATTAAATACATTAGTAAGTACAAAATTCAACAGTGTGCATTTATTTAAATAAAAAGAAATACTGTGTCAGCATAAATTTATGGAATATTAGTGCAAATACCTCTCAAGTAACACATTCCTTAGAGTATAATTTGCGAAGAACAGACACCCCTCTTTAAATATTCCCTAAAGTACTTCTGGGATATGCATTTTTCAGGACTATTCTCTTGGCAAGTTTTACTAATGTTCACCTATGAATATAAAACTTCTATACATAATTTTAAAAGGCAATAATTACTTTACAAAAGTTTGTTTAAGTGTGTACTTTTGAAATTTCACTATCTGAATTTCAATCACAACTATGAATATGGGCCTGCATTCTATCACATCTTTAACAGTTTTCAAATAATTTAGCTTTCATAATTTCATGAAACTTTAATCTATTTAGAAAAAAACACCTATATTTGTTTCAAGTTCTAAGTAACTTAAATTTTTATAACATTATATATTTTCTTATTGAATGATATTGTTCTCTGTATCTGAAATAAATAAAAACAAAATGAATAAAATAATTTTATAACTTCACAATCATGAAACATTGTGTAGTTCAATTTTTCCATATCGTATATAAATATATAATAATTTTGTTTATCTGAAAAATAAACTGTAATCTGATAAACAGAATGCAATTCTGTTTCCTATTGATGGGGTTCCTGAGAAATTTTGGTCACTCAAGTCTACAGTAATTTTTTTTTGTGTTTGACATACATTTACATTCATTGAAGTATCATAAATAATTTTAAGATATACCATACTAAACTCATTCATGTCATATTGGTTTCCATAAAAAGCTCTCTTTATATGAGCTTAACTCTAGAATGCGTTTTGTATTTCCCCATACATTTTCTGTTTATATGCAATGAGATATTTTGAATAACCATGTAAATCATACCCAAAAAGACTTACACTAATGGCCATAATAAAAATTGTTTACTTCAAACTGTATATCTATACTATAAAAAATTAAATAAAAAGATTAGTACAAGTCATGACTATATTTCCTGGAAGCTTCTATACATTCTGAGAAACTTAACAAATTTCCTTTAGCTTTAAGACTGAGGCTTAAAATACAAACTAAGTTATCTGATAAGTGAACAGAACACAGAAAAATAAATGAATTTCAAATACCACCACAAAACATTTTTGTTAAAGTCAGTACATTGGCTAGGGAGTGAAGAGCATGCAAAAATCATTCATGGAAACTATGGGGAGATTGTGATAAAGAAGGAGATGTCAGCCCCTGAAATTCTCCTCAATCTCCTTCAACAGTTGAAACCTTCTAGTACTTATAACTGGCAGGGTTATCCTGCTCTGCCTGAATAAATTGTGGCAATTTTGCTTGAGGTAGTTGGCTTTCAAGACAGCAATTTTTCTTCTCAACACCTTTCTGTACAAAGTCAAATATAAAGTGTATGAGGAGATATATAACATCATAAAAAGCCTTGGTAAGGTAGTTATTTTCCAGTTTAAATACTCTGAAATCTGGGAAATACATGTTGATGAATATTACTTATAAAAGGTAGTGGTAAAAAAGATATAAAATTGGATGAGACTGCATTTGTTGATATATGATAAGAAATTATAGATTATTGACTGAAATGTTTTTATTACAGTGCTAAATTAAACCCTGGAAAGCTCAATTGATTGAAAAAAATGCAGATAATAAGTGATTCCCAGTAAAGAAAATTTAAAGGTAAAGAATTTCTTAGTATATTATATATAAAAACACAATTGCATCCTAGAAGACCTAGGGAAAATAGAATACTGTAAACCCTACCTAATGAGAAGATGTAAAGGCTACTATAAGAGATAACAAAGGCAAGAATTTCCAGAGTCTGTCTCAATGACCAGGAAATTGGTTGTGGCTGGCTAATTATAGTTTCACCATAGCAAATATGAGATAAGTAGTCTGTAATGTACACTTTATCTGTGTAAAAAAAATTCCAGTGTAACAGAATATACATCTAACTGGTATCAAGAAAATAGAGACAAATGTCTCTTTTGCAAATTCTGAGATTGCACATAATGCTTAGATTCACATCTGGATAGGTCATACTGGGCCCTTTTGGCAAGGAATGCATCTACACCATGGATGTATATGTTATTGAAGGTCATTCCAGCTCTAGAACTGATAAAAATATATATCAATATCTTAATGAAAGTTTCATAGATTTCTGAACATTGGCATTTCATGTATACTCATTCCAAATATCAGTGGGTTTATCACTAACTATGAAAGTTTATTGAGACTACTGGGAAAATGTAGTTTTTGCTTATAGCCATGTCATAGGAGTTAAGTGAATTTCTGAAATAAATAAATAAATTTCCTAATTAACCTAATTAATAAAATGTATAATCGGAACAGTCAATCATTTAGTGGTAGAATATACCGCAGCCCTGCCACAGCCCAGGTTCAAGTCCTGAGACCAATAAGTGGAATCATTGTAAAGAAATTAAGTAGTGTTGGAAAACCAGGTAAGTTTCCCACAATTTGACAGCCCCAAATAACTTGAGCTATATTTACTTATACTTATAACACAAGCATGTTTTTTCCACCCTCTAACATTGAATTACAGTAAAAACTAATATGTCAAATATGTGGTTTCCCAACTTTTACATCAAAGCATCTTTTAAAACAATGCTTCTCATTTTTTGCTAGCTAGTCCAATGGTTGAGTCAGGTTTATTCTGTCTTTACAAAGCTAAAAGGTCATAAACATGGACAAACATTTTCAAGAACAGCAGCATCATTCAATACTTGACAAAGCATATTTACAAATATAAGGGTAATTTGCTAAAATGCTGCCTGCATACAGTTAGCTTGCACTTCAAATGCTGATGGGCTTTTATTGGTTTCAAACCTGTCAACACTGAATCAGAACAGTTAACAGGATCTGGAGTGTCAGCTGTAACTTCCTGAGAAGCATCAGTTACCAAAGAATTGTAGGGGAAAATGTTGGAAAAAGAAAACAAACAAAACATCATTAGTAAATCAAATATAAATCTCAGAATTAAGGCTCACAAACTCAGTAAAAGATATAGAAGTTTGAATTACAAGCACAGAGGACACCATAGAAAAACAGATATATACAAAGGACTGGCAAAAAACTCTAAAATTTGAGAACATTATGAAAATGCAAAAATCTAAGACCAACAGTAATAGAGGTAGAAGAAACCTAGACAAAAGGTATAATAATATTTTTATTTCTATATAGGAGTGCTATTGCTCTTTTTGAAAAAAAAATCTTGTATCTCATCATAATACTGAAGGTGTTTATTAGCTATAGAAATTCTGCTTCCATCAGCTATTAGATGAAGGCTGTAGATGGCATATGAGGTAGTCATCAATGTCATTATCAGGGACTGGCATTTAAGGTAGCCTTTCCACTATTGCTTAGATTATTAGTTGGGGTCATACTTGTAGATCTCTGAACATTTCCTTAGTGCCAGATTTTTCTTTATATCCATAATGGCTCCCTCTAAAATGACAGGTGGTATAACTATTTTGATAGGTGTTCCTTTTTTCTACGGGATTGTTTTGGCTATCTTGTGTCTTTTGTTTTGCCATATAAAGTTGAGTATTGTTCTTTCAAGATCTGGGAAGGATTGTTCTGGGATTTTGATGGCAATTGCATTGTGTCTGTAGATTGGTTTTGGCAAGATTGTCATCTTTACTATGTTTATCCTAACTATCCAAGAGCCTGGGAGATCTTTTCATTTTCTTGTATCTTCTTCAATTTCCAAAAGATGCACATTCATAAAACAAGGATATCTGTTCAACTATGTTCATAGCAGCATTATTTGTAATAGCCAGAACCTGGAGCAACCTAAATGCCACTCAACTGAAGAATGGATGGAGAAGATGTGCTACTACTCAACAGAAAACAACAATGGAATCTTGAAATTTGCATGCAAATGGATGGAACTGGAAGAAACCATTCTGAGTAAGGTAACCCAGTCACAAAAAAAAGGCAAACATGGTATGTACTCACTCATATTGGCTTTTAGACATAAAGCAAAAGGTTACCAACCTACAATTCACACCATTAGAAAAGCTCAGGTACAAAGAGGACCCTAAGAGAAACATACATAGTCCCCTGGAGAAGGTGAAAGGGACAAGATCTCCCTAGCAAATTGGGAGCATGGTGGGGGAGGGAGTTAGGAGGATGAGGTGGGAAGAAGAGAAGGCAAGAGGATGGCATGAGGGAAAAAGAAAATAGAGTCAGGGAAAGAATAGAGGAGAGTAAGAAAAGAGATACCATAATAAAGAGCCATTATAGATATAAAGAGAAATCTGGCACTAAGGAAATGTCCAGAGATCTACAAGGATGACCCTAACTAACAATCCAAGTAATAGTGGAGAGTCTTCCTTAAATGTCCTTCTCCAATAATGAGATTGATGGCTACCTTCTATGGCATCCTAGAGCCTTCATGTAGTAGCTGATGGAAAGTCTAAAAGACATGGATAATTTTTCAATAGGTTCCAGGTTCCTGGTACCAAAGTTAAATCAAGATCATATAAACAATTTTAACAGACCTTATCCGCTACAGAAACAGACGATCATCAAAAGTCTCACTACCCAAAAAAATTCAAAGAAAAAAAAAAGGCAAATAGACAGATGGTATTAAAACAGAATTATATGAGAACTAAAGTAGACTAAATGCCAATACTCCTAAAATAATTCCATAAAATAGAAACAAAACGTACATTTAACATTTATTTTTATGACTCCATGGTTGCCTTGATATTCAAGCCAGATAAAGAGCAGACGGAAAAGAGAATTGGAAATCATTTTCTTTTGTGAACTTAGATGCATAATTATCAATAAAGCACTTGCATGCTGAATCTAAAAACACATTGGCAATGTCACATATCACCATGATCAAGTAGAATTGACCCCAAAGATGCATGGATGGTTAAAACATGAAGTGTTTTCTTATACAAATCTTACACTTGCTTGGTGCAATGTACCTCAAGATATTTTATATTTTATGTGGTTATTTTGAAGGTTGTTGTTTCTAGATTTCTTTTTAATCCTATTGTCATTTATGTAGTAATGGTACTGACATTTTTTGAGAAAAAAATTTAAATACTCTGGTTAATCTCCATTCCTCTGTACATTGAAGTTTCCTCAATAGAAACATTATTGACAATTCATAGATATGTTCTATGTTCCACTTTCTATAACTTAAATAGCCTTCAGGGAACTATTTGTTTTGTCCTTCCTATTCTTATAGATTTATATTTCAATAATCTTTCTCAGCCCGAAGGAAATTTTTTGTATGCTTTTTGTTTCTTTGGCCAAACTTCCTATTTTCCCATACTTTCTCTCAGCCTAATGTTGGGCTTTGGGAAGTGGCTCTAAGGAGAATATGTTTCAAATCTAGGATCTAGTCTTGCTAATGTTAATCTACAGAATTAATTGTGGGCATCATGCTCCATTTTAAAAGTTTTATTATAAAAGCTTCAATTCCTGAGAACCTGAGAATCTCAGTACTTTATTTTTAGATTTTGCTTTACTTTATGTAATATTTTCATTTAGAAGACTGAACCTTAGAAATATTGCTTTTACTTTCTCTATATGTCTAAGTAGGAACTTTACATTTTTAAAAATATAATTCATATCTCTTCTCATAAAATGGTTTTACATTCCTTTTGCTTTTCATAAATTCTCTTTTAATAAAAATCACGAGTCCCTCGCAAACCAGCAAATAGGACTCACTGGAAGCACAGTGAGTCATCTCAATTCTCAAGGTCCTAAATGGGTTCTCCTATTTATTTTCTGAAAAAAATTAATTCCATCCTATATTTGTTCCAATTTTCAGTTCATATTCTAAAATTTTATCTAATGGGATTCATTTTGGTCTTTATAATCTACCACTTGAGTGAACTGTTAAAAATAAATATTCTTTATATTTTTTGTTATTATTTACATTTTATTTTTTATTGAAAATAGAACCTTCCCTCAAACAATACATCTCAAATGTAGTTTCCCCTCCTATGATCTACCTAGCTCCCTAGCCTTTCCTCTTTCCTAGATACAATCTTCTTCTTATTCCCCTTCAAATGATCAGGCCTATTTTGAAAGTTAAATAGTACTTTGTTTTGTAAATGTACCACATTTTTTATACATTCTTTCATTGAGGGATATTTATGTTGTTTACAGTTTCTGGCTATTATGAATAAAGCTGCAATAAACTCAGTGCAACATGTGTTCTTATGCTGGGATGGAACGTCTTTTGGTTTTATGTCCGATATTGGTACAGCTGGGTCTTTAGTTAAGTCAATTCCAAATTTTCTGTGAAAATGCCATATCGAAGTCATGACCGTGTATTTTTGCTCTCAGAACAGAAATGAAAGAGTATTCTATTCCCCTTCCTCTGCATTTTTTCTTAAAATAAACAGATGATGAAAATTAGTGTTCAATGTTATTAATGTCCTAATTATTAAAATATAATAACAAATTCTTTAAACTAGTCTCAAATAACTCAAATAGACCTATAATGGTAAGTATACCACATAGCATAATGTCAAAAATATAAAAAGTGTTAAGTAGCTAAACTACTCTACTATTGATATTTTCAAAGCACCTTGTAAATAGACTGCATTCAAAAGGAATGGTTTGAATTTTTTATTTTAGCAGTACTTTATAATATGCTGTACATTTAAAATCAACAACATAAATACAAAATGACAATGTACTAAGGCAGGAAAGTATTACAGTGATGAAATTTAGACAAGTATAGATGGTAAAAAAAATAATAAGAGTATGGAAATTCAGATAGGCAGGGGTAGATCATCTGAAGGACTTTTTAGTATGCATTTTAAATATGATAACTAATGCTAAAATCATTGGAAAGACACTGAGCAGTGCTGTGCAAGAAAATAAGGAAAAAATGCTAACATTATTCCACATTTGACTGCATGTATTGCAGAAAGAGATCATTTATTTTGTCAAAATATCAATATAGATTCTAAAGACTACATATTGAAGGAAGCCCAATAAAGTTGTTGATACATGACCTGAACATGGTCAGCAGGACCATTGGTTACCAAGGGAATGGCCTTGTAAATCTCTCTGAAATAAGATGAGGAATGTCTCAGTAAAAAGCAGAGATAATCAGATGATTGAAAAATCACATATAGCTATTTTAAATTGATTTCTAAGTATAGAAATATCTGGATGATTTAATTCATAATGAGGAGATAAAATTAAAAGGAAAAAACAATAGATATAATACAAAATAAAGGGCAACTATGAAGTAGAGGGTTGGGTCTATGGTTAACACAGAAGCATGGACAACTTGATGTACAAGAAACACTGAAAAAATGAGGCTCTGGGGGAAGAAAAGCAACGGGATATGGCATTGGATCTTGACTAGCTAGTTATAGAGAGTTTTGAGAGACTCAAGGGACAAGATCAAGAAAACACTAGAAATATAAATCTGAAACTAATAGAAGAAAGTTTAACAGAAGAAAAATGTTGACTTTTTTTCTCTTTTTAAAGTTTTATATAACATTTATAGCTGAGAGATACTGTGAAAGTCAGATGGTCAGGAACCAGAATGCAGAGGTCTGGGAGGTGACAATTATTCTTTAAATGTGACAGCTAATAATACAAATAAATGGGTAAGTGTCATTGGCCAATAGATAACTTTTAAAAATCAATATATATTCAATTCACCTGAGATATCAAGTGGCACATTATCTACTCCACGACTTCATTTATTAAAAAGAATGCATACCATTTTCTAGGTTTAGGGACCTACACTGTTCATGGAATCAAGGGAAGGAAGCAAAAGTAGATATTATTTTAGAGCAGTGATTAAAATAATATAATAGAAATAGGGCATATAACACAATATATATTAAAATAAGCATTGTTTTATTTAATTAATTTGTGTATAGTTATACTAGCTTATGTATACTTATATAAGACTGTCTGGCATATTGAAAATAAATTATAGCTAATTTTTATATCAGTAAGTCTTGTATAAATGTTTTGTTGTTACTTATACTACAATAAGCTAAGGGAATCAGAAATTTAAGTTATGGCAATAAAAAATCTTCAACAGTTACCATTGTGTTTATGCTTTGAGAAACATGTGTACTCTCACTGGAAAAAGAAAAATAATGTATTGCAAATATTTGTAATATTTTACATATTTTAAAAAAGCTCAATTGATTTCTCTAATCGTTGTTTATTGTATGGTTGTGAGATATAAACCTGGGAAAATTAACAATTTAGTTTAAATTCTAAAATTGCAGTATAAAGGTCCATAGTTTAGATAAGACTGGGGCTTAAACATGAATCATGTGGATGAAAGGACCTGGGTAGTTCAGAGAGAAGCCAAACCATCTAAGCAAATTCCATCTTATTGCAGTCCAGACAAACAAATGCTCTGTCTTTTCCAGTTTTTGTATTTTCTAATAAATCACTCCTCAGAATGTCTGGAACTTCTCTGTGGCATTCCTGTTGCTTCATATTCCTCAGGGCTGCAGTAGAGTGAATGAATTTTAGAAAGTTTGTATCTCAGAATTTTAACTTCATTTTGATATTAATGTAGACATTTACTATGAAATTGTTTTCTTCATAGATGAATAAAATATACTTTAATCTTACCTTCTCCTTCTCCAGCTCGTTCCATGCTACTTGTGCTATTTTTAAGTTTTTGTCCTACCCATCTATCACATATTTAAAACCTACTGAGTTTTCAAGTGGTAGCAAGGAACTGTAAGGCTCTCCTTCATATACCTATAATGTCCACTGCTGCAGCGTTGTCCATGTCTTGTTCAGCAATCAAAGTTGCTGAGAATTCATGGATGTGCCATTCCAGTTTTGTCTGGAAGTCATTATTACATAGCTTGTCTTCCAGTCTTCTCATCTTCTTCTGCTTTTTGTTTGTTTGTTTTAGTTTTCCATGATTTTATTTATGCCTTAATTTATTGTGAAATAAATAACTTCCCGGATGCGACTCCAGGAAGATCCTCTTCATGCAGATTTAATCAGGATCCTTGAACATGTTCTTCTGACATGCAGGACCCCAGGGAAATGTCTGCACAGACTTAAATACCCTTTTGCTAACCAACCCCAGTGAGCTACATGGACCCTGCAGATAGGCTACTCTAACGTGGAAGCAGACAGGCTGAACAGACTTAACCAAATAAGGGCTTGTTTACTCCAGAGAGCGCTCACCCTTGAGGAGGTGGAAGGAGGAAGCCAGCGCCAACTTTAAGGCACAGCACTTCGCTGCTCTCTACAGTTCCCCCTTTTTGTTTTAATAACGCAACAGGCAAGGTAGTGGTCTGGTCTCCAGTAAAGCAGTGGACATTGTAATGACCCTGAATCCAGGTAGTCAGCCAAGTCAGTGTCACACCAGTCTGGTATCTTTTTCCTGGAGGTGGGGCCTCGGACACCAACCCACGTGCAACCAAACTTGCCCTTCTCGGAATTGCTCACTTCCAGAGCTAACTCGGAGTGCAGTGTTAAGCCATACAACCTGAGCGTGAAGGATCAATACTTGTTCATGACTGCAAGCCATGCTTGAGGAGACTGTCCTGCCTCAAGGGCTATAAATACCTGGACAACAATAGATACACACTGCTTCTGAGCAAACCTCATCTTGAAGAGGCACCACAAGTGCACGAAAGAGATAAGCAACAAGAGGACAGCCATGGCTCCCATTCCTGTCCACTCTTTCAGATGACTCATGGCAACAGGACCACGATAACAATCTGGCAGCCAGTCCTGCATCCACACATGTCGAATTTACTGCAACAATGGTCACTCGCAGCTGTACCATTAAGTCATCAAAGTCAGCAGACCTATTTCCTAAAAGATATCTAGACAACTGTTGTTTCAAATTAGCAACACGTGTAAAGTTCTCATACTGAATGCTGGTAATACACAAACATGGATACTTCATTTCACATCCCAATTGGGCCAGCTGCCACAATGTATCTATTTGCTCCTGTACCAGATCAATTCTTTGGTTTACAATCATTAAACCACCATTTAGTTGAACACCAATTGTGGATTGAGCATCCAAGGCGGTAGCCACATTCTTGGACCCTCATTTAGCTTAGATGCTGTCTGCACCGACCAATGTGCTCATAGCCATGGCAGCTGTGACTGAATCTACAACTGCAAAAGAGATAGCTGCAACTATGGCTGCAGTACTGCCAAAATCTCTCTCTGCAGCCTCTACCTCACTAGGAGTCATGCAATGTCTATTTACGGCTTTAACTTGAGCTACAGTAAAAGAAGCTGAAATTCAAAATGTTCTCATGGACACAGCCAAAGCCTTGATGACATTAAAGTCTAAAGGCTCCTCATATCTATTGCCTTGGGCATCCTGGAAAACTAGATAGGCCAAGCTTAAGTCATTTTGTACTGCTTTCCAGACCTCAGGGAAAAAGGAACGCTCTGTACCTTCCTCATTCTCTCAGGAGGTGGTGCCAAAGGCATTGTTCTAGGAGGGTCCTTCCCCTCCCCACATCGCCATTTCTCCTCTCCCTTTCCCCTCTGCCCCTTAAGGTATTGTTTTTGAACATTTTCTATGAGGGCTTGCAATTCTTCCTCAGAATCTGTTTCATCTGTACCTGACTCTCCTGTGCACTCAAACTCTTCTGATCTTCTTGTGACATTTCTATTGCAGCTTTCCCTTTTTCTATTGCCTCTTTACAGTACCTCTGGTATTCGAAACAGCTACGCACTCACTTCCTAACAAGCAAAATCAAGATCCCTGCCTAACTTGTCCCAGCAAGCTACCATGAAGTCTCCCATAACTGCGAACCAAGGTGCAATGGCATCACAGTTGCTCAGGAATCTTTCTAGTGTGCTTTTCTTTATTTTAAGTTTCTTTGACAAAAGTATCTGCTGAAGAGCCAGAAAAATTGAATGAGACTGAGAAGTCCCTATTTTGAAAATTTTACTTTCAGTTCATTAGAACCTCTCACTCAATGCTGAGACTTCATTATCACTTATTTCCGTGGTCTTTAACTTGGTCCCTACTTACCTGCAACTTTATTGCTCCTTACTGGAGAACTTATTGCCTCTTTAACAAGGGCCTTCAGCTCAGTCCAAACCCAGAACTTTATTGCTCCTTACTGGAGACCTTATTGCCTCTTTACCGAGGCCTTAATAATTTGGTCCAAACATACCTTGGGAACTTAACCAGAGCTGCCCTGACTGCAAGAAGTTCTGATCTGAAAAATTCCCTGTACGGGCCACCATTTGTGCCACGACTGACCCTCGCCAGAAAGAAAGACATGACTCCCTGAAGATCTTCTTCATGAGGTTTTAATCAAGATCCTTGAACATGTTCTTATGATCTGTGTGACCCCGGGGAAATGCCAGCACAGGCTTAAATACCCTTGTGCTAATCAACCCCAGTGAGCTACATGGACCCTGCAGATATGGTACTCTAACGCGGAAGCAGACTGGCTGAACAGACTTAATCAAATAAGGGCTTGTTTACGCCAGAGAGATCTTATCCTTGGGGAGGTGGAAGGGAGAAGCCAGAGCAATCTTTAAGGCATGGCACTTTGTGGCTCTCTATAATTTATCTTACATTCCAACTTCAATTGCCATTCCCTCTTCTACTCCCAATCTCTTTCATCCATCTCCTTTCTGCCACCCATCCCCCCATTCCATACACACCTCATTCACTCCCCTTCAGTTTCTTTTCAGGAAAAGGCATGCCTCCCATGTATATCAACCAAATATGGCACCTCAAGTTGTAGTAAGACTAAACATCAAGCTTTGTATTAAGTCTGGGCAAGTTAACCCAGTTTGAGGAATTGGACAAAAGACAGCAAAAGTGTCAGAGATGGATCCTGCTTCCAATGTTAGGATCCCATAAGGAGACCAAGCTATATAACTACATAACTGTCACATACATGCAGAAGGCTGAGATCAGTCCCACTCAGTATCCATGGAAGTCAATTCAGTCTCTGTGAGATCCTATGAGGCCATGTTAGTTGATTCTGCAGGTTTTCTTGTGATGCCTTTGACCCCTCAGGCTTCTATAAACCTTCCTCCCTCTCTTCAATAGGATTCCAATAGCTCTTGATCTAATATTTGACTGTGGATCTCTGCAACTGTTTCCACCAGTTGCTGGATGAAGCCTCTCTAGTAACTGATCGTCTAGGCACCAATATTTTCATGTAGTGGAATATTGGTAGGCATTATTATATTGACATTTTTTTCTTCCTGTCATGTTTGCTTCTATACTAAATCCCTGGGATATCAGTTTTGGTGGGTTCACTCTCATAACATAGGTTTCAGATTGGAACACTTATTGGTTGCTGTTACTAAAATCTCTGTGCCACCCTTACCCCAGCACATCCTATAGGCAGGACAGACAGTAATAATTATAAAGATTTTCATCTTTAATTCTTTGAATATGTCAAGATATATATATATATATATATATATATATATATATTATTTTTATAACAATTTTACTTTAAATATAATGCTTTTTTATCCTGATTAGGTTATTAGATTAACCTATATTTTAATCTCTAGCATGTGTCTTGCTAAGATTTTCTTACTTTTATGGGGGGGCAGGACAGGAATTTGGGATAAACTTATTTACAACTTCAATCCTAACCCTAACCTTTTTTGTTTTGTTTGTTTTTGTTGTTGTTATTGTCTGAGAAAGTGTTTCTCTGTGTAGGTTTGGAGCCTGTCCTGGAACTACTTCTTGTAGACTAGGCTTCTCTCAAACTTACAGAGATCTTCCAGGCTCTGCATCCAAAGCACTGGGATTAAAGTCATGCACCACCACCATCCAGCTTAAAATGTGTATTTCTTAAAGTCTGAAAATAACACAAGGTCTTTCTGTGTAGACTTGTTTCAAATAATACTCTTCTCATCTCTTCCATATGTCGTGGCACATATTTTTATTCTAGCACATAGGTGTCTGTGGCAGGTATTAACTTTGTAATTAATATCAAATAGTTATATATTTCTTGTTAGCTTTATACTTATTTACTTTATAAGAAATACTACTTGTAGATATTTTTCATATTTTTATATTACAATAATAAGCTGTGTAGAATGGTGACAAGAGGAAGAGGACAAATGAATCAATTTAAATCTAAGATTTTGGGTAGAGTCCATTACATAGTTACTAAGTCCATAAGACATCTTTAAAATTTAATTAATGCTGGGTTTAATTCAGTGGTAGAGGATGTTCTTGCCCTGTATTATAACATAATGTAATTTCTAGCACCATAGGGTATTTATACAAATATATGAACTTATATATATGCATATATATATAAGTTATATAATATATATATATATATGTTAGGAATAAATCATATAAAATACATATCACAAGTATTTCTTAATTACTTTTCTATTTCTGTGATAAGACACCATGATAATGGCAACTTAAAGAAAGAAATATGTAGCATGAATTAATAAATGGACCAGAGAATGATAGTGGGGTTTAAACTTCAAGCTGAATATCAGAAAAGCAAAGCAGCTGGCTACTAACTCACACATCCAGCTCAGGCTGAAAAGGCTGATCCATGCATGAGCTCCTCATCTTTCCTCAGTGTGGCTAGAGAATGAATGCCTCTACTGAATCCTTTCGCCTGTCTTTTATAGCCTTCTTGTGCTGGGATTATAGGTGTGAGCTATACTTATCTTTAAGAGTAATTCAATCTTGTATAGATCGAGGTGGCCTTGGGCTCACTGAGACCCACATATCTATTAATTCTGAGTCTTGGACACCACTTCCTAGCTTCTGGCTACTAGGATTTAAGTTGTATACCTGATTTATAAGGCTTGTGCTGATTTTGCTTTTCTGAATCCTCAGTCAAGCTTTAATAAATCACAAATGATATATCACTACAGAAATGGTTTCTTTGAGATGTACCATTTCAAAAGATTAGAGTCAATTATTATCATGGCAAGGATATGGCCACAGACAGGTAGGCAGGCATGACATTGGCACAGTAATTAAGATCTCATATCTTGAGAAAACAACCAGAAAACATAGAGAAATGAAAAAGAATAAGTTGGGCTTTTGTTCCTCAAGCATATACCCATATAGTAGTGACACAACTACTCCAATAGGAATGATCCACCTTTTCTCAAAAATTTCACCAACTGGGAACCAGGTATTCAAAACTGAAAGCTTATGAGGGTCATTTTCATTTAAACCACCACAATGTATAACTTGATATGTGTACACTGTGTAACACATACATATATACATACATATATATTTGCAATTACCAAGCTACCCATATCATTGATTTGCAGCATACAATAGGTGAATTTTACAAAGAGCTTAATAGCAATATATCTTCTATGAAGCATTTTTAAGAACAGCTAATTGTACATGGAAAGTTGTATACACTGTGTATCTTTCCCTACAAATACAAATTTTAATAGCATTACGTGAGACAAAATTTTTGTCATTTCTGTATGTTAGTCTCATTTTTACTTAAAACAATTTTAATTTTTCTTTCAGAAAATATAGATACTATGGAAAATGTAGTACACATTATTTTAATAGTGCCTTTTGAATTTGATTCCTTATAAAGAAAAATATCACAATCAAATTGGGTACTTTACCAAATTTAATTCAGAGCTTATTTGCAAACTTGCAGATGTTGCAGAAGGAAATCTAATATAGAGTGAAATACTAAGAAAAAGTGTAATAAGAAGATGTTGATTTTGTAACATTAATAAAAGTTCCAAAAGGTTAAGATCTACACTCAAGGTGTACAAAAAAGTATGGAGAATACAATCACCCTAAAGTTATTGTGAACAGGTGAGGCAGAGATATGTATCCTTCAATTAAACACCTTCTGCTTGTGTTCATTGTGGTAATTCTAGAAGGGAGCCTAAGAATAAAGCAAACCACCCCAATGTCAATCCTATAGGTTGATCACAAGGGACAGAAGTAGACATTGTATCTGAAAAGGAAGGGCGATTATATTCCCTTTCAGGGCACCCTTCTCACATGATCACACTTTTTCTACTCATTCAAAGGTAAATATGAAATCAAGACAAGTTTCTTAGTTTGGTTCTTTTCTTTTGCTATTATCTACAGCAGAGTTCATCACCAATTAACAAGTAATAAATTTGAATTAGGCATGAATTGAACTTTCTGACCTGTTTGTTTTATTCAGTGTTATCTTTGTAGACCCCTTGCAGATCCTGACCTCAGTAAATCCCATATGTGCATGAGTAATTGTAATGTGAAAAGCTAATCAACTAAGTTGTCCAGTGAATAGACACATTAAATTGGAGTTTCTTTGCATAGGTAAGTAGAGTCAAATCATGTTTATTCAGACTACATAAACAGGGCATGGGGAACCTATGTCTCTAAATGTGTTGGCATTTTATATCTATTCACTTAGGGAAAAATAATTTAACATTATCTTCAAAATACTACCAGTATTCAATTACAGCTTTGTCTTCCATTTCTGCCCTTGTGTTTTTAGAGAGAATTCTCCAACAGCTTCCTCACTACCATTCTCCTCACACATTTTACACTCAAAATCCCTACACAGAAGTAGGAGCAGCTGCTAGGAATAGGAGAGGAGATGCTAAATCATAGTAATAATCTAATGCTTCTTCAAATCCTTGAAAATAAATGAAATAGGTCCGTCATTGGCAATTGCTCTACACTCAATTCACGATGATAATCATACAGTGAAAATCATTTGTTATACATTGTTATTTTGTTTTTTTTTTGAATAGTTTTAAATAATTAAATGGGTAGATGACAGTATTTATGTAAAGAACTAAAGTAATTTTTAAAAATCAGGTATTTTTGTTGTTTAGGTAGGATGGCTTTTGTTTGTTTTTTAATGATATAGGGTCTCACTATGTAGTTTGAAACTCCCTCTCTAATTCATACTGACTTCAAACTCACAGGGACCATCCTACTTTTGTCTGTAAGTGTTGGGAATAAAGACATGCACCACCATATCTGGATTGTATCAGGAATTTGAAGTGTACCATTGAGGTAGTTAAATTAAAATATATTCTAAGATTATTTTATGTTTTTATGTTTATGAGTTCTTTGCTTCCTTGTATACCTGTGCACCCCTTCATTGCCAACTTCTTGAGGCAGACAGAGAAAACATTGGATCCCTAGGAACGAGGTTCACATATAGTGATGATCCACTATGTTGTTGCTGGGACTCCATCTGTGTACTCTTTACTACTGAGCATTGTTTCAATCTGAGAATCTTTAAAATGTTTAAAGACTGTAACCTGGTCATCACTCATCCCTCTCTGCAACTGGATTCCAGGAATTTGGCTCAGTGTTTAACTGTGGGTGTCAGTTTCTGCTTCCATCATCTACTAGATTAATGTTCTAGGATGGCATATAATGTAGAAATTAATCTCATTATAGGAGAAGGTGAGGAGTGAGTGATGAGCAAAGGGGTTACGATCAGGCTGGAGACACCCACAAAAACAGCTGATATGAGCAAGTGGGAACTCATGAACCCAAGTCTAACAGCTGGAGAACCAACATAGGACCAAATCAAACACTTGAATGTGGGTGCGAGTTAGGAGGACTGGGTAGTCTGTGGGACCTCCGGTAGTGAAACTAGATGTATCCCTAGTGCAGGAATGGACTTCAGAAGCCCATTTCCTATGTAAAGTTACTCTTTCGTACTAGATACACGGAGAAGGGCCTAGGCCCTACCTACCCAAATAACTTGACATATTTTGATCATTCCTCCTGGAAGCCTCATGCTCCCTCAGCAGTGGATCGGGAATGGAATGGCATTGTTGGTGGGGGAAATAGCATGATGGAAGGGAGACGGACCCGGGAATAATATATAAGATAAGATGATTTTAATGAAACACATGAAAAAATATTTAAGGACTCTGATATACAGGATGATGATCTGTTCAGTTATACATATTTTCACTAGAATAAGATTTGTCACATTTTGTTGAGTATTGAGTTCTATGGTTTTTGTTTCTTTTGTGTTTATTTTGAAGCAGTTCTTGCTATCAATCTAGGTTGATCTTAAATCCCAAACTCTCCTTAATTCTGCCTTTCAAGGGATAACCTGTAAAGAAAACACGATTATGTTCAGTTTGAAATCCAGATATTTTGTAACAGCTCAAGATTATAAACACTTGACAATGTTCCCATATCAACAGAAGTCATTGATATCATATGTTGACTTTATTCTAGTTTCTGTTAAAATACAAAGATTTTATTAAATCTTTCCCTGCACCTCTTATAAATCATTTCATGTGTCTGTGCCACATAAGTCTAATGAATAATATTATTGTACAATGTATATGCATACATTTTAATTAGTTGCCTTTTCATAGGTACTGTGATTTATTGAAGTATTTTCAATGACTATGTTGATTTTTCTGGTGCTCATTAAGTACTTTGTCATATTTAATTCTGAGATTTGTTTCTTTAGGCAATGATCAGTATGCTGAATCTACATTTCTTGATGTTGCAGTCTAAACATTTTGTCATGTGCAATTTATTAGAGCTGATGTCTTAGGTACTTTTCAAATATCTGTAGAAGTTTGTGTTCAGATATTATTTCTGGGGTTCTCTATGAATCATAGGATAAAATTTAAATTCTATGGACCCAAATGATTAATTTTTTTACATGATTATAATATTTCCCAATTTCCATCAGTATTCAGACTTTATCTCAGTTTTATATTGAGGTTCACATTCAGTGACTCTTTTAGACAATGCTATTGTAAAGAAAATGATTCTGTACTATTATTATATTTTCTATTCTGCTTTCCATTTTGCAACTTCAATTTGTAGTGATACTTATAACACAATAAAATTACATATTTAAATAAATGTAAATTACAAAATTAGTAAGAAATAAATGAAAGACTAATCACAGATAATCAGCCTGTGGTCAGTTTTGTCTATTGTACAAAGCACAGTTTACAATACAGAATATTATTTAATGACTTAGTAGCCAGAAAAATTAATTAAATTTCTTCTTTAATAAGAACATCTTTAATTTAGAAAGCCATAAGATAAAATCATGGCCTGTCCTTTCTATTACTTTCATTAATGCAATTACAACTATGTAAATTACTGCTATTGTTTCAGCATATGATATGCAAGTTATTGGATTCCATTAGTCAGTTTATAATGTTTTCAGCAAGCTTCCTGGATGTACTCTATCTCCAGTACTCCTCTGAGATTTGAGACATTTCTATTTTTGCTGTAGTGCATATGCCCTCGGGTAATTCTCTAGGTTCAACTGGTATAAGTCAAGATAATTCTGGGGTATGGGTATATATTATAGTTTCTCATTTGTTTCCTACATTGAGACTAATAATTCCCAAACTTTTTTGAGCCATTGTATGACTGATAGTTTGCCCTGAGGTTTTCTTTCTTTGAGCATCCATGCCTAGAGGTTGTATTTTATTTGTTTAGCCTCAGAGATACATCTGTAAATTGATTAAACTTAAATACATATGTCTTATACCAAAAAGGGGGAACAGATTTCTGGAGGTCTGTGGTGTACAATGCTGAGCATTCAGTTTTAGTATTTTTATAAAATATGTGACTATTTACGAGCCTATCAATTTAGATATCATAAAAATCAGAGTGATTTTACAAGTGAATTTCAAAGAGGACTCTAACCATAAGGTATATTAAAGAGATGGATTTTTAAATGTGTTTATTAAATTATACACCCTAAACATTCACAGCTCTTTATTTTCTTTTGCACAGCAGATGAATACACACACACACACACACACACACACACACACACACACACACACACACGAGAGAGAGAGACAGAGAAAGAGGCAGGCACACAGAGTGAGAGAAAGAGATAGACAGACAGAGAGAGAGAGGATGGGAGAGCAAGGAATCAAGGATTAGCTAGGGCAAGGGAGGCCAGAGGGAAAATGCTTGACAATGTGCTCTGACTATTGAAGCAGTTACAAAGTTGCCCTGAGGATAACCAAACAAAAATGAAAGCTTGATAATAAACTCAGTACAGGAAAGTATTCATCTCAATACTTTTTTGATATTTTTGGTAATATTATTCTAGATATATTTTAGAGAAAATGTATTCTTCTCTTTCCATTTTCATACATAAATATCTTGTGTTTTAAGGACAAATACTTTAATACCTCATATTAGCCTTCTCCCTTCTCTTTTTTTATTTTATATTATTTATTTTTATTTTACATATTGATCCCAGGTACTTCTCCCTCCCTCCATTCTTCCTACTCTCCCTCCCTTTAAAAACTCTCTCTCCCACCCACTACTGTCCCCCTGACCACCCTCCCCTCTCATATTCCCAACTCCACATGTAGGGTGATGCTCTCCAGGAGGGGTCATCTAAATATGTCAGTCATTTGGAGTAGAGATTAGGACTTCTCTCCTGTCTCTATGTTAAGTGGAACATGTGCTCACAAGTCCTTTTGTGCACCAGGATGTAGAGCCCTCATCTAGTACCTGTTGGAAACAGAATCAAACACCCACAACTAAACTCTGAGGCAAACTGGAATCCAGATGCAGAAAAGGAAGACAAGGCTACACTGCATAGACACATAATGACAGCTTACCTGAACAAGTAGGAGCTAATGGGCTCTCAGACTGATAGCTAGAAATCAACTGACTCAGACCCCCAGAACATGTGTCTCAGCCAGCCTTCTCTTTTACCTGCTCTTCCAAATTTTCTTCTCCTCCATTGTTAGTCTACTTTCTGACATTCACTACTTTTGTTTTCTCCTAAGACACTATCGCAGGGGGGTTGGAAAGCAAAACGGCTAAATTATTGCCTTAGATAGCTTTAGACGAGGTTTACCATGCTTGTTGCTTCATATTTAAATAGATTCAGAATTAGGGCAGTAGAAGATGAAACAAAGATTTACTGAAGTGGAAAAGTTATTCTCTACAAGACAAAGTCTAAGTCACCTTTGCCTTAACTGGTCATTTTTATGCCCAGCACTTCAAACTAACTGGTTAGTTTGGTATGGAAGTTAGGTATTGAGTTGAGAGCCTTTTGCTTCTGGAAGATTGTGATTGGAAGATTCTGACAAGGCAAGAGAGCACAGACCCGAGAGCCACCATGATTCAAGAACCAGGAAGCAAAAAGAGAAAGAGTTGGTGTTCAGATACTACTAGTGAGCAACATTTTGATATGCCAACACTTGTGAGCTAAACTTACACAGAATGAACTGTATTAAAATCCACAAAATCTGTAGTAAGCCCCTCAACAATGTTCTTTTAAAAGATGATAGTTTTAAATATTAATTGAAGATAAATATTAATTACTTAGTTTATTTGACCCCTTTTGCACATATATATTATTTTTTATAATCTATAATGGAGCAGGTTTTTCCCCACTGCTGGTCTCTACACACTGCCATGCCAGCCCCCAATAACTCACAGAGACTCTGTATTTGAGATAATGCTGTTGGCCAGTTACTATCATTGTTTATCAGCTAGCTCTGTCTTAATAATTAACCCATTTCTAATATTCTAATTATGTCCACGTGGCTCATCTTACCAGCCAGAGGGGCTGGCATTCTACCACTCTGGACTCTCCATGTTGACTCCTCCTAACCTATTTCCTTTTTACTTCTTGTCTCCTAGCCCCGCCAATCTTTCTTTCCCATTGGCCCACAGTGCTTTATTCATTAACCAGTATGAGAAACATATTTACAGAATAACATCTCCCATCATCTCCTCTTTTCTGTCTAAAATAAAAGAAGGGTTTTAACCTTACCATAGCAAAATATACCATACAACATTTATCAAATAAGAATCACAGTTAACAATATTTAGTCCATTAACATTAAAGAAAAAATCATCTATCCTATCTTTGTGTGTCTAAAGTCCAATAGGTAACTTATTGTTAATCCTAACTAAGGAAAACTATAACCATAACTATCTGTCTTCAACTCCTTCAAAGACCACAGAAGGATAATATATAAACTCTATAAATGACAGAGACAACTCACTGCCTGATCAGTCACCAGGAGTTCTCTGTAATGTCCCATCCTCAGCCCATAGGCCATAGTGTGTCTCCAGATTCCTCAACAAAGCAGGAAACTTTAAACTGTCCACCTGTATTGGCAGTTTGTCAGTCACTTTTCTCTGTGTCCTGTAGAATGTCTGGCAGATTCTTCCATGAAGCAGGGACTCTGTAGCATTATCCATCTTGCATCAGCAGTCACTTTGCTGTGGGTTCTGCATGTCCAGTTTATACACCATAAAGTCAAACAATCTAGACAAGAGCAGTATCGTGTCTAAATGGCTAGTCTTGTCATATTGAAAACAAACCTTGTAAAGAGTTTCTTCAATGCCCATCTCCCTTTCTGACACAGGTGGTGTTGCTAAGAGTAGCTATGTCTCATTGTCAAGAAAATCACTAAACCATTTTAAATGCCATATTCTGTAGGTCTTTGAAAGGTTTGAAGAATGCATATTCATCTCAAATATATCACTGCATATCTAGAAATCCTAACTAACTTAACTCCAAGTTTTGATTATCATAGGTAACTCTCTAAATCTGTACTAAATTATATATTACATTTTCCCATGAGCTATATAAACATAATACTTAAACAAGAGGAGAAATATACATATCACAAAATTGACCTTAAGTTTGTATCAATAAATGAAAATCCATTCCAAGACAAAATATTCATATCTATACTATAATTTTCTTTTTACCTTTAGAAAGATTGCATGTGGTAATTAACCATTTATAACCAACCCCTTTTAAATGAAAGCAAACATTTATAAACAATATTTGGGAATTTGGGTGTCGTTCTTTCCAAACTACTTTCTGCTGGTAGGGGCCCTGTCATTGGGAATCCAAAGAAGAGGCAGAAATCCTGCCTGTAGTGGTTTGCAAGGCGGCATTGTCCCATTGATGTTGCTTCAGGGGGTCTTGCTTGATCAAACCACATTTGTCTGGAAGGAATCCACAGCTTTTCATTTTCTGTGGAAACAAAATTAAAAATCCTTTTTCCCAGTAACTTGTCATTGAACTTAAATTTTGGAGTCAAAAGATTTTTAAAGTATATAAATTGAGTTAATCCAGCAGCATTTATTTAATGGTTGTTGTTATTTTCTCAGCAGTCAAATGATACAAAGACAATATAATACCGTACAGTATCCAGATTCTCTCCATGTTTACGTGGCTTTTTTATTATTTTATTTTTTCTACTTTTATTTTTTTATATTTTGAGACAGGGTTTTTTTTGTGGAACTATTATCTGTCCTGGAAATAGGCAGGGTTTCTCAGTGTAATTTTATCTGTCCTGGAATTTACTCTGTATTCCAGGTTTCCTTTAAAATCACAGAGATCTGTTTGTCTCTTCCTCCTGAGTGCTGGGATTAAAGATATTGCCACCACACCCAGCCATATTCTGTCTTTTTAAAACCACTTTATTGTCTTATTTTTTTCTGAAGCCAACGTATATTTTAAAACACAGTGTAACCCTTCATTGCCAGCTCTCATACATACCAATGAATTGTTAGCAGAGCTCTTTAATAGCAATGTGTATTTTTGCTACTTATGCAAATTTTGGAAACATCCATTAAAGGAGCCGCACAAATATGAACTTTCACAAAAATGAAAGTTCTCAATCCTACTTCTGACACCATTAAGTTATGAGAAGGTTTTTCCCCACCGCAGGTCTGGTCCTGCTGCCATGGCAGCCCTAATAACATGCAGAGACTCTGTATTTGAAAAAATGCTGTTGGCCAGATACTATCATGGTTTATCGGCTAGCTGTGTCTTAATGATTAACCCATTTCAAAAATTCTAAGTATTTCCACGTGGCTCATCTTACTGGCCAGAGCAGCTGGTGTGCCACCTCTCTGGGTTCTCCATGTTGACCCCTCCCAACTACTTCCTCCTTCCTCCTAGTTTCCTAGTTCCCCCTATCTTACTTTCCTATTGACCAACAGGGCTTTATTCATTAACCAGTATGAGAAACATATTTACAGAATAACATCTCCCATTGTATAAGAATAAATTTCTTAAAATATATAGAAATCTAGAAAATATAGCAAATATTGTGTATATCTCTATTTCTATGAAGTTGTCTTAACCAATGATAATATAGAACCTATTGGCAAACAAACAGAGTGGTTAGGTCTTAAAAATTAGTGATTTATTATTTAGAATATGTGTATGTTTTTTTTAGATACAATAAAAACATCTTAAAGTATATTTTTCCTATGAGGTTTTACTTTTAAATACATAAATAAGAGTTAGTGAAAGAATACAACTGAATTGAAAGATTTTTATATAGTTTTAAAATATGTAAGGTTGCATATTGTAAAAGGTACCAGGGCACTATGGTTCCAGATAAGAACAATTTAGAGGCTAATAAAAATGTCTGTTCTTATGAAGGGACATGACAATAACAAACAGAAACTATTTGTTTCTGTCTTTCAAGGATTAATCCATGATACTATGCTCAGGAATATGTTGGTACTATCAGAATACTGAAAAAAAATCACTATAGCTGACACTTATTGCCATGCACTACTGTAGTGTATTCATTCAGAGTGCACCATGATGTCCCAACAGCAACAATCTGTTATTTCTCATTTAATAGCCAGCATATCTTCAAAGGAAGTATTTCTTGCCACTGAAGGTTTACTAACAATTTTTAAGATTTCATAAACCTTGGTAAAGCTCAATATCAGTCATTGAGTTGATGTTCAACTAATAGTGAAATAGAGAAGAAATATTTTTTCTTTTGTACAAGAAACAAATCCATGTGTTTACTGTACTAGATAGTAGTATGCAGCAATATTTCAGTAAAATATTGTTCTCTATTGAATTGCATTTCAGATCACAGATTTGCAACTAATGAATCATAGGCAAAAGCACATGACAAAAATCTCAAAGTCCTCCAATCTCCTATTCCAAATTACCAAGAAACATATTAACTGTATATTGTTTGTTACTCCTAAACATTTTGATATCCTGAAAACACATACATATCTGCATCTTGTTTTTATAAAAATGCCATATATGATATAACTGTTATGCTGTATGCTCCTTTAAAGAACTGACATATACATATAAATCAACTTTGTCTACATGGAGGTAAAATTTCATATAATTTTTGAACTATGTGATTCAGTTAACCAGTATATTTATGCATATCTAGATTTTCTTATAATATCAAGAATGTCTTCAAGAAATATCTTTAAATACATCTCTTTATAAGTAAGACAAGTCCCTTCATACCATAAATGTTTACCACGCAAAATATTCAGTCTAATGCTATGCACATTCCTACTTTGGTTTTGAATAGATTTATTTGAAAGCACATGTGTAATTAGCACCCTCAATAAAAAAGATGTAGGTATCTAATTAGATTCATATAAGCAGCAGTTGATGTAATTATTATTATTATTATTATTATTATTATTATTATTATTATTTTCTGATATAATCAATATACACTGTTGTTATATTTTCCCATATTTAATCACTTGGTTGAACATCTTTTCATATACTTCTTATGAAATTGAATTAAAAAATATCTTCACTTTAAAAATTTACCACATATTCTTCTCTATCTTTCTATTTGGCTATCATTTTATTCTTATAAATTTACAATATCTGTTAGCATATTTAATATTTTTTACATATTTTTATTTTATATATGTGCATGTTCTCACATGCATGATGAGCACCATATGTGGACAGTGCCCTTGAAAGTTGGAAGAGAACTTTGGATCCCCTGAACTATATTTTTGGAGGAGGATAGTTAGCCACAACAGAGACTGGAAATTATCTGGGTCCTGTGCAGGAGCAGCCTCTGCATTCCATTCATACTATATATATGAGCTTTTGTACAATTATGTTTGTGTGTATGTATGTCTGTCTGTCTGTCTGTCTGTATGTATGTATTTCTATGTTACTTTACATTTTCTGAATTATTATTCCATTTGTAAATATTTTTTTTCTAAAATGCATTAAGTATTTTGATTTTGGGTTTGTGTCTTCCACTGTGCAAAATATCTTCCAAACATGTATTTAATCTGGATTTTAATCTTGTTATTTACTTTGTTTATTCCTTTAAATTATGTCATTAAATGAGTTCTCATCAGAGAGACAGGCATATAAACATATAGATTTACTCTATAATCTCTCAATTTGCAATGCTTTGTACCCAGAGTTAATATTAATTCCAACATTCATTTTGTACAAGTAGATCAACACATCTGTAAGTGCTACTCATTTTCTTGATTTCTATGTTTTAATCCTAACATCTGTTTACTACTCACAAATGTTTTCTGTAATATATTAGCTACCTGTCATTTTCAGTTTCCTTTATTATTATGTGGTTTTGCAACTCTGGAGGAAGTGACATGTTTACATGTGTGAACATGTATATATGTGTGTGTGCTCAAAGATTTCTCAGAGATTTTTATTTTTCATTTTTTTCATTTGAACTATCAGATTCTGACAGAGTGAAGTGCTATGCCGCACTCAGGCTTTTGTCAGAGGGTTCTTTGTGCTGTTTGTTCTGTGATGCTCTAAATATCTCCTGGCTTCAGAAGTGCAGGTCGCTATTCATGAACAAGTTCAAGCTTACCCTGTGCAAGCAGTAAAGTTTAGGCTTAAAGGTTGGCGTTTCTTTATCTTTTCATGCATTGCACCAAACCACCTTTATTTTTGTATGTTTATTGAAGAAATGTTGAACATTTAAGAATAATGTGGAAATTATAGTCACTTCACTAGTTGAGTGACCAAATCTTGCCTGTGCTTTAGGAACTAAGAAAAACAACATTGCTCAGGAACAAAAGTCAGTATGTCAGTATTGCTTTTTTTTTTTGTATGTATGTATTTATTTATTTATTGATTTTTTTTTAATTTTGGTTGTTGTTCCTAAACTTCCTGAAAAATTCGCTCTTCCTCTTCTGATAAAATCAAAGCCATGTTTCTTTGGTGATTTGCAAAGGAAGGTGCTGAGGTATGAACGAATAGGTGCATCCTTTCCCTTTATAATCTTAACTGCAAATTAGGGAACTTTGCTTTTAGCATACCTTCATTACAAATTCCTTTGCCCTGAACATACACTGCTAGCACATGCTCATGCCGTGCCATGTCTCTGTGTTCATTCTAGAACAATAATTTTATTTTCAATAATACTCAAGTGTGTGAATTAAATGTATTCCACATTATATATAGAAAGGCTTTGTTTCAAGATTGAAAATGTGACAAAACACTTGTAATTAGTTTTAGATTTTTCTCCTAAGAATAGATAGAAGGCACAGTGGGAAAAAGTAAGAACGCTTCATTAATTCAGCCAAACTCATATCATTTATGAAAGTGATATATGTGTAAAAGGTAACAGTTTGAATTTTGACAATATATGTGATAATAAGGAAATGCATGGTATGTAATGAACTCAGTGGGAAATAACTGCATTGAATACAAACACAGAATTAGAGAATGGTCTGAACTTTTCTTCCTGCAACTCCTTGTTGATATATTCTTGTTTGCAAGTGAGGTAGAATAGTAAGAAAGAGAACAATAACAATTAAAGAGTATTTATTATATATGGTATGTTATGCTTTTCAAATTCAATATTTATTATTTCATTTGTTTCTTATAAAACTTTAAGAAAGCAGAGAGTAGGTCTATGCATGAGGAAACCAGGGAGATTTAATGACAATGCACAAGGAATAGGCTAAGATGCTGTAATAGTCATAGTCAAACCATGACACAATTGTCTTAAATATTCAATGAGTATAATGTGTTTCTGAAATTTATTAGAATATTGACGAAACTAGCAGCATGAAATACTTTTTAAGTTGATCTCACACTACTTCAAAGATGTTTTATGTTCACCACCAGGCTCCAAATCATAGCTATCTAACAGACTTGTCCAGTTATACTTAATTTGTTACTATCTAATTTGCTTTTTCATAAAATATAAAAAAATTTCATATGTCTTTCACTCTCACATTTATGAATGCAACTCACCTTTCAAATACTCATGGTAGTGTTAAAAAACAAGTCCTGGTCTATATCTCAAATCTAATCTGATGGCCGTTTCAGGTAAATTATACACCAAATGTCACAAATGCATATTTCCCAGGGTGAACACCTGAATGCACAACAACTCCATGTACCTAAGTCAGGAAGCATGAGGAAATCCATCCCTCAGTGCACTTTTATATTTTCTCTCAAATGTAGTCAGGAGTAGTCCCTGATGACTGCCTCCTGAAGTAGATCCCAGGTCAGTGATGAAGGAAGCTGAGACACACTTGCTGTCCTAGGAGCCCATTCTACTTCTGTGCCTTTGCAACTTTTATTTAATTGTAAATAAAATATAATGCAGTATAACAATTTTACTAAGTAAATATCTACCGTACTAATTAGTAATTTCAGTAAAGTTTGGTCTCTGTCCATACACCAACTTACAGAAAAGGGCCAGGACCATAGTGGTTTATCTAGTCCAAGTATTGAATTATTTCTAGCCATGTCCTTTCTAGAAAAAATAATATATATGACTTCATAGTTTTCTAAATATTATATTCAGGTGCCTCTAAAGAGATGATTCTTGAGGCAAATTTCAAACTTTCTTTCAATACTTAATAGATTCACTATTCTTTAGTTCTTCCTTAATATGACTAATGAGTCTCCTTACAGAGAATTACATCAATGATTGTTGCACATGCTTTATGCTTCAACTGAGAAGTACAGGGTTTAAAGAAAAGTTTTATGAATTATAATTTGAGTAAAAATCTCTTCTGCAAAAAGATGTGTCATTTATTGATATTTTTGTACTGACATTATTAATCATGTGTATCATGTATTCTAATTGGTCTTAATGCAGGGTGAAAGTTGAAAGATCAGAGGAGCAGAGCAGTCAGCCACTAATTCTCACCTCTACTGAATCCTCAGATCAAAGGGGGCAATTCTGTCTCTAAGAATCCTCAGACTGAACGCTCCATCCTGTGTCTAGGAATCCTCAGACTGAATGCTCTGAGCTCATCTTCTTCCATCTTGTATTCCTCTCTCTACCCAGCCAAACAACTCCTGTCTCTATCTCCCTAGTTAAAGGCATGTGATCCCAAGTGTTGGGACCAATAGTATGAACTATGTTTCTCTTTGAGACTGAATCAATCTAATGTACCCAAGAGTGATGTTGACTCATAGAGATCCATCTGTCTCTGACTTCCAAGTGTCAAGATTAAAGGAGTGTGCCACCACTGTCCAGACACTAAGTTCAAATAGTGGCTTAGACCCACAGTCTGATCTTCACACAAGCTTTATTTTTTAGATCACAAATAGAATATCACATATCCTCTTTTTGTTTATAATTATAAAGATTATAACTAATATAAGAAAAACTCTATATAAGTATAATAACTACATAAAATATATCCTCAGTAAATACATCAACAATGTCTAGTCTATTTGCATTCGACAAATTCAGAAAAAATCCTGTATTTTCTATCCTGTCCTGGCGAATACAAAGTCTTGTACATATTTCACTTTCCATCCTAACTTGCATTGCCATTAAAAACTATATTTTGATGTCTCTCAATCTTATACATTTTATATCTCTTTAGTGAGCTACTTTCTGAGTGGTAAACATTGAAAATTGTAACTCTTTAGTCTTCAACTCCCACAGAGACCTGAGAAGGAATTAATACTGACTGAGTGATCAGGAAGTGAAAGCAAGTGACTTCTAAATATGTGAGAATAGACAGACACAAGTGGCTGCCTAGATAGTCAGCCAAGATTCCTCTGCAATATTGGGGCATCCATCTTCAGTCTATAGGCCTAGAATACTTGACAGACTTTTATATGAAGTAAGATTTTTGAAGAACTGTCTCACCTTGTCTTTGCAAATTTGGCAATCCCTCTCTTTTGTGTTCTGTTGTTCAATTAGGACAGCATATTGCCAGCAGTTGACACAAGTTCATTGGCAAGGCAAGATTCCAACACAATATGGCATTTAGGATGTTTTAATATCATTGTTTTATTTTTAATACGAAAACAAGACATGTCTGCACAGGGCGGAACCAATATACACATAGAATTTACTTTCTTAGTGGCAAAAGTAATCCACTGGGCAAGAAAGTGCCATTGCTACTTACTACATAGGATGAGACTGTCTGGTATTGAGGATACAAAAAAGAAAGAAGACTGACCTACCCAGAACATGCCCAGACCCAGAATGAAGGCTATTATTTGTCCCATCCCATCATCCTCCAAATCTAAGATCTGATGGAGAACATGGAGGCATTTGTCCTGCAGACCCAAAGTTACAGGATCTCCATGACTCTGGACAACAACAAAATATCTAAGAGGAGCCCCAGTGTAAGCCTAGTATTTTTGGTGTAGCAAAAACCAGAGGCATGTAACCAGACCAATGACTCATTGTAATAAACACCCAGAAAAAATGATAAATGGACTAAATGGTTTACTGTGTATCATTATAGCTTCCAAGATGAGATTTTCTGTCTTTCTTTCTTTCTCTTTTAAAATTTATTTTATTTTTTATCCTGTGGATGAGGTGTTAAAGGGTGGAAGGCAATGCAAAGGCATTGGGAGATGAATGGGATCAAGATACATGTAGTAAAAGCCACAAATAATCAATAAAAAGTGAAATTCAAAAAAAAGGTTTTGGGTATTTTTATGCTACATATGTCACATATCTGAACTATTCTGTTCTTATGTTCAATTCTAAATTTCCTGTAAGAGGAGCACATTAAGTAAAGTCCATGAATGCAGTAAAAATTCTGTGAGAGGAACCCATATAGATCACCTGAAGCAACCCAGGTACATTATATATGCCATGACAGTGACACTCCTGATTCTGCATTCATTCTGTGTATAATTCCAAAGAGGGATTATTAAACTAGACAAGGGATTTATCTACTTCCCTTTGTTAAAATTTAAGGATACATATTTCCAGCATACCATATTCTTGTGACTTTACCATGACAATCATTTTAGAAATGAGGAACAGCTTTAGTGAAAATATAGATGACAAGTCTCTTTTTCTCTTTTAGAGTGACCTTTTGGTTGTCTGCCTCATTGAGAATTCTCTTCATAGTTCACAGTAACTGTATACCACAATGTACATTATTGATGTGTTTTCTTTGCTTTAAGATCTGGTACACATATTTAAAGGAAATGATCTGTCCTATGGTTTAAGTGGAAGAACAAATCATCCAGCACTTCATATCATTTGTAGTTCATTTGTTAAATCTTTGTTTTTAATCAGAGCCTGAAGAAAAAGTTTGAAACAAATTAGATCCTGTATTTGATGTATCTTACACCAGTGCATTTTTTTCTTTCGAGTGATATCAAACATAAAGGCTTTTTGCTCTCATTGCAGTTGTTTTTGTGTTTGTTTTTGTGTTTATAAAGTGAGGCGTCAATGAAGTATACCTGAGTTTTTCTTGGAACTCATATCTATGAAGCCATATGAAATTGTAGAAATCACAATTTATTGTACTGTCATATTATTAACACAGAAACTACTTACTTTCAATATGAATTATTTATGATTGACATTTTTCTCTATATAATACAATTAACTCTGAGAAGACATACAGTTTTGAAGCTGTTATTATTTTGAAATGGTATTATACTTCAAAAACTGATCTTAATCAAAAGGCTTGCAGCATGCTGACAGGTGTACTGAACTATCTTGATTGCTCTGGCAGAAGTTCCAGATCGTTTTCAATCTCAAAACCACACAGGCCCTTTAAACTTCTTGTTGTTATACTGGTTCTAAAATGCCAAATTCTGTTTGTCTGGGGGTTTCTCTCTAGCATTGAATTCTGTACTGCAGATATGATTTAAGTAGATGACCTTCGATTAAGCTATCATTCTCTATTGCTTTCACTTTTGTGCAGCTATACTGGCTGCAATATAATGATTTCAGTAGCAATGCTTTCCATTCATGTGATAAAAATCTGTAAAGATTAGCTTTCTCTCTGTACTTACTAGACTATACTAGATTATAAAGACACTAAGTGTGTATATGTATTCTTCACAAAGTTACCTATAAAACACACACACACACACACACACACACACACACACACACTTACACACACTCACACATTCTCAGGAAGACATACACATACTCTTATATTGAGCAGATTCTGAAGATAAAATGCATCATATTTAGAAGAAAACACCAGAGTCATAAATATAAATCAAATCATGTTGATTCAGATAATAGCTTAGAGGTGATAGTATTTACTGTCCATATTCAATGTAATATTTTATCATATATTATATGTTCTCAAAGCCACTCAGCACAGATGACATTTTTAAATGGACCTAACCTTGTGGAAATTCGAACAGCCCAAATGCAGAGGTTGTTTCTGAAAAGAAGTCTGGGTGTTTTGTGGTTAGACATTCAGAAGTCTAAGATGAAAAATTACCTCTCTCTTGACAAAGTCGATTGTATTTTCAAAGGGTCAATACACATGGATTCTGAGTGCTTCAACCAAAGGTAGCATGACAAGAGAGTGAGAGGATTAAGGATGGTCAGATTACAGTACCCTGTTCTAATATTCTAGGAATGAGATTAACAATTTGACTCTGGATTCTGTATATCAGTAGTTCTCAACCTTGCTAAAGCTGCTACACTTTACTATACTTTCTCATGCTATGATGAACCCTAACCATAAATTTAACTTTCCTGTTTAATCAGTTTATTTTTGCTACTTTTATGAATCATAATATAAATGTTGTGTTTTCTGATGGCCTTAGGTGACCACTGTAAAAGGGTCTTTCAACTCTTCTGGTTGAACAAACACTGTTATAGATGTATCTGGGTTGCTTCAGGTGATCTATATGGGTTCCTCTCACAGATACATTGCTTAAGAGGAAAATAGTCCAGGTGTTTCTACATGCTGACCTAAATGGAAACATAGTGACAAAAACAGAGAAGAAACTTAAAACTGGCTGTAATCGAGAAATGGCACTGTTGATTTATTTTTGAAAGCAAAGTTATTTCAGAATCAACCTTAAGACTTAAGAATAACTACAAAGTGATAAGAACAGAATTAGATAAGAACAGAACTAAAAATTACTAGAAAGATGATCAAAAATGCCCACAGATAATCAGAGAAGGGATTTATCTCTTTAAGATTTCTTCTGATGTGCTTGCGCATTCAAATCTTTTCTCATTTTATTTCTCACTTACATCTAAATATAGATACGAAATATGAAATTCAGGTACTTAAAGAACATTTTTTGTGACAAACATGGCTGATAAATAATTACCTCACCTGACTGCTGCAGAAATAGATGCAGAGTATTAGTTGTATTTTCTGATCCTTCACTTCCTAATAGCTTGAGTCTACTTTTAAATGTGTGTGTGGCAAAACTGAGAAGCACAGTTATTTAGCATTTGAAGGATGTCGATGAACAAAACACAGAAAGCATCATAAGGGACAGATGAGAATTTGTGATGCCCCAGATGACAAGAAAACTAGCATAAATAAATAAATAATTTGGGACTAGAAGTCAATGGGTTACATATAATTAGTAATTGCTGTATGCAATTAGGAAAGAAAGTCCCAAATAGTAAATAGGACAAGGTGAAAGAGCACAATTAAGTCCATCTGTGAAGTTTGCAATTGGTAACAGCATTTCATTTTGATGTTCAGATCAATTGTGGTATCATGAATTTATTTTAGGTCATGCCATGAAGGTCTGCAGTTACTAGCCTTGATTGAAGGAGAAACCAAATCCATATTCTGATATCATAGTACAGGCTCTTTCAATTACAGCATGGTTTTATGCAGACATTGCCTAATATTAGCTCATAAAATGGCAGAAAACTCTTTGACTCCTGTTACTCCCCAGAAATTTTAGTTTGCTATGACAGCTGGCTTAATATGCATGCATAGGAAAGAGCTGAACACTGGTTTCCCTCAACTAACCACAAAAGCAAATACCAATAAAGTGGTCGTTTATAATATGAAGATTTATTAGGCCTTCTAGATGATTTTTCATGTGTAGAATGAAAATATTTTTCTCAGGCTTTGTTACTAAGTTTTACTAAGATGCATATTATTTAGTGAATAAAATATGTCCTGAAGCTATCTCTTAAGGGTATATGAGTTCTCCATGAAAAAATAAAAGAATTTGTGTTTATAAAACAAGGAAATGTGAGGTTTTATGTGACAATGTTTACATTTTAACATAACCCCAAATAGTAATGCAAGCTATTATAAAGGTTTGTTTCTGTTTGATTGACTAAAAATGTAGAACAGAATTTGGGGAAAAAAAAGTTTTCCATAAATGAAAATATGTTCTGGATTTTTTTCAGCTCTGAGTTAAAAACAAATAAAAAAAATGATTGCAACCCATAAACACACAACAACATAAATTCACTGATATTCAGATTCATTTGCAAATTATGATGGAGCCTTTTAATTATTTCATTAAATATGTTCATGTGTGCTGTTAAATCTAGTAAGCAGATAGAGTGACATTAAATTTCAGAAATCTCACAGGTGTATCTTATCTCTTACTAGTTTGTTGGGACTAGGTAATGACAAGGAAACATTTAATGAAACTTTTTGTAAGTTAGGAACTCTTTAGAAAGACCAAACAATATAGCAATTAGGTATAAGATAAAATAATTTAAAGTATATACAATATAATCATTATTAACAGGGGACTTTACTGTGAGGGTTCCTTCATAAAACAAGTACTACACTACATGTCTAAAAACAAAGGCCAAGAAAAACAAATTACAAAGTATTTAATGAATTGACTTGCGTTGAGTGTAATTTTTTTTCATGTGAGGTATATGCATGTATGTTTAGGCTTGTATTGTGGAATATGTGTTAATTTGTACATGCATGTGTATGAACAAGAGTACAGGTCAGGGATTAACTTCAGGTGCTGTCTCTCCTCATGTACCATTAGTCTTTTCAGTGTGACAGACTCTGGCCTAGAGCTTGTGAAAATTAAAAGCTGCTCATTGGTGAACACCAGAAAATTTTAATGCCCAGTTTTATTCAATTTCCTTTGAAGTCCAGCTGTATATTCAAAGTTCTAAAGTACCACTGTTCATAACATCCATTTGGACACATCAGTGTCCTCTTCACCAAAACTACTTAAATAAAAACGTCTGGCATAAGTATAAAGCACTGAAACTCATCTTTAGAACTTGGGGTGAATAAATAAAGCCAGATACAACTAAAGTGCACATAGCTATGCTGAACAACATTATATAGAAAAGCCAGATGATACAAGTTTATTTAATCATTCACAATATATAATAAATATTAGCTGTGATTTCTGTAGCATACTGCACTAGCTAGTAGGATACACTATTGAGGAAACCCAATCATCACTCTCAGGAAATTTTTGTTTAGAAGTGATGAGGCAATAAGAAAATGCATAAGTAATGAAATAAAAAATGTTGTTGCCTGAGCTTGAAAGTGGACCAAGTTAATGCTAAAACATAACACACAGGAGCAGCTGACTGTCTGATTTAGATATTCAGATGTTTCTCACTGTGATGTAAACTATAAGAGTTGACAGCTTAAGCATGAAATGCATAACATTAGATGAATGTGTAAAGGTCATGGATATGGTGAAAGCATGGCATATTTGACAATATCATGACAGTTAATGAGTGAAGTAGAAAAATAACAAATAAACAAGTCCCAAATTTTCTAAGGTTCTTAAGGCTGAGCTATTTAATTTAATCTTTCTATAATAAAGCAATGAACAAATATAGACATGGTCTGATATAATCTCTCTGCCTGCCCCAAAAAGAGTGATATTGGAAGCTAGAAACAATTTGATTATAGTGGTGCATATGTACAATGTTAGTATTTGGAACAATCAGTAGTTCTAGGGCAACATAAGATGCAGAGTGAACTAATAGACAGCCTGAACTATGAACAGGTTAGGGGACATGCTAAATTAAAAAAAAATTGGTAGCATGTTTCATATATATATATCAAGTGACAATGTATATCTTGGAAGAAAGATAGAAGAGGGAATTCCTAATCTATGTTGCTGATTCAAAAATTAAGTTTATATACTCTATGGGCACAAAGTTATAAACATATATTCATAGTATATATGAAAGACTTATCTGCCATATATATCTATGGATAAAACAAATGAACATTTATAGTTCAATAAGAAATTCCATTGCTTAAAAATTAATGACATAACAAAGAAGAATAAATGATAATTCCAAATATGGAAAAACACCAAAATACAAAATAAGTAATTATTACAGAAAGATAAATTAAATCCACAGTATGATGTTCACATGATAGTAGCAGAGACAGCTCAAAAGATTGATAACAGCAAATCCTGACAAAGAATGGGGATTTGAATTCATCATCTAGTGCTGTAGGGAAGTCAAAATCAAATAGTCACCTTGGAAAACTATTTGATAAATTGTTTAAAAGTAAGCCCTCATTTATAACATGACCCAGGAATTTCTCTTACATATCAGAAAAAAAAGGCATATGTTCATAGATTTTGCTAAACAAAGTCTACATGGGTATTTGTGCTAGCCTCCAGATGGACAAAATTAAAAGTCCTGCCCTCTGGTAAATGGATTAAAAGGAATGGTCATGTTACCACAATGGGCTCTACTCAGTGACAAGAATAAACATAGTCTTATACCTGCTACCGTGTGGAAGGGTCTCAAAAAATCCAAATATCCAAAAAAAAAAAAAAAAAACCTTAAATTCACAGGAAATGTTTTAGAATGCAAAAACAAGGACATATGAAGTAACATTTTAGAGTGTTGGAGGTAGAATAAAGTATTATTCATAGCTGTTTCACATTTGTATGAAATTAACCAATGTATCAAATACACAATTTAAAGCTTAAACTTCATTATTTTAAACTACTTCAAAAGTTATTTGCTGCATAAAATGTCCATTTGCTGTAAGGAGTTGACTAGAGAGCCTCTGTTGGTCATTTTCCAGACTCTGGGTTCCCTCTCTGGAACAACTCACCTTCTTCGTGTTTACTGTTCCTATATTTCTGGGTGGAGTCTAGGTGATCTCTCTTATAATTTTAGACTTTGAATGATGACAAAGGTGATGTTATGAGATCACTGTGTATACCTGAATCAATATTCCTATAGCTATTATTTTTCCATTAGTATATAATCAATAAATTGGTCAATTATGAAGCTGAACTTGAGTAATATTATATAAATCTTTTGATTCATGAGACTTTTACTGAGACTGTATTTCAAAAGGGCCAGAAGAGACAAATCCACCAATTTCATTCTAATTGTTATGGGATATTCAGAGATATGTGGCATTTTATTTATAAGGGGAATTCACATTTTAATGTGCCTCAGATTGTATGTATTATTATACCCTGGCAGTACTATTTGAGATTCCAAATTTCATATACTACCTTTTGTAAACCAGACAAAAAATACCATGCTACCAATGACTGCACTGTAATGTTTGTGACTCATTTGTTCCATAATAAATATTAAGAAACACGTATGATGACTGCTGTATAGTAGATAATATTTACAAATACAATTAAATAATTTCAGGAAAAGAATGATAGAGCATATAGAATTCAAAAAAGATGTTGGATGGTGTTGGCATACAGTTTTAATCCCATTACTCAGGAAGCAGAGGCAGGCAGGCAGGCAGATTTTTGTGATTTCGAAGACAGCTAAGTCTACTAAGCTACATGGTGAAACCCTGTCTCAAAAATACAAAAAAGAAAAAAAAAAAAACAAAGCAAAAACAAAAGCAAAACCCCAGAAAACAAACATACAAAAAGATTCTTATTGACTCATTTTTCTGTATAAAAAAAAAATTATTAATGAATATCCCCTGGGAAGTCAAGTGGATTTAAAGTGTCAGGAGCAATTAAAATTCCTAAGAATCTAAGAAGGTTATCTTTGCTATAAAACTCGGCCATCTCACAAGAAAGAGATATGGTGCTTCCTGTTTTGGTCTGTCTTGTGTTTTTATATCTTTTTCTTCTCCATGCCTATCTTCTCATGATGTTCTTCTTTTCATCATGCCACACATGTGTATAGACTTTGAGAGCTTCAGTATGGTGTACTCCCTTCGATACAATGTTACCAAATCACCTGTTTCATATTGTGCCCAATATATATTCACATGTGAAAAGAACATAAGTTTATTGAATTCAGTGCCAGTTCTTTCATTTTCATAAAAGCAGTTACTGTGTCTAGAATATTCCAGGGATGGAAGAAGTGCTTGCTAAATTCAAAATCATGAAAAAGTATAAGAAAAAGACTAGACACTTAGAAAAGTAAAGTGGACATTGCTGATATCTTGGGGCAATATGAAATGTTGTAAAGATCTTCCCCAGAACAAAGTCAATTGGCTGCAGGCAGTGGATAAGGATGTTCAATTTAATTTTTCTTAGAGTAAAGGGTACATTTCTATCTTTCACACAAATTGGTGCAATTACTGGAAGGAGAAAGAATTATCCTGCTTGCTATTGTATGTGCAGTTTCCCAGAATATGGAAGATACCTTCAGGGATTTATTAGCAACTTTCTACAGTCAGACTATTTTAATGTTTTGAATGCCCTGGACACTGAATTCTCCAGTACAAAAGAGTTTTATTTTCAGAGTTTTTGCATAGTACTCTTATAATTATGTTGGGAATAATACAAATTTTAACCCATAAATGTTCACTGGTTTATTTTGCTTGCCTCAAGTCCTCTAAAGTGTATGTTGTCATAGTGTGATTTGTCTTCCAATTCTCACCCAAGCACATAGGGATAATATATTATGAATAGTGAAACTGAAGAAACAGGAATAAGAAAAGAGAAAGCACAAATGGGTTTTGTACCCCTATGGTCAGAATATAAGTGACAGAGAACAAATATAAAAGAAATTACATAGAGGGAATAGAAATAGATGTTGAGCAAAGAAAATATAACCAGAATTTCAGGCTTGGGGATGGAAATTATGATAAGGAATTGTGTTCTCTGAACACTGTGTAAATGCAGAGTCTGTTGCAATGGGAAAGATGAGAGAAATATACCAGAAAGCAACATGTATACTCCTGTTTGCATCTTTTTCAAGATACATATTTAAACAGCATCTATTATATATTTCTTAAAATATTGAGAAAAACAGACCCATCCTCAAACTTAGTTTTAAAAAAATCCTAATGAACTACATGTTTTGTTGTGTAATTTTAATTCCGTCTTTCTCTCTCTCTCTCTGTCTCTCTCTGTCTCCCTTTCTCTCTCTCTCTCTCTCTTTTAATGGGGAAAAACAAAACAAATAAACACAACATTATGCATGTAATTAAAATGAAACCTAATATATAATGTGCGTTCAAGGATGGCATAAATATTTATATGGTGTCTTACATTTATATTGATTTTAAGAAACCAGGGCAACATTAATTTGGGACACACAGTTGCTAAGGATTAGAATCCATGACTATCCTGAACCCATGGAGATCGCTTAAGTGGGTGCAATCAGGCAGGCACAAGGATGGATCAGTAGCTGACAGTTTACATATTGATATGCCAAGCAAAAGGAACAAAGAGCTAACTGGGATTGCCAGGGAATTTTAAGATGTCAAAGCCCACCCCCCAGTGACACAGCTCCAACAAACTCAGAAGTTTTAATCTTTCTCAAATAGTCCCACCAAAAATATTCAAACATTAGCTTATGAGGGCCATTCTCATTCAAACCTCCACATATAGATAATTACAATCAAAACCATATTGGACATTAATAAATAAATTAGATACAGATAAATATCTCAACTGTTAAAATTCTGCTGATGTACCATGTAAAAGAACATGTGATGACAAATCATTTTAAACAGAACTTTTAATACTTAGAGAATTGCATACAAATTGTTTTGAACACATTTAGCCCACACAACTTTTTTACATGTTTGTGAGGGATTTTTCCCTCCACCCATACTTTCAGGCCAGTTTGTATTGCAAAAGTAATTGTTAGGAGTAGTCCCTGTCCTGAGGCATGATTAATCTACCAGGGTCACTATAGAAAAAGTTTTGACCCACCTGGTCCTAGAGCCATTTATTCCCGAATAAACACATATAGACTTGTATTAATTAAAAACTGTTTGATGGCTTAAATTTCTTACTGGTTAGCTCTCTCTTCATTATTAAACCATAACTATTAAGCTACAAATTCTCCATGGCCTTATCTCACTGAAGATGACGTAGAATTCAATCTTCACACTAGCTACATGGTGTCTCTGTCTTTCAATTCTCAGCATTCTCCTTGTCTTGGAGCCCAACCTATACCTCCTGCCTGACTGCTGGCCAATCAGCATTTCATTAAACAAATAAGAGAAACATATATTCACAGCATACAGACAGGGCACTTTCCATAACTTTTTCTTTTCTGTCTAAATAAAAAGAAAGGTTTTAACATTAACATAGTATATGATGTATGTATGTATGTATGTATGTATGTAACAAGCTCTGTAGACAAAGTGGCCTGGAACTCACAAAGATTTGACTGCCTCTGCCTCCCAAGTGCTGGGATTAAAGGTATGTGCTATTAGTGTCCAGGTATTCTGTTTCTTAAGGACATTTTTTTTTCTATCACAAGCCTAATTTATATTTTTAAACCCACTGTAAACAGTTTAGAAGTTTTTCTTCATCTGAAGCAGTCTTTACTGATTCACATGAGTCTTTAACCTGCTAAATAACATGGCTAGGATTAAAGTTGCAGATGGCTCCACCTATTCTTTGGCTTTCTGAAAGTCTAACTTCATGCTTATTGGAAAAACTCTGTGGAGTATCTAGGTCCATATCCCCACTTCTCAATTGTTTGGTAGTAGGGTCCCTTAAAGAGCCATGTGATTGTTGCCACTAATGCTGAGTCAGGAAGCCTCACTTAAAGGAGACAGGAGCTTCTTCTTGCCTCTAACAAATAGAGCCCACCTGAGAAAATAAATACTGCTACCAAGAAGCTATGCATGCCTCACTTCTTTTGTGTTTAGAATCACTCTTTAAACATTAGTCGGGTTTCGTGAGCAAATCAGGTCACATCATTAAAGAAAGCTAATGCTACTCCCAGAAGCAATCAAACGCCAATAGCTCCTTTTTGAAGAGTGGCATTCAATGCCTACTTTCATTCTCTATGCTGGAATTCTGTCTGGCTTATACTTGCAACAGACTGGTGGAGGATGTCACAAGTGCCGTGGGTACATATGTGCAACTAACTGTTGTGTACAGAAAATTATATGTCTTTATATAATTATCTAATTCTATCTGTTAGAACAATTGAGGCTTTATCTGATGAAGATGTGTCAGTAGTAATAGTGGGATGAGATATGATGGTCCTGCTTTGGAAGGAACTCTCCCCCAATTCTTGTTCTTACACATGGACTATTTGTGGGATTCTGTGTTAGTTTCCAACTACTGCAAGAGATAGCTTCACTGAAGAGGGTTGAGAAATCCAGAAATCCAGTTACCTAAGGGTATAGCAATAAGCCATTAGTAATAATTTTAATGCTATGTCAATTTATCAGAATAATAGTGTTTTTATACACCTAGGACCCATCTAGCCTCATGTTTCTGTCCCTTTTAATAGTGTCAGCTTTGGCGTTTATTTCATATACTAAAACTTAGACATAATCAGTAAGTGATTAATTTCTCCCACAGCAACTATGTCAAATCTTAAACATAAATTAATTCAAATTTAAAATATGAAATTGGGCAAAATATTATAGTTTAAATGTAGAGATTACATTGTGCTTATTATTTTTCCTGCATAACTATTTTCTTTATCTTGTAATTTGCCAACGGCCATGGTTTAGGTCCTGAGACAGGGAAGGGGCATCACCGGAAGAAGTATGGTCTGAATGATCTGAATACCAGATGACTTTCACACCAAGGCTGGCCCTGAATAGCATGAGCTATCTTTATTTATACTTCAAACACAAGAATGTTTTTCTCCATTCAGGATTAATCTCTAGAAAAATCAATTATGCTTTCACCCAATTTTTATTTGTTTTGTTTTTTGTTTGTTTATTTTTCCAACTATTTATTTATTTATTTTACATACAGATCCCAGTTCCTACTTGGTCCCTTGCTCCCTCCCTCTCTTCCACCCTACCATGTCCCCTGACCACCCTTCCATCCCATCCCACCCCCACTCCACATGTAGAGTGATGCCTTCCTGGAGAGGTCATCTAAAACTGTCAAGTCATTTGGAGTTAGAACTCAGACCTCCCTCCTGCCTCTAGGTTAAGGGATTATGCCTCCATGACGAATGTGCTCCCAAAGTCCTTTAGTGCAGCAGGGATACATCCTGAACCTCTATTAGAGGTCTCCAAGATTGCCCAGGCCTTCTAACTGAGAACCATGTTTGAGGACTGATCTCCAAAATATACAAAGAACTCAAGAAACTAGTCACCAAAACACCAAATAACCCTATTTAAAAAATGGGGAACAGAAGTGAAGAGAGAATTTTCAATGGAGGAATTCAGAAAGGCCAAGAGACACTTAAGAAAGAGCTCAACATCCTTAGCTATCAGGGAAATGCAAATCAAAACAACTCTAAGATACCATCTTACTCCTGCCAGAATGGTTAAAATCAGAAACACCAAAGAGAGTTTATGCTGGAGAGGATGTGGAGAAAGGGGTAAACTCCTTAACTGTTGGTGGGAGTGCAAATTCTTACAGCCATTTTGGAGAACAATATGGCAGCCAGTTCCTCAGAAAAATGGGAATCAGTCTATGACAGGACCCAGTGATCCCCCTCTTAGGCATACAACCAAATGATCCATATCCATATAAAAAAGACATCTGTTCAACTGTGTTCGTAGCAGCATTTGTAATAGGAAGAACCTGGACACAACCTAGATGCCCATCTATTGAAGAATGGATAAAAAAAGATGTGGCACATTTATACAATGGAATACTACTCTGTGGACAAAATAACAACACAAAAAATAAATCAAAAAAAACAAACAAAAAAATGGAATCTTGAAATTCACAGGCAAATGGATGGAACTTGAAGAAACCATTCTGAGGAAGTAACCTAGTCACAAAAAGAGGAACATGATATTCACTCACTCATATATGGATTTTAGACATACAGCCAAGAATCACCAGTCTATAATTCTCCCAATATATATCAAAATAACTTAAATCCAAAACAACTCTCAGCATTTTATTAGCTTGACTAAGTATCAAGCAAGGCACATCTTGTACTAACATAGCCATACATTCTCAATAGCAGCAAAATAGTAGGAAAACCTTAACAAAACATATTTATATAAAGAGTGGAGACTTGCCCTCGAGTACTTGCATACAGTTAGTTTGTATTTTTTAACTGCCCATTAACTTTTATTGCCTCTATCCTGTCAGCACTTAATCAGAACAGTTCCCAGGTTTAGTGGTGATAGCTATTATTTCAAGATAAGAATCCTGAGAAGCATCACTTCCCAAAGATTTTTAGGGGAAAATATTTGAGAAAAAAATTGAGATTTCTAGGAATGATTAAATCTGTCCCATGCATGACTGACAAAGTGACTCTAAGAGCACCTGAAGAGAATCATCAATATTATGAAAGAGAAGACAGGCTGCACCCTGTCTGGCTACAGCAGTATCTTATGTTGTACTGAGGTCTCTGGTTCTTGCCAAGTGAGAGGTCAACTCTGCAGAACTTGATTCATAGAGACCCATTGTACAATCTTTCATATTAGCCCACAAGGAATCCAAAAGCATTTATTATATAATACATACAGATAGAGGAAATATATCTCCCCAGTCACATGCAAAAATGGATGTCTTTGTTTATACTGAGAATAATAGCATTTTTAGCTTTTTAGTTAACAAATCAAAAAAACTGGTCATCTGGTCTCACAACTTCATACGACTTTTAATGTCTCTATCTCTGAATGACTAACATTAACCACACATCACATGTTTAACTTATTCTTCTGTCTGATTCTAGTTATTTTAACAATAAGCACAGTATATTCTTTATGAAAGATTTTCAAATGTAATGAGTCTTTCTGACTAAACTTTATATCATTTCTGGGCTGCCTTCACATGCAATCCAGCAAAGACTCCCTCTATTCATATATATATCCAGTGTCACTATCTTCTAAACAGAATTACATATTTATTCAAAGGGGTCCTATTTTTCTTTACATGCTGTAAATAACTAAGTGCTTGGCATATTTTAGACATTTAATGAAGAAAAATAGAACATATCTAAGATGTATTCAATTTTTCAACTTCCAAGTTTAATTAGTTACAAAAATGTCTGGTCTGTTCCATTTCTCCAACATCTGTCAAAGCACATTTTTCATTTTCATTGCTTTTGCCAGTGTTTTAGAGTTTATGCCATCACTACCCACAGGCACTATTTCTAGTTGTCTAATTGAGTTGTCTGTCTTTTTCTAGTCCATCATTCAAATGTATAGATACCATTTTAGATTATTTGTAGTGTCATTCTAGATTATGAATACATCTGTATTTATGCCCTACATATTCCTAAGCATGTTTTTGCTTGTTCTGCTTCTTTTACTCTTTTGCTTTTTGTATATTTTGAGGGGCTTGCTACCCAGGTCCCGAATAAATCGCACAAGGAGACCAGAGACAGCTACTTGTAAATGCCTGGCCTCAGCTTGGCTTATTTTTAGTTAGCTTTTATTAACTTAAATTATCTCGTCTACCCTTTGCCTCTAGGATTTTTTTCTTTTCATCTTTATATCTTACCTTCACTTTTACTACATGCCTGGCTGTGTAGCTGAGTGGCTGGCTTGTAGTGTACTCCTTTCCTTGTCTTCTTGCCCCTTCTATTCTCTCCCCAGTTTTCTCCTTGTATTTATTGTTTGTGCTGGATATTCCTAACTATCCATTTTCATGATTTCATATTGGGCATTCAACAATTTCTTAGACCAATCAATTATTATAGACAGGAAAGTAACACAGCTTCACAGAGTTAAATAATTTCAATGTGAAAGAATGCAACACATCTTTGCATCAAGAAAGAAATATTCCACTCCTTAAACAAATGCAACACATCTTAAATAAATATTTCACAGCGAGATCAAGAGGATACCAAATTGAAAAGAAAGAAGTCAAAATTTCAGTATTTGCAGATGCTGTGACAGTTTACATAAATGACAGGAAAAACTCCACCAAGGAATTTCTACAGCTGATAATCACCTTCAGCAAAGTGCCAGGCTACAAGATTACTCAAAAAAGAAAGAAAGAAAGAAAGAAAGAAAGAAAGAAAGAAAGAAAGAAAGAAAGAAAAAGAAAGAAAAAAGAAAAAAGGAAGAGGGAGAGAGAGAGAAGAGAGAAAGAAAGAAAGAAAAATCCCTACTATATATAAACAATAAAGAGGTTGAGAAAGAAATCAGAGAAACATCACCCTTTACAATAGCCACAAACAACATGAAATATCTTATGGTAATGCTAACCAAACAAGTGAAAGACCTACATAACAAGAACTTTGAGTCTTTTTAAGAATGAATTAAAGATACCAGAAAATGGAAAGTTCTCCCACACTCTTGCATAGGTATGATCAACATAGTATAAATGGCAATCTTGCCAAAAGCAATCTACAGATTCAGAGCAATATCCACCAAAATTACATCACAATTCTTCACAGGCCTTAAAAAGAAGAATCCTCAACTTTATATAGATAAACAAAAGACCCACGATAGCCAAAACAACCCTGTTCAATAAAGGAACTTCTAGAGGCATCACCATCCCTGACTTCAAATTCTATTATAGAGCTATAGTCCTGAAAACAGTTTGGTTTAGGCACAAAAATAGACAGAAATACCAATGGTATCAAATTAAATACCATGATATTAAGCCACACACCTATGAACATCTGAATTTTGACAAAAAAGATAAAATTATACTATGAAAAGAAGAAAGCATCTTCAACAAATGGTGCTGTCATACCTGTCTGTTGACTTGTAAAAGATACAGATAGATTCATATCTATCACCATGCACAAAACTCAAGTCCAAATGGAACAAAGACCTTAACGTAAATCCAGCCACACTGAACCTCTTAGAAGAGAAAGTGAGAGGTACTCTTGAATAAATTGGTACAGGAGAATGCTTCTTGAACATAACACTAGTAGTACAGACACTAAGAACAACAATTAACAATTAATAAACAGGACCTCCTGAAATTGAAAAGCTTCTGTAAGGCAAAGGACAAAGTCAATAAGACAAAACAGCAGCTACAGAAAGGGCAAAGATATTCACCAACCCCACATCGGTCAGAGAGCTTATACCAAAATATACAAAGAGCTCAAGAAGCTAGTCACAAAAGACCAAATAATTCTATTATAAGTGGGGTATAAATTAAATAGAGAACTTTCAATAGAAAAATCTAAAAATGGCTGAAAGATACTTAACAAAGTGTTCAACATCTTAGCCATCAGGGAAATGCAAACCAAAACAACTCTGAGGTACCATCTTCTTACTCGTGTCAGAATGGTTAAAATTAAAAACACCAAAAAGATCTTATGTTGTTAAGGATGTGGAGAAAGGGTTATATTCCTCCACTGCTGATGGGAGTGCAAATTTATATCCCCACTTTGGATATTAGGACAATGGGAATCAGTCTACCTCAAGATCCAGTAATTTCACTCTTAGGCATATACCCAAAAGATGCACATTCATACCACAAGAATATCTGTTCAACTCTGTTCATAGCACCATCATTTGTAATAGCCACAGCTAGAAGCAACCTAAATGTCTCTCAACCAAAGAATGAATGGAGAAAATGTGGTACACTTTCTCAATGGAGTACTACTCAGTTGGCAAAAAACTTGTAATATTAAAATTCACAAGCAAATGGATGGAACTAGAAGAAACCATCCCGAGTGAAGTAACCCATTCACAAAAAAAAAAAACAAACACAATATATACTCATGCATATATGGATTTTAGACATAGAGCAAAGGGTTAGTTACCAGCCTATAATTCACACCACCAGAAAAGCTCAGAAACAAGGAGGACCTTAAGAGAGACATACATAGTCCACTGGAGAAAGGGAAATGGAAAAGATGTCCCAAGAAATTTGGGAGCATGGAGGGAGAGGAGGGGAAAATAGGAGGACGAGGTGGGAGAGGTGGGCATGATGGTGCAGGATGATTGAGTCAGGGAAAGAATAGAGGAGAGCAAAAAAAGGGATACAATAATAGAGGTAACCATTATAGGTTTTAAGAGAAATCTGGCACTAGGGAAATGTCCAGAGATCCACATGATGACCCCAAATAACAATCTAAGCAATAGTTGAGAGGATGCCTATAATGCCCTTCTCTGATAATGAGATGGATGACTATCTTATTTACAATCCTAGAGCCTTCATCTAGCTGCTGATAGAAGCAGAAGCAGACACCCACATCTAAACACTGAGCCAAACTCTTGGAATCCACTTGTAGACAGGAAGGAGCAGTGAGCAGATGGCTCAGGACCAGGCCAGTGATACCCTCAGAGACTGTTGATTAAACAAGGGGAAGCTCATGGACTCCAGTCTGGTTTCTGGTAAACACCACATTGCCTGAATGTGGTGTTAGCTGGGAGTACTGGGCAGTCTATGGTGCCTCTGATATTGGATCAGTATTTATCCCTAGGATATGAATGGACTTTGGGAGCCCATTTCACATAGAGGGATACTCTCTCAACCTAAACACATGGAGGAGGGCCTGGGCTCTGCTCCAATGATATAACAGACTTTTAAGACTCCCCATGGAAGGCCTCACTTTACCTGGGGAGCAAAAGGTGGGTGCTATGGGGATTGGTGTGGGGAATAATGAAGGAATAGGAAGGTGCCAGAACTGTGATTGACATGTAAAATAAGCTTGTTTAAAATTTAAATGAAAAACAAATCTAATGATCATCATCTCACTTCTTACAAAAGCATTAAGTTAAATAATTTTCTAATCTAGAAGTGACATGATATCTCAGTACCTTCCCCAATTTACTCACCATTCAGTAGAGTGACTGTTCTTTAGAATACCTTAAAACTTTGTAGGACAGCTCATCTATCAAAGGGGCAGGAAGAAAGAGGCAGGGGATAGTTATACTCCAGAAAAAATGTACAGTTGGTTATATGTTGTGGTATGTTATTGGTTGCAGAAGGAACATTAAGGGTGCTTTATTTGTGTACAGCAGGGAACAGGGGAAAGAACATTATAAGTCTAGCCCTAGATGTTTCAGCAGTCAGCTAAACATCATCCAGTTCTCATAACCTTGAAGATGCATATGCTTATTAGTTGCTATATGTACCAAGGCAGATCTGCACGCATGAAGTCTATCTGCTAGGGTCTTTTGGTGCTTGAGCAAAGTAGGGGAGTACCAAAACTGGTACTGCACTCAGGATAAGGAAATATGTGTTTTTAGGCACGCTTTTATTCCTTCTGTGCTTCTGTCAAGCCCTGCTCTGCCTAGCTGCAACCCTATGAACAGCACCCATGTCCAACATGGCAAGATACCCATAAAGGTACAGTAGTGACAATTACTTGTTAGTGGTAAACAGCAGTTGTCAAATTAAACTTAAGGCCTATTCAACATGAGAGAAATCATGTCTGTACTGACAGCCTAGGTAGCTTGGGGTGAATGAGGTTGTCACAGAAAACGATCTACAAAAATCACTTTGCTAGACTACTAGCATACTACATCCTAAAGCTTATCTTATACCCATATAAAAGTGTAGCTATCACTGCTCATCAAAGGCATCTCTCTTTATGCCAATGGGGGCACAGAAAATGGACTGTGGGGAAGTGAGCTCAAAAGGACACATCTAGCAAAGTTCTCAAAACTATGGCTCAGGGAAAGTAGCTGAAGACAAGGAAGAAAGATGGTGAGTCTCAGAATACTAAAAAGTGTGAAAGTTTTCATAAAAGGACTGGAACAATAGCAGTTTCAATGGATGTGGTCACTTTAAATCTGGAAAAGTTCATCGGTGCTACCCCTTGATAAAAAGCTACAAGGTAATTAAAGAATGCAAGAATAAAAATTTAATTCTCCCGGAAATGAGCACCTTTGTTGCTTATCAATGCACTGAAGCCACATACACACAAACATGTACCATTGCTAACAGTTTCACATTCAATGCAAGAGACTACATCAATTTAAAACCAGGAAGAAATGGGAAGTGCTGGAAATAGGAAACTTGGAGAGGCTGGAGGTAAGAAATGAATGTGGGAAATTGGTGCAAATCTATTTTAGTTAAAATATACTAAACAAACAGAAGTAATTGGTTATTTCATTCTTCATAATGACACTGTTGAAGCCAGGTCCATTTACAAAACTGGCTGGGCAGAAAGAACATTCTGTGGCAGAACTAGAGCCCTGGTCATTTCTAGTTGAAATAATTTGATTTTTTTTTCTACCCTCGTTTTTACATGTTACAAAGCTAAGAGATACTGGACAAAAACCAAGAAATGTATTATTTCAGCAATTTTAACAGGAGAAGGTTGGGTATTTTCACAATCAACTCCTGCATCAGAGCAAAAAGCATGCTAGGAAATTATGTATTACTTGTCTTCAAATAATGAAGGAAGGGAGGACAGGGGCTTTAGTAATGCAGAAAAATTTTTGAGCTTTTCTTTAGGAATCATTTTACCTGACTTCTGACTCCTTAGGAAAAAAAGGAGGAAAACTAAAGGATAATTTTTCTAGTAATTAATTTTCATTTCACATGAACATTTTTATGTATTTAAATGCAAATGTTTTTAAAAGCCAGTAATAGGATGTAGCACAGTTGTAGCTCTCCATTCTATCCCGCATGAAAATCAATTTTTTCTGTCCTTCGATCCTTTTCTTCCAAGCCCTTCTAAATATTGGAGAGAAAGGTTTTCTTTTATCACATTATTTTCTTACAATTTTATGCAGTTATATTCTTTCTTGATGCTTTAGTATTATCTATTTCCTTATTATTTTCTTACATATTGTTTTTAGAAAGCCAGTTATTCATGTGGTTTGAGTTATTCCTGTGCTTTGATTAATAACATCTTTTTATACATTGCCAAGTAAGTGAGAAAAAAATGTTACAATGTGTGTTGTGTGTGGGTGTGTTTCAGAACCATTATTACCTCCCTCTATTTATTTTTTCTATTGTTTTAATGACTTAAACGTGTTTGCATGCCAGTCATTATAAGGAATCAGTCCCCTTGAACTTGACATTTGGGTTTTGATAAATTCAGATCTATTTTGTTGTAGTTGAGGCAAGTTCTTTCCATGTAGCCCATGCTGGAATTGACTAATGATTTTAATTCTGTCATAGTTTCACGAATGCTGATGTCAAAGGTGTGTGCAATACTCACAGTTTTTATGCTTTTTATTTATCTTATTCCTATTTTCTTATTATTATTTACAATGTAGACAATGAAAGTTTCACTAAAATTATAGTACTGAATTACTTTGATTTTTAGTAGAAAAATTGGGCAAATTATTACTGAAAGAAACTTGAGATATTATTTTTGTTTTTTGTGATTTTCCCTTTACCATGTAAAAAATGTAATATTTCCATGGGGATCAGCAGATTCAAACCTAAGAAAAACCTAACTCTTTGTTTTTTACAAATGTTATATTTGGATGAAGTAGATTATGTCAAGGTAGAGATACAAATTCTTTTGCTCTAGTAAATATATCATTGATAAACTCTTCACCTATTCTAATAACTTATTTATCCTCCCACTTTCTTCTATAATTCTCATATCTTTCATTTTGCTCTTTAAAAATCAGCTTGAACAGCCCACCTTTTCCTCATAGTTCATAAAATTCACTGGTCATCATTTTAATTTATCAATAACTTCTCTCACTACCCTTTATTTCTTTACTCTGAGGCTCATGCTTGGTTTTTGTCTCCCAGATAATTAAACTTTCTCTGAATGTTCTTTGCTGAATATTTTACATGGATCTTCTATCTGCCTCACTTCTGTTCACTCATAAACTTTATTTTGAAAAATATGATATTTTTATTAAGTTTCATAAACCAGTTATCTTTGGGTTCTTCATAGTGGAAGGTTGTAGTGGTATACTTCTTCATTCTTGCATAGTACTTTATATTATTTCTTATATGATGCTTCATGTCTATCCCTCTAGTGCCATATAATCTAATTTCATTGCATCATCATTGTGTTAAACAAATTCAATCAGGCTCAGAAGAGTATTGAATGTCTTCTCTTATACATGTAATGTATGTTAGTGTAACATATTTTGTATAATTTATGATATACATAGTCAAAAACATCCCAAAAAACTCATTATTTTAAGTATTTAATTAAAATTTTATTAAGGTCAGTTGTTTGGGTAATACCTATTTTTAAATACTTCTGTCTACATCATCCTGACCTTCCATGAAAATTTTCCTTCTTATTTGTAATAATTTGTAAATTCTAAATTTGTAAACCATAATTAATATCTATTGTAATCCATTATTTCTCTACTTTTGTTTTTCTTATATTTGTGTTATGAATGATCACTGTAACTATTTAGTTTGCATAGTATTATACTTTTATTATTTGTAGATAATGTTTAAGTCTAACAATGATTTTCAATAATAAATCAAAATTACTGAGTTACGTTTAAGAAGTATGTTCAATAAGAGGACACTAACTTGTTCACACATTTTCTTAAGGAAGTAAATAAAAATATAGTCCATTCAAAAGTTTGCTTTACTTCTGCAATAAGAAAATGGAAATACTAAACATATCTTTTCATATATCAGACGATTGCTATTAATTTTATTTGTGACAGTGGTAGGCACTCTTCTCTTAGCTGGAGATTCAGGGTGAAAAGGTGTTTCACCATCTGGTAAGGTGAATTAAACACATAATTATTCATGAGTGTAAAAGTTGAACTGTTCTATGAGACATCATAGGAACAACATCTGTCTAAGAATTATGAGGTCAGGCAAGGGTGAGACAAAACACGATGTCTAGGTTGATGTCTGAATCATGTATAAGAATTCACCAGGTTAATTTTATGAGGAACAAAGGTCATATAAGAGGTACATGAAGACAATAAGGAGGGGGATATGAACATGAATACAAAGAGACAGAAGAAGTTTGATTTGAGTAGTGGCAATTCTGATTAGAGATGAAGTGGTGTGGGTAAGAAAATTGAAAATATTAACAGAGTTCAAATCTTATGGCCATAAGATTAATTTGAATGTAATTAAGTACTTATTAGGGTGTGGAATATTTATCTATGGTGAAATGTGTGGGTTAAGTAGAAGAAAGCATTAACAAAGTAAGAGATGGATAGGAGAACATAATAGATACAATCAAAGCTAAACTGAGGAGAAGTCACTAATAGAAGTGGATCATTAAGGAAATAAGAACTACTCAGAATGGCTCTGATATCACAAGGCATACTTAGAAAATTGGGTAACAAAGAGAGGACTTATTATTATTTTCCTGTTTGCAGTTATCTTCAAGCTTAAAATTTAACCAATCTGTTTATTGTATTTTGCTAGCAGCAAGCAAAGAATAATTTCACATGGTTAGTGGACATTTTAGAGATCTATAGCATAAACAATTAATCCTCTTGATCTTATTATTGGCAGAGTAATGTTGAATGTGGCAGCTATATGACATCAGATATGCACTTTCCTGTGGACATAATTTTCTCTTTGTACCAAATCTACCAACAATGTCAGTGAAATGTGAGGTATAGTACTAGCTTGTGGCCTTGAGCTTAGAGTGTCAGTCCAGAGAAGTGGAGCTCTAGGAAAAGACTGAGAGCTTCCTATGTTTGCGTGGCAGCTGAAGAGTGTTTAGTAAGGAGACAATTGAAAAATACCAAACTTGCTGGGTATGGTTGGTATATGCCTTTATTCCCAGCACTCAGGAGGCAGAGGCAGGTGGATTTCTGTGAGTCTGAATCTAGCCTGGTTTACAGAGCTAGTTCCAGGACAGGCTTCAAAGCAATACAGAAAAACCCTGTTTTGAAAAACCAAAATAAATAAATAAAAAAAATAAATAAATAAATAAATAAAATATAAATGAAAATAAAATACCAAACTTGCTCAAAGATTTGGGGGGAAATACCTAGCCCCCTGGTCAGGCAAGGATACAGGCAGTGGGCAATCAGGCTGGAGTCTCGCTTGTACTTCAGGCTTGGCCTCTAGACATTTTTTGTGAATTTGTGCTTTATGTTGTATGCCAAATGTAACACACACACACACACACAAATAAAAGACCTTGATTTGATTATATATATATATATATATATATATATATATATATATGAATTAAGCCAGCAGCATTTTTTCTTCTTTTTTTATTAATGATATAATTTAAGATTTTTACATGTGTATCCCAGTTTCCTCTCCTTTCCCCTCCAACTCTCCCTCCCACCCTCTTACCCTCTTTCCCCTGTGACATGCACCCTAGCCACCCTACCCTCCCATCCCTCCACCCTCATTCCACTTGTAAGGTTGTGGCTTTTTTATATTAACAACCCTTATTGAACCAAAATAAGGTCCACAATAGACTGAAATCTTACAAGGAAGTAGTTGAAAAATTCCAAAGACTCACTAGCTATCCCATTTCACACAGTCAGTGAATGGACATGCCGTGGTTTGGATTCAGGTCCAATTGCCTCCATCGTTGATTCCTGAAGTTTTATGCTTTTCTTGGATGGTCCTAGATTTTAAAACAATAAATGAACAAAATAACATTAGTAAGAACAATGCCATTTTTTTTTATTTTTAATAACTCCTTCAATTTCCAGGTTTAATTTTAATATTATTTGCATAATCCTTATCTATTTATTCAATCTTTAATTAAAACTAATTTGGAGTGAATTAATAGCATTCATTATTTCAGGATAAGAAAACTCTAAATCTGATTGAAAGCTAATTAACAGTGTGGTACAAATATAAAGTGTTAACACAGGAGAGTACATTTTAACAGCTAATGATACTGTACATACAGAAATGCTTTTGGGACTAACAGGAAGAGCCTGCTTTCCAGTGTTCTGCTCAAAGCCTCCTGAGGACTGGGAACTGTGTGCAGAGGATCCTGCCCTAGTGGACAAGACCAACCAGAGTCTTCCAGCAACCTGGTCCCACTTACACCCAATAAAGGAGTCCATATTGACCTTCTTGAACCCAGCTGAATAGAACCTTGGACCTGTACCCACCAGAAGTGGGGAAGACCCTACTATTATACACTGGAAGAAGGGATTGGGTAGACGAGAGTATAAGAACACAGATAAATGTGACACCACCAGAGCCTTGAGACTCCACACCAGCAAGACTTGAACATCCTAACATAAATTAAGCAGAAGAGAATGACCCTAAAGCAACATTATGACTATGGTAGAGACTCTCAAAGAGATAAGGAGAAAATCCCTTCAGAAAATGGGAGAAAAAAAAAAACAAAATTTTCAAGAAATGGAGGAAAAGTTAAACCAAAAATGGCAAGAAACAATTCAAATAGTGCTTGGCTTGTAAGCTGAAATAGAGAAAATAAAACAAAACAAACAAACAAACAAAAAGCAGTCTGATGGAATGCTGGAAACAGAAAAGCTAGGAAAAAATTCAGAAACTACAGATGCAACCATAAACAACCAAATACAAAAGAAAGAAGAGAGAATCTCAGGTGTTGAAGATTGAAGATATGCTAGGGTAGACCAGAAGATCCTGGATAGATATTCTATCAACACTTAAGAGATTATGGTTGCCAGCCCAGACTACAATAGCTAGCCAGGCTTTCAATCACTACAGATGCAGAAACCAAGATAGTCCATGACAAAACCAGATTTAAACAATACATACCCACTAATCCAGAAAGTTCTGGAAGAAAAACTCAAACCCAAGGGAGGCAACCACACCCACAATATCATAGGCAATATATAATCCCAATTTACCAACACACACATACACACACACACACACACACACACAAAGTAAATGAATGAATTAAAATGGGGAAAATCCACATACAATACCACCTCTACCAACAAATACAAAACAAACAAGAGTTAACAACCAATCTTCATTAATACCCATCAATATTGATGCTATTAACTCATCTATATTATGACACATTCTTCTGCTGCATACATAAATAAAAGCACCTTACCTTCAAAGACATAAGTTACCTCAGAGTTAATGGTTGGGCAAAGATTTTCCAATCAAATGGACCCAAGAAACTGGCTGGTGTGGTAATCCTAATAGCTAACTATTAGACTTTAAACTAAAATCAATCAAGAGACGATGAAAGTCACTTCTTATTCCTAAGAGGAGAAATTCATCAAGATGAAGTATTAATTCTAAACATCTATCCCACAAATACAAAGGCACCCACATTCATAAAAGAAACATTACTAAAACTCAAATCTTTTTTGTTTGTTTTTTTGTTTTTCTTATTTTTTTCTTATTGTACATATCAACCCTAGTTCCCTCTCCCTTGCATCTTGCCATTTCTCTCCATCCACTCTACAGGAAGGGTGCATCCTTTCAGGAGGCACCATCAAATTCGGTCAACTAGTTTGGAGTATGATATATACCCTCACTCCTGTCTCTAGGTTAAGGGAGTATCCCTCCATGGGAAATGAGCTCCCTAAGTCTTTACATTCACAAGGAATACATCCTGGTTCCACTTCAGAGGTCAAGTAGATTGGCCAAGCCTTCTAATTGAGAACCATATTCAGGGTATCTGGGGAAGTCCAATGCTGGTTTCCCAGCTCTCAGTTTGGTGGGGGTGTCTATGGGCTCCCCTAGTTCAGGTCTGCTGTCTCTGTGGGTTTCGGTAGCCTGGTCTTGACACCTTTTCTTATTATTCCTCAATCTCTGCAACTGGATTCTAGGAGTTCAGCTTAGTGTTTAGCTTCCAGTGTCTGCTTCTGTTTCCAACAGCTATTAGATGAAAGTTCCAGGATGGCATAGGTGTTGGTTATCAATCTCATTATCAGTGAAGGGCATTTAAGGTAGAATCTCCACTGTTGCTCAGATTGTTAGTTGGTGCCATCCTTATAGGTCTCTGATCATTTCTCTAGAGACAGTTTACTCTTCAAACCTATAATGGTTCCTTCAATTATAGTACTCTCTTTACTTGTTCTCCTCTATTCCTCCCCTGACTCAATCTTCCTGGTCCCTCATGGAGTGTGAACTGTGGGCTGATGATAGTTTGCTCTATGACTAAAATCCATATACAAGTGAGTACATACCATGTTCCTCTTTTTGTGATTGGGTTACCTCACTCAGAGTGGTTTCTTAAAGTTCCATACATTTGCCTATCAATTTCAAGATTCCATTGTTTTTTTCCAACTGATAAGTACTCCATTGTGTAATGCAATACATTTTCTTTATCCATTCTTCAGTTGAGGGACATCTAGGTTGCTTCCAGGTTCTTGCTATTATAAATAATGCTGCTATGAACATAGTTGAATAGATGTCTTTGTTGCAAGGAGGTGTATCATTTGGGTATATGCCTAAGAGTGCAATTTTAGGGTCCTCTGGTAGACTGATCTCCATTTTCCTGAGGAATTGCCATATTAATCTCCAAAATGGCTATACAATTTTGCACTGCCACCAGCAGTGGAAGAGTGTGCCCCTTTCTCCACATTCTCTCCATCATAAGTTGTCATTGGTGTTTCTAATTTTGTCATTGGTGTTTTTAATTCTAGACATTCTTAAAGAGTAAGATGGTATCTTACAGTGCTTTTCATTTGCATTTCTCTGATGGCTAAGGATGTTGAGCATTTTATTAATTGTCTTTCAGCTATTCTGGATTCCTCTAGTGTAAAATTATCTATTCAGTATTCAGTTCTGTACCCTAATTTTTAATTGGATTATTTGGTGTTTTGATGACTAGTTTATTGAGTTCTTTGTATATTTTGGAGATCAGCCCTCTGTCAGATGTGGGGTTGGTGAGAATCTTATCCTCACTCTGTGGGCTGTTTTTTGGTCTTGTCCACTGTGTCCTTTGCCCTACAGAAGCTTCTCAGTTTCAGGAAGTCCCATTTATTAATTGTCAATCTCAGTGTCTGTGCTACTAATGTTATGTTCAGGAAACAGTCTCCTATACCAATTTGTTCAAGAGTAGCACCTCTTTTAAGAGGCTCAGTGTGGCTAGATTTATGGTGAGGTCTATGATCCATTTGTACTTAAGTGTTTCGTACATGGCAATTATACATGAATGTATATCTGCAGTCTCCTACACACCATCATCTAATTGTGCCAGCACAATTTATTGAAGATGCTTTCCTTATTGCATTTAAAATTTTGCATAATTTTTAGCTGTTTTGTTAAAAATAAGGTGTTCATAGTTGTGTGTGTGCGTGTGTGTGTTAATATCAGGATTTTCTATTTGATTCCATTTGTGTACCTGTCTGTTTTTGTGCCAATACCAAGCTGTTTTCAGGACTATGGCTCTATAATAGAGCTTGATGTCAGGGATGGTTTTGCCTACTGAAGTTCCTTTATTGTAACTAAAACTCCTCAAATCTCACATAAAACCTCACATTTATAGTGGGAGATTTCAACACCCCACTCTCAACACTAGACAGGACCACCAGACAGAAGATTAACAAAGAAACCAAGGAAGTAACAGAAGTTATGACACAATTGGGTTCAATAGATATTTATAGAACATTCCATCTAAACACAAAAGAATATACCTTCATCTCAACACCACAAGGAACCTTTGCTAACATCACCCGTATACTCTGAAATATAGCAAAACTCAGTTGATACAAAACAAATTGTAATAACCCCTTGAATCTTATCAGACCACATTGTTTTAAAGTTAGAATTCACCAACAACACTAATTGCAGAAACCCTAAAAACTCATGGAAATTAAAGAATTCACAATTGCACCATTCCTGGGTCAAGGAAGAAATAAAGAAAGGAAGTAAAGACTTCCTAGAATTCAATAACAATGATGACACAACATCACCAAACTTATGGGGCACTTTGAAAGCAGTGCTAAGAGGAATTTCCATAGCACTAATTGCCCCTGTGAAGAAACTGGAAAATAGTCACACTAGAGAACAGCACAACTGAAAGCTATAGGACAAAAATGAAGCAAACTCACCCTGGAAAAGAAAACACCAGGAAATAATCAATTTGAAGGCTGAAACCAATCCAGGAGAATCTAGAAAAACAATACAAAAATCATTGGAACAAAGAGTTTGTTCTTTGAGAAAATCACCAAGATAACCATATCTTTACCCAAACTAACCAAGACAGGGAGATAACATGAAAATTACCAAAATAAGAAATGAAAAAGAGGACATAACCAAACAATGGCATTTAGAAAATCTCAGGCAAATGAATGGAATTAGAAGAAACCATCTTAAGTTAGGTAACCCAGTCAAAAAAGAAAAACACGGTATGCACTCACTGATATATGGATTTTAGGCATAGAGCAAAGGATTACCAAAGTACAAACCACTCCTCCAGAAGATAGAAAACAAGTAGGACATGAAGAGAACCATACATGGTCCCCTAGAGAATGGGAAAGGGACAAGATCTTCCAAGCAATTTGAGATCATGGGGGCAGAGAAGAGATATTTAGGAAGAAGAGGATGAAAGAGGTGGGCATGAGGGAGCAGGAAAATTGAGTCAGGGAAAAATAGAGAAGAGCAAGAAAAGAGGTAAAACAACGGAGGGAACCATCATAGGTTTTAAGAGAAATCTGGTACTAGGAAATGTCCTGAGAACTACAAGGATGGCATCAACTAATAATCTAAGCAATAGTGGAGAGGCTACTTTAATTGTCCTTCCCTGATAATGAGATTGATGACTACCTTATATGCCATACTAGAGCCTTAACCTAGTAGCTGATGGAAGGAGAAACAGAAACCCATATCTAAACTCTGAGCCAAACTCCTGGAATGGAGTTGAAGAAAGGGAAGAGTGATGAGCTAAGGGGTCAAGACCAAGCAGGAGAAACCCAAAAACTTGCTGACCTGAACAAGGGTGAGATCATGGACTGCAGTCTAGCATCTTGGAAACCAGCATAGGACCGACCCTCTGAATGTGGGTGTTAGTTAGGAGAACTAGGCAATCTATGAAGCTTCTGATAGTGTATCACTATCGATAGTATACAAATGGACTTTGGGAACCCATTCTACACAGAGGGATACACTTTCAGCCTAGACACATGGGGCAAGACCTAGGCCCTGCTCCAAACGATATGACGGAATTTGAAGACTCCCCATGGAGAGCATCACCCTGTCTGGGGAGTAGAAAGGGGATGAGATGGGGGTTGGTGGAGTGGCAGGGGAGAAATGGAGGGTAAGGGAACAGGAATTGACATTTAAAACCATCTTGTTTCAAATTTAAATAAAAAAGTCTACCAAAAAAAACATTAAAAACTAAATGCTTTTGGTGTTCGTGATAGGGCTAGATTATTATCTTGAATCAGGTAATGTAAGATCAAATTCTTAAACACATATTTTTCAGTGATAAACATTCTTCAATCTTTATAAAAATATCTCTATTCAGCTTAGTTATGATTCTGAATTTATTTAACCTTTGGCTTATCTGTCATTTCTGTCTTATTCACATTGTTTATTGTAAAAGTTCATATTGTTAATGTTTAAACTAGATTGTGGCATTCTCTGATGACATCACTGAAAGGATCCCACAAAGTGAAGTATCAATAAAACACATAGTCCATTTTAAAAATTTGCCAGCACTCTTTACAAGTAAGTTCTTGTATGTGTCCAAGCATTATCCAGTCATCCCTATAGGCTTAAAAATGGTAAATTTGTGCATGATCCTTTCAGCAACTGATCACAGCCCTCTACACAGTCTCATATTAAAGAAAAATCATGAGATTTACATTCATATTTTCCATTTATTGGTGCTTATTTCATGCTAAATTCATAGAATCCCTTATCTTCTCCCATTTTCTTTTGTTATTCTCTAAATTCCAAATCAAATAAATTTAAAACTTTAGGTTGTGAATTCTTATTTTAATATAGATACAAAATATTTGCCACTCAAATTTTCATAAAATAATCAAAGGATAATAACAACAAATAAGGGCCTGGAGAGGTGACTAAATGGTAAATTCATTTGCTACAGTTCTAGAAGGTTTAATTCCCAACACTCACATTATGTTGCTCAGAATAACCTTTAACCTTAAATCCAGGACATCTTCTAGCTTTCAAAGACACTGTGTGCAAATACAGATACACAAAAAGACAATAATAAACACAATGTTTTTATTTTTTTATTTTTTTCAAATATTAAATCTTCAGGGCTGGAGGGATGGCTCCACAGTTAAGTGCACTGTCTTCTGTCACAGAGGTCCTGAGTTCAATTCCCAGGATCCACATGGTGACTCAAAACTATGTGTAATAGGATATAATGGCCTCTTTTGTTGTGCAGGTATACGTACGAAGCACTCAAACATAAAATATAAATAAATAAAAATTTAGAAAAAAATTAAATCTTAGAAATAACTATAACAGAAGTGTAACTGAGATGACTATTGGATACATGTTTTCCTTTATAAAACACATTTACCTTTAACAGACTTTCTGCCTGTAAGATTCTTCATAATAAAATTTTTGTGTATAATCATACTCATGAATGTGCCCAATCTCATCTTTGCATTGAACTTTTTATACTTTTTCTATGCATTGAACTATTTATACTTCAGACTCCACTGAGAGTGTTAATGGCTCTCTCCACTACAATAAAAGATGGATGCAATGAAGAAATTATCTTACATCAGCAGTTAGCAGTCAGGGTAGTGGGAACAAAAAAGAGGAAGTCTGTGCTTTTTCTGTGTGTGGAAGCAGTAGTCCATCTAGGGTTTTATTTGTAGTGTCTCTTTTAAGGACCAATGTACCTTGATAAAGTTTGATATCTACTATCATGTTACTATCTGTGTGTCTATAGTTCTGCTCAACAACTACACAATTGTGGTCCATACCTAACTTTTATGTATGCATGCCTTTGTTGTTGTTGTTGTTGTTCTTTTTTATTTTGCATTTAAACAGGATCTTGCTGCTGAGCTTAGTCAGATCTGTGGCAAATTGTGATCCCCCCGCCTCTGCATCCAGATAATAAAATACCAAAAGTATTCAATGATCCTCAGTTATTAGTCAATTTATCATCATTATAGAAGACAGAAACTATCTTAGAAGGAATAAAAAATTCATAGTTTGACTAAAAAACACACAACAAAATTAACATTAAAATCCAAGTTCTGTTTTTTTCTAAATCAAGTATTTTTTATACTCAGCTAACATATTTAATACTCAGTTAACTGTTGACACACACTCTTCCTAAATCACCCACAGCCTTTAATATGTTATTATGATAAATAATTAATAGGTACTTTCAATTTTGATCTACTTAATGACATTGTGAATATTGGTTTTTAACTGTATAATGGTGCATGTGAGTTCTGTTATCTATGGATGCTAGAATTGACTATGAGTCTCTTTGGTGCTGGAGCTGAACTGTAGCCCTCCTGATGGGAGGAAAGGAAACTGACCTTGGGGCCACTGCAAGAGCAGTATATAAACTTAACTTTGGAACCATCCCTAAATACTTAATTATTTTTTAATATATACATCTGGGGAGTTAGAGAAAGTACAAGCTAATGCTTATTTTCATTCCTGCTATATATACCAGGCAAGAACATAGTTAAAGTAGTATAATACCAAGTAATTTTAGAATTATCTCAGTAAATTCAGATTTTAAGTTATACATTTGAGATGTTTTAAATGAAGTAATGTATTATGAATTTCTTTCAAATTATATTTCATGGTTTAATAGTGTCATGTTCAAAAAATATTTGTTTTTATCAGACCCAAAACTAGTGAATTTCTACCACTGAAATTTTTGTTTATATTTAAGAGGTTTTTTTTTTAAATTTACTGAACATATGCTGGCATTTTGGCACAAGTGTGGCTACCTGCAGTATGAATATTTTTATTTCTCTGAATTTGAATTGATGCCCAAGTCAGTTGAAGTTGTCTGTTATACTTTAGACAACCATCTATTGATCTACTCTGAACTCTTCAGACAGCACAGAGATTAGTTATGCTTCAATGTAGGCTACCAATTAACCTCGTTTAATAAATGCTTCCAAATTGCTGAACTGTCCAAGCTTGCAGAACACATCTTGTGTCAAAGAGCCGTCTGCATTGGCCAGTATTCCTAAGCTGGATTTAAGAGTTCTTGACCAAGAACTTATCAAATGTTGAAATGATTTCAACTATGTCATATGTTTATAAAGTATACTTTCAATGTGTTGAAAAACTTAGTAATTTATTGTGCCCTCCTTCTACTACTTCACACACATAGCAATGAGGTTAATTTTTCAGTCCCCTGTTTCACTAGAAATGCAGTGCAAGTGTAACTGGAGATGTTGTAATGAACACTATTTTGATGGATACATGCACAGTGAAAAATCAACATTACACTAATGATAACATTTATGCATGTATCCATTTGGTTGCCATTTTTGGTAGTATAAAATATAGAAAGATTATGATGTCTTTTCATTAATTTTGAGATAAGGCCTAGTTTATTTTTAAACACTCTATAAGCATTATGATAGCTTAAAAATTCTATTATTTACTGAGTTTTTATTTTAGCTAAATTCAAAAGTATACATGTAAATATATAAACCTATACTTATAAATAGATCTAATTATGGTTTTGTTTTACATGAAAATGGCACTTGTCAAAATTATCAAAACAATTATATAATTTTCTGTTTTAAATGATGTCAATAATTATGATACTAATGTCACCTGTATGCTCATAGATTATGTCAAAATTGAACTACCATTTGTGATTGTTATTTTTATTGACTCAGTTTCACACAGGAGAAGGTAGGTTAGTGATGTAATATTTCCAGCCTTAGATATATTGTGATTTTTATATAACATTAATATATACATGTATATATGTATGTTTTTTGCAGTGTTCTTAGAATTGCAATTAGAACCTCATGTAGATAATTTGTAGTTGACTGGGGTATATGTTCCTGCCATAAGCAGTCTTAACCAAGGGCCACTATCAGATACATATGAAGTAAAAATTAATGTAAATATTATAATTATAAATTTGGAAATCTAGTCTCTCTACCAAGTGAGCATTAATTATTTTTAAAGCAGAGAGAAAGATCAACAATACTGCCAAAGGTATTTTTCTAGTGAATAATAGGGAACTTTGAAATATTTTCACCGAGACCTGATATTTAGATTCATCCTGAACACATGTACTGAGCAGATGGCAATATGAATCTGTTACTATTTCTCCCACTGAACTGCCCTGAATTTTAAGAAATAATATACTTTAAAGAATTACACAATCTTTTAAGAAAATGAATTTTTATTTTCAAAATTTGTTACTGGATATGAATAATGTTTTATTATTTGTTGCTGTATATATATTGCAAATTATTTTTAAGAAAATAATTTTAAAAGAAACTTTAAAATTATTGTATCTTCAACTTCATTATGGTATGGTTTGTTAAGTAACTGATAGCAGAGAGTCTCAATGTAATTCTCACTATGACATGGAATTTTAGAAACATGTTTATGTGCTCCTTGAGCACAAACAAGACACAAATGTATAAATAATTCTCCTGATCTGTGATTTCTCCTCAATTTAATGTCCTTTCTTTGTCTAAGTTCCTTAAAATCCCATTTAAATTAAACAGAAGACCAAAGATAAACTTGTGATTTAAAGTAAACTTCTTAGGATTTATTCAGAATATCAAAATAAAGTTCTGTTCATAAAAAATAATCAATACTTGTTATATTTCCAAAATGGTTCTCAAAAATGGATCTTAGGAAATATTCCTAAAATATGAGAAAGATACTACAAATACTAGATATTGAAGACTGTATATTTCTTTGTTAGAAAACTGCAAATTGAATATCCAAGTAACGTTAACATTGTGGCATTTTTTTTGCATTTCCACATATGCATATACTTCTTATGACAAATTGTGTGAATATAAAATGAGAAATATATTTCACAAATTTGTATGAATAGCACAATGCAAATAGATAGAGAAGCCTAAAATCATATCTTAGGGAATTTCATCTTGTGTTATGAGTTAAATATGTCTATAAAAATTAAACTTTCTCAGAGCTGTTAAGATAGTCAAAGATGTATAACATTGAACTATTTCATAAAATGTTTTGAAAGAAAAAAAACTAAACATAAAGAATATAAGGGTTAAAAACTAACTCCAGTAAATGAATGTATAAATGTACTTAGTCTATCTCTTCTGTTGGAGACAGACCATCCTGTGTGTTTAACTTTCCTGGGTTACCTCTTGCTTATCTGTTATTAGATGAACCTTTGTGCTCCCACAACAAGTGGATTTGACTAAAATACAATATATGCATGGAATTCTCTCAACAGTACAAGAAAAACAAAATGAGAAAAAGGTAAAAGAATGGAGCATGAATCAGTTGCTTGTGCTTATCTTAGTATGCTTTTGCTATGAAGAAGCATCATAATCATAGCAATGCTTATAAAGAAAAATATTTAATTGGGGTTGGCTTACAATTTCTGAAGTTTTGTCCATTATCATCATGGCAGGGATAATAGTATCACACATGCAGACATGGGCCAGGAAATGTGCTGAGAGATTTACATCCTAACCCTCATCAATGGGCAAAGAGGGCCAGTTGGTCCCAGTATGAGCTTTTGAATTCCCAAGCCCATCCCACTGACACACCTCCTCAGGGGCATACTTCCTAATCCTTACAAACTGTTCACCAACCAAGGAGTAAAGATTCTAATATATGAGCCTATCAGAGGTGTTCTCATTCTTACTATTACAGGCATAATGGGGTATGCTTGTGTGTGTGTGTGTGTGTGTGTGTGTGTGTGTGTGTGTGTGTGTGTGTGCAAGAAAGGAGGGGACATCCAAATTACTAACTTACTTCATACTACTATTTCCAAAAGACTCTACTTTGGCTTATCTTCTTAACATAACGTAGGACAAATCACATTTCTGTGATATGAATGCTAACAAGTGCTCCAGGCATCTCAAATAAAATATTCTAAATTAAAATCTCAGGAAGGGAGCTCATCTCCTGTTTTCCCATAAGCAGACAGACACTCTTCTGTATTCCACACTGGCATTTCACATTTTAATTTTAATATGTATAAAACTTTGCTTTCCTCCGACATCCCCACAGAGCTGTTAAAGAGAAGCAGGGATAAAATTGCAAGTAGGTTATAGGATCTCAGTCCCGATGTGTTTGGAGAAAGCATGGTAAAAAAGCAGAGTGCCAAGAAAACAAGCAGGGATGCAGAAAAGGAGACGACACATTGTTAATGGTGTGGTTCTAAGTCTTTGTTCATGATCACATTTATTTTCAAATAAAGGAATAGAAGAGGAAGAACCATTTATCTTTAAGTCATTATGAAAGGAAAATTTATAAAGTAACACATTTTCTCCATTCTAAATGTTTCATTTTTCTTGGCATTTTACACAAAACATTATGAAGCATCTAAGTGAATCAGGTTATGAGAAAAATGAGATGTTGTAGTAGTACATAAAAGGATAAAGCACAGAAAGTACCAAAATGGTGTTTTGTAAGTCCTTGCTTTTACAGGTAACCAGTCTCAAAATACACAAAAATATCCTCTTCTCATATTTTTATACAATAAAATAATAGCAGTATAGTTTGGAATTTTAAAAATTAAAATAAAATCCATGTGTTCTGAAATGCATGTTTTCTGTAACTCCAGAAGAGCAAGCCCCATTTTTGTTAACATAGCCTCTTGTAGAGGCAGAATGCACTTACATATTATATATATATATATATATATATATATATATATATATATATGTTAATATTTTAGTGCTCCCACAACAAGTGGATTTGACTAAAATACAATCTATGCATGGAATTCTCTCAACAGTACAAGACATATATATATATATATATATATATATATGTTAATATTTTAGTTTTGTAAAATTAAGGAAAATGTAATAAATCTTAAAAGTTTCACAATGTATCTGATAACTGGAGGATAATATATTGCTAAAATAAAATGATTCTGACTGAAGAAGTTGGACGTATTTAACTATATAAATAAGAATTTGGTTTTCTGTAGGTCTTTAGGGGATCATGTTTCAAAGTCTCCAGATATCTTCCAGAAGTGTATACAATACAAACAAAAATTGGTGAATTTTATTCTTTCAATTATGAAATCTTACAGCCATGGGAAGATAGTCTCTACCATTCATTAAGGAAGCCACTGAGCTAGGACTCTTAAATGATAGACAACCCATAGTTCAGCACCAAAACTTTTCTAAGCAGTATATACTGAATTTGTGTTTCTGCATGAATTTCCATTTAAAATAGAAATGAGAGCACTGATTTAAATGTAGTAATCAAATCTCAAATTAATATCTACCTGACTAAAGATCTAGAAAGAAAACTGAAACTTAATAAGATCATAGATTAATGGAAGTAACCTAAACATGAATAAATGGATGCAATGTCTTCATTTATTTTTAAATTGCTGAATCAGTTAATTTCAAAAGGGTGATTTAAAATAGCCATATTTTTAAATTTTAACCTTTTAATTTTTATATATAGACTATATTACAGCAATATGTTCTTTTGTTTCATCCTGTCTTCAAATTCATGAAATTCATGTTCTCTCTCAATCTCTCTCTCTCTCTCTCTCTCTCTCTCTCTCTCTCTCTCTCTCTCTCTCTCTCTCCACATACACACACAACACACACACACACACGCATACACGCACACACACACTCATACATACATGTATACAAATGGTTAGGATATATAACCACACACTGCATTTTTAAGTCCTGTGTTTCTGAAGTCACAAGTCCAGGTGCAGTATAACAGGCTGGTGTAGGTTTGGAAGTTGTACAAAGAAGATAATGTTCACACACTCAATCTAGTTGTTGGTAGAATTCATTTCCTTGCAGCTGTTCTATGAGACTGGTTTTATTCTGATACCAGAGGCTGTTTTTTATTTTCTGCCAAATGGAATTCTTAAACTCCAACAAGGCAGCAGCTAACATTTATGAGACAAGTAGTATCTCTGATGTTTGGTTGTTAAGAGACTAACATGTATTTTAACAGGATGAGAGATTTAACATCCCATCACCTTTGTCAAATAGAAGTTAGTAAAAAGTCAAAATTCAACTCAAAAGGAGATTACCAAAAGGGATGGAAATCATTATCTATCCTGCTAAGTTACCTTCACCTTTTCTTAAAGTCACAGAAGGAAAGGGAAAACCTTGAAAAAAGCACAGATGTCTTAGCAAGACACACCACTCTCTCCTCCAATTCTCTGCTTATATTCAAGTTCCCAGTTGTTCCTGTGGCTCTCAGACTTTACAATGTGTGGTAATTGAAAATTATTTTCATACTTCTTTTGGAGTAGAAGAAAAGAACAAAACCCAGAGAGAGAGAGAGAGAGAGAGAGAGAGAGAGAGAGAGAGAGAGAGAGAGAGAGAGAAGAATTCAATGGATCGTCAAAAATGTTGCTCAACTTATTTTGCTCCAATTATTTTAAAAGGCACCCTGAATTCATAAAAGAATTTGATAGATTACTAATGTAAAAAAAACATTTAAATGTAATTGGAATTAGGCATTTGAATTCCACAAACATTATATTTTATGGGAACTCAAAAATCATTAACTATAAATGTTAGCCACCCATCTACTTTTAAGTTGCGGTGGTACTGAAGATGTCATTTCCCATCTTAGAAAACTAATAGCTTGGATTAGAAATCTAATAACATTTATTTCAAATGAGGGATCCTTTCATTGTTTTAAAACTATTAGTTTATCAATAAAATGAACGATGCACAAAGTTAAATGTTTGTTTGAAAATTAAGTAAGGTCTACTATTGTAAAATTATATTCTTAAGGGAGGATAATTTTCATTTCTAATACATAAAAAGCAAAATTATTGTAGGTTTATAGAGAAATCTGGCAATAGGGAAATATTTAGCGATCCACAAAATGACTCCAACTAAAAATGTAAGTCATAGTGGAGAGGCTACCTTAAATGCCCTTCCCGATAATGACATTGATGACTACTTTACATGCCATTATAGACCCCTCATCCAGTAGCTGAAGGAAACAGAAGCAGACACCCACAGCTAAGAACTGAGCCAAACTCCTGGAATCCGGTTTTAGAGAGGGAGGAGGGATGAACAAAGGGGTCAAGACCAGGCTGGAGAAACCCACAGAATCTGCTGACCTGACCAAATGAGAGTATAGGGACCCAGTCATAAAGCTGGAGAAACAGTATTGAACTGAACCAAGCCCTCTGAATATGGGTGTCAGCAAGGAGGCCTGGGCAGTCTATGGGACCACTGACAGTGAAACCAGTATTTATCCCTAGTGCACAAATTGACTTTGGGAGCCTATTCCCCATGGAGTCATACTCTCTCAGCCAAGATACATGGAGGAGGGTCTATGCCCTCTTCCACATAATGTGACAGACTTTGATGATCATCCTCTCTGGGAAATGGATGGGAGGTAGGATGGGGGGAGTTGGTGGGGAGAATTGGAGTTTGGGAGGAAGTGAGAATTGGGATTAATATGTAAAATAAGATTGTTTCTAAATAAAAAAAATAAATTAAGCGAAAGAAAAAAAGTAAAGCAAAACCACATTAGTGCTATTTTTCAACTTAAATTTTCCATAATTGTATAGATAAAAACTGACGTGGAGGCTGTGCCCTGTACTGGCAGAGTTCTCATGAAATGAGCATCACAACTGATATCAATGTATGTATTAACAGAACCTGGATAAAATCATAATAATGATGAGACTTTACAACAAACCCAAAGCCCTATTTTCCATATCATATTCAGAGATAAAACTTTTCAGAAATAATAAAAAATGTTTCTATGCTTATAATTTGTTTGTACACATGAACTGAAACATTCTTGTTAGGTTGTAATATTAGAGGAATAGTATCATTTCTAGATGGTCACCTCTTATATCCAATAATATAATAATTCATTGAACCACATGAGAAATATTCACATTTATCTTTGAAGTACTAAAATACTGTTTATAATTGTATAAGGCAAAGCAATTAAAATATTTTAAGTGTGCGTAGTTCTTTATATCCACAACCTTTCTGTATGCTCATATTAAAATTCTTGAAACTTTTGCAGATATTGTTAACAGCAATCTGAAAGCTTTGGCCAACTCAGCTTCCTTCCAGATTTATCCTTTATAGCCCCTTTTCTCTTAGTCTCTGATAATTTTTCTGCTATTACCCATTTGGAAATATTCCTGAAAATAAAATCTTAAGAGGTATGGTTTAAAGTAATGGAAATTTTCTTTGAGTATGATACCTCATCCCTTTTAAATCCCTTAAAACCTATTTGCTGTTTTCTGTCAACTGTGTTTTGCCTGAAAGGAAGAAAGTAATTACTATGAACAGGATTAGATTAGTTTTGGAAATGTTTTCATGGAACCCCTGTAAGCATTTTAGTTGACTTTGAAACTAAAGCTAAAATAAATGAGCTTTATTTCCCTTCTCGATTATGTAGCGCTCTTGCTCCCAGATAGTTTTGACACAGTGACTGTTGTTGCTTACAAGGATATTGGATTTTCACTGGGCACCAGATTATAACATTCTCTCTGAACCATGTTACTTTCATAGATGATTTGCACTACTGTAAAATCATTAAGGGCATTCATTAAACATGTCACTCTTTCAGAGGATCAATATTTCTGAAATAAAAGGCATAGCTGTTTGCATTTAATTTCAATCATGTTTTCTTTTAGGCTTTTTGTATTTTGTTTTAAATGTGCTAGAGTAGCTTGTTGGATAATGAGATGGCACTGTGCATAATGAGGTACTGTTTACTGTTATTCCTGGCAATGAACCATATAAAGACAAGGTTTGTTAATACAAGTACATACATGAGATGCTTCTTCACATCCAGGCAGGGCCTGTTTGAGAATTTGAAGGAAAATATTTTCCCCTTATTTAGTCTGCAGGCAGCTTAGTATGTTTCCAGCCTTACTTTCTAAGGGACTGAACCTATGTCCACTGATTCTTCTTTCCATTCTTGCAATCCCAACCACATAGAAGCACAAGGCAGAGAAAGGTAATTTTTTATGTTAAGTTAAAAAAATAGTGGAAGCCAACTTAAGACAGCTTAATTCAATCCACCATGAACTGAGCTTACCCTATATTAGAACAACCCAGGGTTTTTCAGTTAAAAAGCTTTCCTAGTAACTAACCACTTCAAGATTTTCACGTTACCTTTTCCAAGCAGTATAGTTTGCTTGTGACTAGAGCTTTATGGCATATGTTTTTTTTTTTAAATCTATTAGAAGCAATACAAATGACTAGAACTCAAAAATATTGCAATATAAATATATTCAATTTATCTTCCCAATTATTAATTGATTACATACTAACCACTTTATCTCAATCAAATGAATTTCTTCTTCATTTGAATCTATAGAACAGCAGGCATAAGAAAAGTTATGGAGAAATGGGCTACCGTGGGTTTAGACTCAAAAGGAGGTTGCACACACAATATAAGCATCTCTTCCATTTAAATTGAAATCCTCAAGAAAACCTAAAATTCTAGTATAATAACTTATAAGAGAATCTAATAGAGTAGCAATAAAAATACCCTGATTATTGTTATTTTTTGCCAGGTGAGAAAATAAATAGGGGAAAATAGAATTCTATGATCTCAGATATTGTGATATTTGTAAATATATGATTTGGGAAAAGAAATAAGACTGGGCAATGGGTTTGTTGGCAAAATGATTATGACACAAGAATGAAGACCTGGTTTCAAATCCCTAGAACCCATCCAAAGAACTGAATCTTCCAGGAAAACAACTGTAATTGCAATGTTACAGAGAAAACACAAGAATATCCCGTGTACTTTCTGGCCAGTCACTCTATCTTAAAGATCAAGCTCTATGTTCAATGAGAAATATAGTTTTATAAAGTAAAGTGGAGACCTATAAAGGAGGACACCTAATTTCAGAACACCTAATAGTAACCCCATTGTATTAAGGTTATTAAGAAAAATTCCCCCATGTGAATACACAAACACACAGAGAGAGAGAGAGAGAGAGAGAGAGAGAGAGAGAGAGAGAGAGAGAGAGAGAGAGAGAGAGAGAGGACAGGATAGAGAAATATCAAACCTGGTACCTGGTATTGAGCCTGGACCTGAAGTATTTAGAATACGCTATAGACTGAAGGCACATATTTCCTAAGATGCATTATATATGTACATTTTTATAATGATAATACTGTTATTACCATAAACATATCTGCAAATACAAATATTCAAGTTTTGTACTCAATCCAATGCCACTAGAGGCACATTTTATATAGTAGAGTGATTTCATTGTTCAAAATTTCCTGTGAAATATTTTGAAAGACGTAGAACTTTAGTTAACTTAATTCTTAAACAAATATGTGGATCAGATGCAAGTTTAAATGCTTTTCCCTCTAAACTTCTGTACACTTGGGGAAAAATAAAGATAAGGAGAGAAGAAATGCATTATTGTTTCCTTTTCAGCAATTAGCTTTGTTTTTATTCCATTTAATGAGGTAAATAAATAACTCTAAGATTTTGTACATGCCATGAAAAGCTTATTATTAATATCATCCAGAATATCACTTGATATAATAATTATCTTCTATACATGTAAAAATATTATGTAATCTCCTGAAATACACTATTTATTTTAAACTATTCACACTAAGGAAGCAAAGACAACAAACACCTCACCATTAATTATCAAACAATGTTTCTGATAGGTATTATGTCGTAACAATTACACATGTGTTTAGGATTTTGATGGGATGTACGACCCTTATTATCAGGGGTGAAAATAAGTAAGAGAATGCCTTTTCCTCCAATTAAAAATATTTATACTTTTCAAATATGAAATTGTCACTATTATAGTAATTAATAATAAATAATTACTATATTTCTATTTCTAAATTACAATTATTTTAGATCTTGAAAATATTAAAGTATTTGAACTTTAAAAAGTACATAAAATGTGGGATAAGGAAAGATGAATGCTTTACTATAGCAAATAAAAAAACTGATGCTACATAGAATAAAAAGTACCAAAAAATATAACACACCAAGACATTGTAAGTTAATATTAATATGCTACTTTATTTATTATATGATGAATGTGCCCTCGCTTCCCTTGTAGATCACAGGCCCTAGAGGAAAATTTAGCATTATTATTCAGCTAAATGGGTAAATATTAAGCTGATTTCTAATGGGTTACCCTTAATACTCACATTTTAGTGCCTCACCAGGAGGCATAAAATCTCACTCTTGGGAGAGTATCTACTAACAAGAAAGAAAGATTCTGGTTTATGTGAATTTGTGGCCCCAGCACACAAACGAAACTTTGATGTTTTTATCTTCTTTGTTTTTTTTTGCTTTTTTTTTTTTTTAAGAGAAAACAAATTTGGGAGAGGAAGAAAAGGGTGTGGATCTAGAAGGAGCTGGGAAAAGGGAATTTGAACATGATCAATGTAAATTATATGAACTTCTCAAGGGATTAGTTAAAAATGAGGGGAAAAAGCTATAAACAACATTGGAGTTTTTTTCCTGAAAAACAGCATCCCTGCTCTCTCTCTCTTTCTCCCTCTCCTTCTCTCCCTTTCTTTCTTTCTCTCTCTCCCCCTCCCTCTCTCCCTCACTCCCTCTCCTCCTTCCTCCATTCCTCCTTCTCTTTCTCACTCTTCCCCCTTCTCTCTTTCTGGCAACATGATTACTTGCTATACTACTCAGTATTAAATTCATTATCCTCCATCATCAACCCTCCAGATGCTATAATTATTAGTCTTATAGCCACCCTATTCACCAGCAGTCTCAATTTTAACTGGTATCTATGTCACTTCTTTGGCTAAATTATCAAACTATATTATAGAAACAATAAAAGAGTTATTTCCTGATTCCCAAATGTATGTAAGACAACAATAAAGTTTATCATCAGTACTCTGGACAGTTTTGACTGCACTTTGGGATCACAAAGAAAGGAAAATGAAATAACTAGCCTTCATCAGAGTCTTGTTTTCAGAGATAAAAAAATTTTCTTTGATGTCCTTTAAATATAAAAATATATGGAAATAAAATATTTCACAGCTTTCCACTCTATTTTGTGCATGTAATTTCTAATTGCAGATTTCTATATAATTGTATTTTGACTATTAGTAATTTATATACTTCATATAATTATGAGACTGATTTGATCAATCCATTTTGCCTCCTTTTCATTTCCAGTCACATAGGTAATATTTATTTTTTGTTTTATTTGCAAGCTCACAGCATGTTTTAACAGAAATTCAATTTCACACTTGTGTTTTTCACAATTGTAAAATTTTGATTTGGTGCAGTAGCTTCAGGTACTATTTTTCTCAACTCAAAATTTTAAATTTCACCATGGCAAAGTTTATGTTCTGTTTTTTATGTTTGAATGTTTTGATTTGAGCAACATATGCTATAAATTGATGATTAACTATTGTATTAGTGTTTAAATAAAAAAGGACAATTGGATGATTGTTAAAACATATTTAAGTTATATAACACAATGAAATTGCTTCATTTGTTTCAAGGCTTTTTCAAGACACCTCCAAATGGCTCTTTAAATATACCCCGTAATTGCCTATAATAGCTTCTGTAACAGCTTCATATTTTACATAAAACCAAGGCAATGCATTTAACTTTTCACCTGAATATGAAATTCAGATATTGTAAATGTTTACAAGCATTATATTTGTGTTTACCAGACTTGCATATTGTCTTTGACCACAGAAAACTTTAAACAAACAAACAAAAACATTTAATTAGAGGTTTATTCTATTGTCCATCAGGGCAGCACAAAGACATGCACATTAACTGAGAGTTCTACATCTGGATCTGGAGACAGTAGAAAAGGAGAGAGACACTGGTCCTAGCCTGGGCATCTGACATCCTAAATCCCACCCTAGGGGCAAACATTTTCCAACAAGGACACACCTATTTCAACAGGTCTGTACCTCCTAAACCCTCGCATGAAGTACTATTCCCTGTTGAGTAAGCATTCAAATACAAATAGCCTATTGGTGCCGTTCTTATTAAACCATCACAGACATTTATTCCTACATATAAAATATATCAAATATATATAAAATACAAGTAAGAGAGTGACTGAGTCATAATTATATGCATTTTAATTTTAGAAAGGTACAGAAAATTGCAAAATGTCTTGCCAAACTATTTTAGTAGTATGTAGTGTAACTTCATCAATGTGTTTTGAAAATGTTTTTATGTGTTTTCCTAGAATTATTATAAAACATGTTCCACACACATTCCTTTGCTTTTTATAAAAACACATGAAAATGTCTTAAAATGTGTTTAATTGGCAATTCATCATTTCTGGTGAAGAAGAGCATGCTTTTATGGTTGCTTGCTTTGTGAATTCATTTATGGCACCTTTACTTGTTCTTATGAACTTAACATTTCCTCACTTGACTTTTGGTTTTTCTGCTTCTTGTTTCTATTGCTACAATGAAACAAAGTGAACAAAAGGCCAATTGTAGAGAAAAGGGATTCTTTGGCTTACAGTTCCATATTACTGTCTTATCATTGACTAGACAGGAGCTGATGCAGAGGCCTTGGGGATGTACTTATTGGCTTGCCCCTCCTGGCTTGTTTACCCTTATTTCTTATAAAACCCAGGACCACCAGCTAAGAGATAGTACTGCCCACAATGGCTTGAGCCCTCCCACATTGATCACTGATTAAGAAAACACCTTACAGTCAATTCAGATGAAGGCATTCTCTTCATTGAGGGTCTCTCTTCTCTGATGATTCTAACTAGTACAAGTTTCGCATAAACTAGCCAGGACATCCATGTGAATTACATGAAATTTCCTTAGTTCCTTGTTTCTTGTTAACCCCATAATGGCTCCCTTTATCAAGGTTTCTCTTTCTTTCTGTCTTTCCCACAAATCTACATTCTGATCTACTCCTGCCTGACCTTCTCCCTTCCTCTCTCTCTTACCTCTTGTTGAGCCTCGGCAGTCTGTGGGCCCCGCCTCTGATGGGCGGGACGTGTAATCACTACGTCAGACCTTACCTGGCTGGGCGGAGACTGGGTTACGCAGCCCCCCCTACCCAAGCTACCTGGCCGCAGAGACTGGGATACGCATGCGCAAGCCCCCTTAAAAGCAAGCGCCCCACACCCCACTCTCTCTCTCTCTCCCCGCTTTCGGTTGGCCACCAGCTACCCCCTCTTTCCTCTCCCTCTCTCAATAAACTCCACGTGGGCGCTCAATCTCGTGTTTGTGTTTCTTAGGCCATAGCAGCTGCAAAACAACAACATTGGTGCCGAAACCCGGGATCGAACCAGGGGCGCTCAATCTCGTGTTTGTGTTTCTTAGGTCACAGCAGCTGTATCAAAAGAACAACATTGGTGCCGTGACTCGGATCAGGCTCTCCTCAAGGACTCCGCGGCTGCCTGCTAGTGGCCTGATTTTGAACCAGAGGCCCGCTTCCATCCACCCGTTCGCTGGAAATACCATCCCACACCGGCTTCAATTTGGTAAAGTACTCTTTTCATTGTAACTTGTTTCCCTAGGGTCTGGGACATTTCCCACTGGTGAGTTAAGATTCCGGCTTCAAGCCTTCCTGCCTTAGGACTGCTGAGTCCTTATCGGGCACTTTGCCCTTGGCCACATACTTGGGCTGATGAGTTCCAAAAATGATTGGCCAGTTTTTACTTCACCCATGGGAAATAAACCAGCCTACCCTACAAAATAAGTCAAATTGGCCAAAATTACTGCCAGCGAACAGGTAGATGGAAGGAGTTACCCTATGCCCAAGCTTTTTTCTACCTCTCTGCTACACAATCTCTTTTCCTAAACTTGTTTTTGTTCTCTTCCTGCCGCTCTAAAACTCTCCTGCCCGCCACAGTTGCAGCCCATCTCAGTAGTGAGAGGGGCTGAGGTAGCATCTACTCAAGATACTCTGAGAGTTTTTCATTTTTCCCCACGAATGAGGCTTGTGGATTTTGTGCTGGGCCTAGCACCACTCATGCTGACTGGTGCATTCGTTTCGTTTCTCAGACCCACGAGGGGTCTCTCGGGTTTTATACCCTAGCACTGCCCTTAGACTGGTACATACTTTGCTCAGACCTACGGTGGTCTCTTTGGAAGTTGTACCCCCTTGGACTCCGGTGTCCTTTTAGTTTCACAAAGCCGTCTGCCTCACTCGTGGAGAGAAAAAGCCAACAACATTATATCTCAAAACTTTGTAATTTCTGCCAGCTGTTGGGAAGGGATTTATGGAAGCCGCCATCTTGACCATGTGGCCTGCTAAGCCCTCCCCCTCCGTGGTTCTTTAATCTGCTACACCTGTAATTCATTTACCTGTTGCCTTTTATTCTTTGTCTCTAATTTCTTTTTTCACTATGTTATATCTGTACATGTAATTTAATTTTAACTTTATACAAAAATGAGCTAAACTCTACAACTTAAATTCAACTGTACTAAGTCAAATATTTCTAAATTATGTCTTTAAATGATGGTAAACATTTAAGGTTATAAATGTCTATTTCAAACTAACGAAATATTTATGCCACCCAGTCCTTCCTCTAAGCTGTTTATAAAGGTTAAGCCTCCATTATCAAAGGGAGATATTCTCTACCTCTTTGTCCTTTACAAGTGTATGTCTAACCTACTAAGTTAAAACCAGTTAGAGTAAGGCTGGATGGCTCTGAGTGTAACATCTCTCCACAGCCTCTCAGCTTGGATCCAGTTTTCCAGACAGGGATAAAGCCTTACCTAGCCACCTATATGCTTAAGGCAGGTAACTAAAGGCAAATTTTGTATACTAAGGTATACTAAACAGACAGCCCTCAAATGCTCAGAGATCTAGAGAATATGGCATTTAAAATGTTTCATTAAAAAGCTTTTATGACAGAGAGACAGGCCAGCTGCTGGCACCACCCATTTCCTCCAAGAAGATTGATGGACACCGAAGAAGCTCTACCCATAAAAGTGGAAATGCTAGCCACTGAGCAATCCTGCCTTTCATCTCAACTGCTGCAAAGGGCTCTAAGGACCGTGGAAAGGGCAGTGGAATCGACTTTCTCCACGTTGCTTGGGCCAACGGTAGGTAAGTCTTCCAAAAGCTCCTAATCCACAGGTCGTGTGCCATCAGCAGAAGGCAGATGTCCTTAAAGCCTCTAACCTCAACAACTGGAGGACCTTGGGGTGGCTGCCCATGCTGCCAGCTAGTGAGTCTCTGTTACTCTCTAATCATTCAGGTAGAATTTTATCCTTCTCAAGAACTCTGATGCTTTTGACGACTGGTAGTTTTGTCTGCTTAAAGGAGCAGCCACGGTTCCAACTATTTCAAAACATATTTCAGAAATGGATATTTTAAGGTTGCTACTGTTTATAGTCTTAACATTAATCAATAAAGTTTTAATGAGCTACTAATCCAATTCTGACAGAGTACTAAACACCATACTATGCCAGTATACGATCATAATTGTAACTATTAGCTCAAAATTAAGGTGCTTTTCATTGTGCTAAAAATCTGTCAGTTATATTTGTTAATTCTTTCAGCCAAACTATTTCTAACATGAGTATGCTGCTAATGTGTCTTAATATTTATGTTTTCACAAACTCAAAGGATTCTTTAAGTTCCAGGGAGCTGAAAAGGATCCATTCAAACAGGTCAGATTCACTCCAAATAAATTACTTCTTCCTGGCCTCGGGACTTCCTTCCCTTGTCCTGGGACCCCCCTTGGGAACTCCTCCCCCACCTTACATTTCTCCTATTTAAGTACTAAGACCTAAAAAGAAAAACCTAACCTTGTCCTCTGCTCTGCTAACATCTCGCCAGGTCTCAGAGTTCCATACAGTCAGGACTGCGATGAAACAACCAGCTACCAGGACGTGGCAGCACCCCAGCTTTCTCAGATTCCCCAAAGGATGATCAACTCCCCAAGTCAGCAGGAAGCAGTCTTTTGAGAACTCAACGCCCTTATTCCCTGACCTGCCATGCCCAACCCCCATTTTTTAATAACAACAAGAGGTGGGAATGTTAGAAACCTGCAGTCTCACCCTGTTGGGCCATGCCCAACCCCCACCTTTTTAATAGTAATAAGAGGTGGGAATGTTGAGCCTCGGCAGTCTGTGGGCCCCGCCTCTGATGGGCGGGACGTGTAATCACTACGTCAGACCTTACCTGGCTGGGCGGAGACTGGGTTACGCAGCCCCCCTACCCAAGCTACCTGGCCGCAGAGACTGGGATACGCATGCGCAAGCCCCCCTTAAAAGCAAGCGCCCCACACCCCACTCTCTCTCTCTCTCCCCGCTTTCGGTTGGCCACCAGCTACCCCCTCTTTCCTCTCCCCTCTCTCAATAAACTCCACGTGGGCGCTCAATCTCGTGTTTGTGTTTCTTAGGCCATAGCAGCTGCAAAACAACAACACCTCTCCCCACCCAACTCCCATGCTCCCAATTTGTTCAGGAGATCTTCTCTATTTACCCTTATGGGAGGGTTTCTTATTATGGTTCTCCCAGGGTCCTTTGATTTGTGTCTAGTAGCCACTTATGAGTGGGCACATACCATGTTTGTCTTTCTGTGTCCAGGTTACCTCACTGAGGATGGCTTCTGCTAGTTCCATCCATTACCTGAGAATTACAAGATGTCATTAGTTCCATTTTTTTAAAAAAATGAGACCCCAACTAAGAAGTTCCCAAATAGTGGAGAGGGTACCTTTAATTCCCTTCCCCTATAATGAGATTGATACCTTTTTTGAATGACATCATAGATCCTTCATCCAGTGGCTGACAAAAGCAGAAGCAGAGGTCCACAGCTAAGCATTGGGCTGAACTCCAAGACTCCAGTTGTAGAGAGGAAGGAGTGGTGAGCACAAGGGTCAAGGCTATTCTGGAGAAACCCAAAAAATCGCTGACCTGAGCAAATGGGAGCTCACTTACATCAGACTGACAGTTGGGGAACCTGTATAAGACCAAACTAGGTCTCTGGATGTGGGTGTCAGTTGGAGACTTAAGCAGTCTATGAGGCCACTGACAGTGAAACAAGTATTTAGTCCTAGTTCATGAAGTGAGTATTTGAAGCCTATTCTCTATTGAGGAATACCTTTCTTAGCCTAGGTCTTGGTCCTGCCTCAAATGAAGTGACAGTCTTTGATGATTCCTCATGGGAGGCCATCATTGAGTACTACTTTTAATCCTTGGAATCAAAATTTCCTAGAAAAAAACTCAAACCAAACAAAACTGCAAAATCAGGGAAAACAAAGCATCTCCCCTTTACCTAGTCATGTGAGTATATATATATATATATATATATATATATATATATATATATATATATATTTAAATTTGAAACAACATTGATTTTTACATCAATCCCATTTCCTGCACTCCCCCATCCTCCCCTGTTATCCCCCATCAACCCATCCCATCCCCTTTCTGCTCCCCAGGGAGGATGAGGCCTTCTATGGGGAGTCTTCAAAGTCTGTCATATCATTTGGAGCAGGGTAGAGGTCCTCCCCCATGTGTCTAGGCTGAGAGAGAGTATCTCTCTATGTGGAGTGGGATTCCAACGTTCATTCGTATACTAGAAATAAATACTGATCCACTACCAGAGGTGCCAAAGACTGCCTAGTCCTCCCAACTAACACCACATTCATGGAATCTGCATTGGTCCTATGCTGGTTTCCCAGCTATCAGACAGGGGTCCATGAACTCCCTCTTGATCAGGTCAGCATTTCTATGTGTTTATCCAGCCTGGTCTTGATCCCCTTGCTCATCACTCCTCACTGTCTGAAACTGGATTCAAAGAGTTCATCTCAGTGTTTAGTTGTGGGTGTCTGCTTCTGCTTCCTTAAGCTACTGGATGAAGGCTCTAGTATGGCATATAAGGTAATCATCGATCTCATTATCAGCAAAGGACATTAAAGGCAGCCTCTCCACTATTGATTCAACTGTTAGTTGGCATCATTGTTGTGGATCTTTGGACATTTCCCTAGTGCCAGATTTCTCTTAAAATGTATAATGGCTCCCCCTTTTATGGTATCTCTTTTTTTGCTATCCTCTATTTTTTCTGTGACTCAATCTTCCTGCTCAGTCATGCCCACTTCTCTCTTCCTCTTCTCCCTAAATTGCTCTTCCCTCCCTTGCAATGCCTATTATTCCAAAGCTGATGATTTGTTGAGTAACAAAAGACTTACCAACAGACAATAAAACTAAATGCTTTGTCAGTCTTTCAGAGAAGGGATCAATCTGGTCAGACATTGTCCTGTTCCTGTATATGATCTCTCTGTCACTTTCCAGTACTTATGTAACTGTGCTTCAGCAAGATCCCATCACAGTAAAAGAAAAATGATACTTCTGTTTTTAAACTGATTTTGATTGTGAAAGATCATAAATGGGAAAACCTCTAACTCTATCTATGGTGCATGAAAAAAATACTGTGAGGTTCCAGTTAACAAAGGGGTTTAGATGTTCTGTGTGTATGGTTAGTGAAGAAGAGCTTGGATTTAAAAAGAACTGATTTTATTTTTAACCCAAAGAGAGACAACATCACACATTGAATGAGAATTGTACAATAGGTTAAAACAAGGGATACATGGAGAAACAAAATAAACCAAGGTGAAGTGTAATGAATGCTTCTTGGGAAAAGTAGACTGGAGTAACCACTAATTGATTACAGGCCATATTGCAAGATCTATACCTCCCCAAGTTCAAAGGTCAGGCAAGTCTTGCCTGCCTTTAGGCTTAGACACCTTAAGAACTGGAAGGGTTGTGAATGAAAGATTGATTGTAGAGATGTGATGGACAGCTGAAATCACTGTGAACTGAGTGACTCCAGAATTAAGGAAGTGTTTGGATTACCCTAAGGCTTCAGCAAGAGAGGGGCACTGAAATTGATGGTGAAAATTAACATGATTTTACTTCAATTTCTAGCTAAAACAATATATGAATAACACCATCCCAGTCATTGCCTAAGAGAGCAATAACAGGACAATATAAGACCTGCTGTGGTCTTGCAGATGGAAGCAATCGCTCTCAAATGAGATTTGGGGACATTGGGAAAATAAAAACAAACACAGTGGCTGGCATCTGGGTGGGAGAACAGCCTGCAGGAAATGTAATTAAAAGTGTGACTGCAGTATTACATCCCTTCAGAGCCTTTTAGCAGGGCATGCTAAAAGGTCTGTTAGAAACTAAGGTTTCCATACCACCAGAGACAAGGTTACTACTGGCAGAGGTGTGTAGAGGGGTGAGGGCTGCGGAGGGCAGAACAGGGATGCTCTCAGACAGGAAAACTGCTACAGAAAGCTGAGTGAATCTAACATACAAGTAAGAGTCATAGCCATTTAATTCATTTGAATATCTGAGACCCACAGCCTTCTCTCTATCTGCACAGACAGCTAGAAACATTAATTTTGGGGATGAGAAAACTATGTTGCTCACAGGGAAGGGATGGTGACTGAAAGTTCTTATTTGTAGTTATATGTTTCATTTTATACTTTTAATTTCAATTCTTTAGTTTTTCTTTTTTTGCTTAAATCATTCCTGAAGAGAAAATTATTGCATTTGTTTGTTTGTACTTAGTCTTTAATGGTTTCTCCATCATTTCTCATATTTCTAGCCCATATAATTTCATTGTCTTTTATATATTACTCACTCTTTTCTCTTTGTTCCCCATTCTTTCTTTATTTAATTTGTTAATTATTAATACCTTCAGTTACATCTACCATAATATCTCATCAGTACATAATGGTCCTGTTTCTAAAGCATATCTGGATATAAAGAGGTCTTGAGTGTTTTTTAAATGTATTATATCAGCAGGCTTGTCATGAAATCTTCATTTCTGTTATTGCAATCTGCTGTGCTACTAGATATTACCATGTACTAAACACCTAAGAAAAACCAACCTGGAAGATTTATACACATCAGAACATAAATAGATGCAAGAATGTAAATCATGTTCACATATAAAATATTGTTTATATTTAAAAAATTATAAAACACCTTGATTTTGACTTATATATTTGTTTTGTAATAAAAAGATTTGTAAGCAATTTTATTGCAAAGTTCTCTAAATACAGAAAATAGTAATAATATACTGTTTCTTAGCAAGGGCATATTCTTGATTTTTCAAAGTAACTAAATTTTCTTCTAAATTTCCCTTCATTGATCATCAATAATTTCTGAAGGCTAGTCATTGATTTACTTATACCAGTATGAGTAATTGCAATATTACAGAGTAAGATTGACAGCAGTATGCACAGGTGGTATTTGACTATTAACTCATTGACTCATAATTAAAACATTTATTGTTTCAATGTCACTTAAGGACATTTTATTCTGAAGATATGCATTATTGATATTTACTACTGAACATTACATTTCTAAAACTAAGCAAGCCTGGATGAATTTGCAGATATTCCCTTTTATCATTCTTGGAGTGAGCATGTGCTATGTCTCTCCAATGTCAACTTTTACCTATAACTCAATCTTTTCAATAAACCTCCCAAATCTGATTTGGAAGTCTTCTTTATTTTATATTGGTTCAGATCTCTCACTAAAACTTCATTTTGGATAAAAATCTCATGTAATACCTGATTTTCTATTTACATTTTCAATTCTTAGCTTCAACCTCTTCACTTAATGTTCACATCCTGAGAATGCAATCTTAGTTTCTTATGCTTTCTTGTAAGAAGGAGGCTAAATTCATGGACAGAGTTGAGCTTAAGAACTCGCTGTATAGATCATATTTTGAAATTCACATTAAAAATGTACTTTCTCGGTTATATTTCTCAATTTTCCTCTTTTCTTCTCTGAACAAAAGTCATTCTTTTGCCTCCGTTTCAAACACACCCATGATAATTTCTCACTGTGTCGAGCCTCAATGTTGTTCTTTCTTTGATGGGTCTTTCAAATGCTTTGTCTCTGAGTTTCTGTAGATAATTGACATTAGATAGACAATGTGAACTCATGTAGTATTTTGAAAATATATGGTAAGTTTTCAATTTTCACTAGAGTTATTATTGATCAAATTATGGAAACCAATGTAAATAAGCCCACCCTTAAGGCATTTTTCAGTACTAGAATAAAAACCTGCTTGTCCTGTGAAACGTTTTTCTTTTATAATTCATCTAGAATAGCTCGCAATTGCTGTGAGGTTCTTGGAAGATAATTTAAATAAGAGTCAGAAAGAGGAAGCTCTTGCCCTTACAGAACATGGAACCTTTTATTGCTTTCATGTCAATTAGTAAAACAAACAAGTAAACAAATGAAATTATGTGTTGTCTCTTTGAGGCCTGCACTTTTCTGAAAGGAAATTTAAGGAGAGTAGATCTAGGGGAGAGCAGATGTCAGGGGTTTCGGAGGAGCTGGGAACAGTGGCAGGTATGAAGACTGTGCTCAGGATTTCTTGTATGAGATAAGAATCTAATTTCAATACAAGAAAAATAATAACAGCAACAAGAAAAGCATTCTTTTGTATTTTAAAATACACATAGCAGCATTTTTGGCATCTACTTACTCACATAGTCTGTTCAGGCGCTATGAACTTCATACTGTAAATTTGTTTAATGAAAAATTTGTAATTTAAGAATGTTTGAAATAGAAAGAGTGTTTTAGGCTGTGACTTCATAGCAACATCATACAAACCACTACGAAGATACAGACAACCATGAGGCTGTTAAAGTGGTAGGAAATGAGATAGAAGAAAGATAAGGCAGCCAGCCATCTTGCAAATGGGTAAAAGAAGGTAGAGTGTTGTTTATCTGTAGTGGCAGTAATGAGGTATGAATCACAGAGCTTACCAAACCCATTCTGAATTATTAGGACACAGGTCAGGAAGTGGGGCAGGGTAGGGAAGGCTGGTATTGGTCAACCAGGATAGGAAGTAAAGGTGGAAACAGAGGGGCATAGCTTGTTTAAAAGAAAAAGGTTGTGAAGCCATACAATTCTTAATATAGCCATATATCATATAACATAGCCATGCTATGCATGGTGTAATGATATATGACCAGAGAATGAGTATTTGCTTGAAGGCTCGTGGGTAAAACCACAATAAGCTCACATGAATGTGTGTCTTTACTATACTCAGAATACTTTGAGTATATTACCAAGAGTGCTATAGCAAGATTACAATTAAAAATCTTGAAGGAATTTCCATAATGATGTCTATCACACCATCATTTTTAAAACATACCTGCAATTTAATGTTCTCCCCAACACAACCTCACCAGCACTTTTTAAACTAATGACTGCTATTGGAAGAGTAGTGATGTAGTATAACATTATAGCTTTAATTTGCATTTCTCGATGGCTAAGGTACTGAGCATTTTTAAAATTTATTTGTTGCTTATCTGTGCATCTTTTCAGAGGTGTCCATAATTTATCTTGCCTATTTATTGGCTACATAGGCATTTGATTTTAAGTGCTTTATATATTCTAGGTATTAGTCCTCTGAAAGAGATAGAGGGAATAGTAATATTCTCCAAATCTGTAGATTGCCTCCTCAGCTTGTTGATATCTTCGGTGGCCTTCCTGAAGCTTTTCTAATATTAGACAAGGCTATTTGACAATTCCTGGAATTTTTTTCTCAGTTATTAGGATTCCATTAAGAAAGTATGCTTTGATATCTACATGAATCATGATTTTGTTTTTTCTTCTTTTTCTCTAGTTGTTTTAGGGTCTCGGGTGATACTGAAGTGTTTGATACATTTTTGAATTGAATTACTTCTGTCCAAAGTAAGAGTTACAGATCATATTTTATTCTTCTATGTGTTAATATTTTGCTTCTCTCCCACATTTTTTAATGTTTATTCTTAACAGCTATAGCTACTAAACATAGGCTACTAAGTAGAGGCTTACATTTTCTTTTGGGTTGTATTCTTTTAGCAGATATGACTGTTTGTGTGTAATCGCATGATGTTTCTTGTGCTCCCACATGAATGTGATTTTTTTATATGATAAATAGGTGTTTTATTAGGGACAAACTTGCACAGATAAGAGTAAATAACTGCCACGGCCTTCCTGCTCCAGAAGATGCAGTCTCTGCCCTTCTGATGCTCTGTTCAAAGAGAGTGCAACTGCAGCTCCTCTATCTAGCTTAAAAGGGTCACATCTGCATCTGAAACTGGGCCCAAAGGCTGTGGCCACTCCTGCAAATTCACTGTCAAGAAAAGATGCCACAATAATTCATATTAAACATAGAAAGTGAATTTTTAATAGCATCAATTTAACTAGTAGGTAGAGTTAACCATCATTTAAATTTACAATAAGTTTAACAATAATATGTAAATGTTATTTAATACTTTAAAAACAAAAGCAGTTAATAAGTATTTAACCGCTACTTTTCTGCTGAGTGTTTGGCCCTAAATGGGCCCAAAAGCTCAGAGAACATAATGGAAATTAAAGTAAACGCCAGTAGCTACCCATGGATGGAGAACAGTGCATTGGGTCACTGATTTCTTGAATGGACCTGTTGACTGAAATATTTAACAAACAGTTGCATTGATTTAAATCATGAGACATGGAAAGAAATGATAATAGAAGAAATGCAAGAAAGAAAACACAGGCATTCTAGTAGGAAGAGACTCATTGAGTAGAAAAGTGAATACTGAGAGTGGGTTGAAAATGACAAAGGTGAGTGGTGAATGTAGTCACTGGATGTTTTTACAAAAGAATGATTTTCTAAATTTAAAAAGTAAACAAAAATGTGAGTCTTAACTTATATTAGCCTGGATAAAATTTGTCATAATACTTATGTTTATGAAGATGTTACTTTGGTTTGTATTGTGATAAAATGTCCCAAGTTGTAATGAGAAATATTTTTTTAGACTTTTATTTTACTCAAAGAGCAAATAGCACAAGAAGGTCATGCCAAGTGTGAGCATTCAGTCAGTGAATGATATTCTATAAATAACTTAACTTTTTAAAAGATATTTTAGAGCTAAAAAAGATCATCAAACGTTCTGTGATGGACCAAGAAGGAGACTTGAGTATTTGGAGTTAAAGAAAATTTGCAAGCAAAACATATATTAAAGTCTAGTTCAAGTTTATAACTGTAGTTTAAAAGTTAGATTATGTGTGTTTGAGAGACAATAGGTTTGGGTTTAATGGCTATAGGAATGACTTTTAAAACAACTTTATTCAATCAAGCTGCAACAGAGATTTTGTAGACCTAAAACATAAAAAAACATAAAAACATAGCGAAGACCATTTGAAGCTCTTTCAGAAAATTTAACTTTGATTTCTACACCTATATTTGGTGACTCACAACCACTGGTAACTCCAAATACAGGGAATCCAATATCCATTTTTGACCTCAGCTGACACCATACACAATGCGCAAAAAGAAAAATACAACTTCTCAGGAAATACATCTTCTCAGGACTTTATTTTATATTGGAGTCAATGGAAAGGGTTTTCGTACTTGTCTTTACCCAAATTCTTTTAGGACTATAGAATAGTTTTATTTTCATTTTCTTTAAGGAAAAACCATGAAGGATAAACATGAATTAAAAAACTTATTTAGGGTTTTAACTTAGCATTTAATAAAATTTGCAATCATGACACTGCTGGTAAATTTATGAATTGATGGAGTTTCAAAAAAGATAAATAGTTTGGTAAGTTCATGGTTTCTTATTATGAGAACATTGTAAAAGTAATCAGAGGGAAATATATTACCAAAGCATTCTCTAAGAGAAAATAGTGTTTCAATTCAGGGAAACCATGGTGATCTACCTTTGCAATTGTGTTGTTTAGTGCATTTATCTTAATGTGGCTTACTCTCTTGGGGTGAGGAAATAGACATTAGAAATGATATGAGTATAGGTTACTGCTATTTTCTTTCCCTACCAGAGGTACTACTATTATCAGTATTCTTGCTTGATATAATTCAATAGCTCCTATTTTCTCTGTTTTCATCAAACAATTTGATCTGTGAATGAGGACTTGAAGAAAAAATTCACAAAATATTTTCATGAACACTCCTGAACTTTAAAAAAAAAGTATTAACAATGAAACCTTAAAGTTAAATTGCTACCATGAAATATTATATGAAAATATATATCAGATGTGATATTGTGATACAGGAAACAATAGTTGAAGTAGGGACTAGAGAGTTGGCTCAGTGGTAAATAGCCATGAATGCCCCTCCACAGGACTCTAGTTCAATTCCCAGCTCTCATATGGTAGGCAAAAATTGCCTGTAACTTCAGGTCCAGGGAATCTGATTCTGGCTTTTGGCCTGAGTCAGCATTTCATGATGAGCAGTCTGAAAAACACATACACATAAAATAAAAATGAGTAACCTCAAAAGTTTAAAAAAAGATGCTAGAAAGAAAAAAAAGACTAGCTTATCTCCATTAATCTGTGAACACTGAAGAAAAAAAATAATTTTCATAATAAATTTTAGATTCTACTCCTTAAAAATAATAACCATGACAGTTGGAATATTTTTAATTATTTTAAGAACAATATCATACAAGTATAAATAATAGTTGTTTAAATTATTAAATTTTATGAAATATAATTTCTGTGTCTATTTGTACCTATTATTATAAATAGGTACAAATATAAAAATATTAGAAATATTAGTTTGTAAGTTAGTGTATAATTTCTTTAGTGTTTATATACTTTGATATGTAAAGGTGATGTATGACTGAAGATAATGCAATAATACAATTTTAATTTCAAATGATAATAGCTATCATCTTTAACAGATTTTTAATAAATGATACTGAACAAATTTCTAAAATAGCATCACATTATGGCTGTTTAACACTGACCTACAATTTAAGAGACTGCTTTCTTAGTACGGATAACACTCATACTCACTCCTGATGCCATCTTGAAGCATCCCTGGGATTCACATTGTAGGGGATAATTTTAGACTTCATGTTATGAATATGATTACTCGTTCTATTTCATTACTTTGAAAATGAACTTTTTCTGTGAAAGGGAAGGGATGGAATGTCATAGTCTGAGTATCAGGTCTATTGCAATAGTGTATGATCTGGTGACATACTCTTCCTACTGGCTGCTTCTTTGATTTTGGCCTCTTTTATTAAATAAGCATTTAGAGCTACAGGTTTGACAATTAACGCTTGCTTAGACACATGACATATAAACAGATTTAGAATGCTTTAATAATGATACCTACTACAATATCCTTAAATTTCATTTCATCATTTATCTGTGAAAAAAATAAAATAATTTTTAAAAGACACAAATTATTTTAATGTTGTAATCTTTGATTTACAAATGCATCCAATCTTTTTGGTTATCTGTTATCACTGAAATGTTTATACTATCCAAATTGATAGACCTTGCACATATTCACAATCAGACTTTAACATTGAAAATAATAAGTCAATGCTGCCCTTGTTTCATGAAAGTTAACAGTCATACAAGTGTGACAGTTCTCAAATTTCTTTCATGACATATTCTGCAAGAGTTACATATCTTAGATAAAATTTAAACCTTTTCTGTGTTCTAGCCATTGGGTTAATAATGGCTAGAACATGTTGATAATTCTATGAATAGCACAAAGCCATGTGTATTCTACTGAAGTTGAGTAAATGTTCTATAAAGTATAATTAAAATACAGAAAAAGAGAGAGTGTTCCTAAATTTCATAGCTTAATATTTTACAAACCTTCATCTGTATTTTGAAATGTTAAAATTTTCTATTACAATTGTGAAACTGTCCATTTGAATTTTTAAAGTGCGTATATTTGCTTCCTGTATTTTAAAGTTCTCTTAGAAATATATATTCATAAACACAGTACCTTCACAAAGCATTCATAAGCTAAATGTTACAAATTTCATATTTCATATATAATCATCCTTTTCTTCATGGCTACTCTGTTTAACAATTATAGCCACTCTAGGACTCTTACTTACTGTTAGTTAGCATTACTTTCATTCCTTTTGTTTCCAAATAATTTATGACATTATAGTTCAAATGCAATTTTTTTAATTTTTTATCTTTTTTTTTTATCGGTCCCATTAACACCTGTTTCCAATGGTAGTGTCCAGTCCATCTGCCTTGAAATATGTTAATGATATGATTTGAATCCCATCCAACATTTTATTGCTCTTCTCTTTATTTGATTTTACACTCTTGTTCTATTTGTTTCTCACTGTATATTTTTAAAAATTTAAATTTGATTTAAGAACTGAACTTCACCTCTGCCTTTAAAGTAAAATGCAATGGTCATTTCAGAGATTATACTATGCTGTCTGAATTTTTACAGAGCTGTCTATCTATTATACTCATTTTCATGAATCGTAGAAATGTTGTAAGGATGTAGTTTTCTTATTTGTATCTGTGTCATGCATATATGGTTTATTTAATGGTCTAATTTTCAAAGATTTGAAATTTCTATTGTGCCACTATCTTATAGAATTTTATTAAATTTAGTTAGCTTCTTATAATATAACAAAAATGCAACTAAATATTTTATATCAAGATTTATTTAGTTATTAGTTTTAGAAGGCTCTATCATGATGAAAACAGAATTATTTCACAATTTATTTTTTCCAGCATATGAAAAGTAAACCCTTTATATTATCTGAAGAGGCCAAGAAATTACTAATGATCTATGAGAAGGGGACTTACAGGGGAGAAGATAGTTTGCACTGTTATAAATGGTTAACATACTCTGAAAAATTAAAGGATTAAAGTTAAGATGGGAAATGTTTAGTAGAAGAATGAGTGTACTGAATAATAAATAACATTAAAGATCTCAAAAAGTCACATATAAATATACTAACCTACTAAGCTTCCAGAACATACATACAGATAAAACACTCACAGGGAGAGAGAGAAAGAGTAAATTACCCTAAAATAGGGCAACAATCCTACTGAATACCAGACACTAAAAAATAAAAAGCCCAGCTCAAAGAATATGTCACAACTTTTGTAGCAATTGGCCAGAGAGTTGCTATGGATCACTAAAAATTCCAGTTTATTGTCAATATTCTTGGTAATGCTGTGAATTTGACCCTCAGACCCTACTGATATCACATACTCCAATCATAGAGCATAGATAAATCAAGCATGGATGTGACTTCACTACTTAATTCCTACTGGCTATCTTTTAAAATTAGGTGAGGTGCTAAGAATGCTGGTGGAAGAGAATAAAATTTATCTATTATACAAAAGCTGTGTAATTTTAGCTCCAATAATGGATAGCCTGTTAGGATATGTCATCTGATTCAATACTGTCAGGAATGGAGTAAACAACGACTTTCTAATTTGATTGAACTCTTGGTTCACAAGATAAAACCAGTACCTGACACAATTATCCAACTAAGAATCTGAGGCTAGATAGATCATAGGCCTACTACTATATTTTACTAAATGGAAATAACATCAAGCTGACCCTTAATGATGTATCAGTTATATCCAAAAATTAATGCATCTCTTAGTCCTCATTTGGGAAGTTTCCATTTGAAGTAAATAGTGATTGACACAAAGACAAACAACTGGCTCTTTATAGTGAGTAAGACTCTGCAGAATGCTCATACACAATATCCCTTCCTTCCAAGGTCCAGGTATCATTGTATAATAAGGAAAAGAGAGTAGGACTGCTGCAAAGCTGCAGTGTTTTCTGGACACAGATTAGCAGCTCTAAGTATGAATAAGGAAGCATGCACAAGACTTGTGCAAGCTCAATTCATACCAAATTCCATGCATGGAGATAGGGAATGGACAGTTAATCTCATCCCTAGTGATGAAGCTATTGCAATCTATAGGTACTGGGAGATAGAGAGATGGTTTCCATGGAGAATGTAGCCACTAATAGATGAACACATTTAAGTAGAAGACCAAACATACAATATATTATGGCAGTACAAATTGGAACTGATGAAACACACACACACACACATACACATATACATACACACATGTTTTTGGATTGGTAGAAAAGGATGCTATATGAGAAAATGTCAGAGGAGGGTATAATATATATTTAAAAAATGCATATGTAACAGACAAAGCTGTTTTATATGTATGTTGAAAACCTATATACATACAATTATAACAATGTATGCAATATATATGTATATACATACTATATAGTATGTATGTATAATAAAATAAAATAAAAAATAAAAATAATTTTAATTTACCTGACTTTGTGTCTTTTAAGTAGACTATAATTAACTAAATTTCTTCTTATACTGGTTTTATTTTATTCTTGTGGGGTCTTTAATATTTTTCATTAATTATATTTCAGAAGTTTATCTACTAACCTTTAGTATGTTCTTTTAACATATTTCCTTGGGGTTATTTTTGTTGATATTGTAGTTTCATTGCTTAGGCTGCTATAGTCATCTAGTTTACAAAGCTGTGAACCATAATTTTCTTAAATATATCATTCTGTTATAGTTTTTCTCTGCTCTGCTTTTAATGTTAGGGTTTTTGATTACTAGCTATTGATACTTTTATTTTTTTATGATACCAATTATACAATTTCTGCCTTTTTGTTAGCTCCTTTTTATGAAAATAAATTTTCCATTTAAAATTTCATCTGTAGTTGTGTTGGATATGTAAATTGTGATATATGTTTTATAGATATTCCTCCCTGTGTGTCATGAAATTTAGTTCTTCCTGAAATTTGCTGTTGAAGTCATTTGTAAAATTTTCATTAAAAATGTATGCATAGTTTTCAGTTTTAGCTTCTATATTTTAATCCATTCAAAGATGGTTTGTGCATTTGTTCTCTGATTTCTTTTTTGTTTGTTTTTGGTTTTTCAGGACAGGGTTTCTCTATATTGCTTGGAGACTGTCCTTGAGCTAGCTCTGTAGACCATGCTAGTCTTTAACTCATAGAGATCTGCCTGTATCTGCCTCCTGTGTGCTTGGATTAAAGGCATGTGTCACCAATGTCTGGCATTCTGTGATGTTTTATGCATTATTAGTGTGTGTTTTTTCCTTATTCAACATTATTTGTGATATAAAAATTTAAATGTTAGTCTCATTGTAATTCATTATCTAGATTTATTGTTTATTTGTCATATATATGGGTAGCATTTTCCAGTTAAGGTTGTTTTATTTTGATTATCTTGGGAATCAATTATTGCTAATCATTTTTAATGTTTACCCAAATTTGTTAATTTTTTGTTTCTAAGGGGGAATTTAATTAATTCTGAGATATTGTAAGGTAACCAGATGATTAAAATATGCTATTTATCTAAGATATGGCTATACACCTAGAAAGTCACATTGGAAATATTTCAATAGTGAATGAAGAAGAATTCTAAAAGCCAAATGCATAATTGTCTAAGTATTTTCTCAAATAACACAAATAAACTCTAAATACAAACAAACAAACAAACAAACAATGACAGAAAGTTATTTTTATTTCTTTTATTTAAAAAAAAAAAAAGATACCTTATCCCTTGGAATCCAACTAAAGATAAATATCAATTGAGTAGCACTGGGTATGAGAATTTATATGTTACCTGTACCGTAGTATCATAAAAAAAATGTAATGAATAACTAAAAGAATGAGGATGTCTTGGTCAGGGTTCTCTAAAGGAACATAACTGATAGAATGAATTGTGCAGAGCAAAATATTAACTGGGATGGGTAGTTCAACAATTGGACTCTCAAGCTGTAGAAGATGAGAACTTGGTTAGATGATAAGTCTAAAGACATTAGATTTCTCAATAATACTAATATGGTCATGAAGTCCTAGAGATGCTGGTCTCCAATCCATGTATTTTATGACAAAGAAGCTGGATTTTAATGACAAAAGTTGGTGGCAGTAACTATGGCAAAGGCATTTACCATCAAGAAACAAAAGCTGTCAAACAAGCATTTTAACCTTTAATTTTTTTCACTGCAGCTTTTTATACTCAGACCTCTATATCCGGGCCACCACATGAAGGTGGTGTCCAATTCCAGAGACTGTTCTCCATATAGTTTATACTTCATGGAAATACTTTCAGAGTTCACTGATGATCAAAATTAGCTACAAAGATGCCTAGCTAGTTTGGATACTACAAGTTGTTAAGAAGGAGATATCCCTCAGTTTCTTTCTTTTTTTTCTGTTTAAAAAATCAAATGTTTATTTTTCAAAGAAAAATGGTAATGATAGCCAATTGGGACGTTTCCTTTTTAAACCAATACTCAACTCCAAAATCCACTGAATGAAAAAGAGTCAGACAGGTTCTCCAGTTAAAGTTTCTTGAAATATATCAGTGAATGTATGCTATTATGCTCTGAATCACTCAAAATGTCAGTAGTCTTTAGTGTCTCACTATGCACTTGAGTTGTAAGAATTTTAAGGAAATGAGCAAACACTTAAAGATTGTCATCAGAAGTAACTGATTTGATTTGATAACAGGAGAAACCGAGCACTGATGCTGTCCCTGATGAGAGTTTATTAAGTTCACATAATGTAAGTGGTCTTTCTCTTGTTCTTTGAACAATGATTAAAACTAGTATGTTGGGTTGTTTTGGGTAATCCTTATTGTCTCAGAAATAAGAGATCATTACTGAATGATAAACAAAATATATCATTCAGTTTAAAAACAACAAACTGTAAAGATTCTAAATAATACACTGCTAGAATTGCAAACATTTATTTACCCTAGTTTAAGGTATCATGAAGGATGTAGTATCATTGCTGCAACAAATTTATAAATATTTGATTATGGATTTTGTGTTGACATTCATTATTATTTAAGTTAGAAGTGAATATCAGAAACCATTCACCTTGACATAGATTAACAATACCTCAGTAGATTTTTCCTCAGGCTAGTTACATCTCTAATCATTTGAAATTACACACTATTAGAAGTCTAGATCAACAAGCAGTCTAATGGTATCAGTAGTATCCCACATCTTCAACAGTCAAAATATAGTTGGGATAAGACATGCACGTATGTAGTGTGTAAGATAAACATTTTTTCTATTAAAATCATGTAAATCTAATCTTGTTTTACATTTCTTAGACTAGCCAAAATAAAGTAATACTAAAGTCTTATGTTGTATTTCATTTTTATATGCTTATTCTTTGTTGCTGTGTAGCTTATAGATCAATTTTTATCAAGAACTGAACCCAAATTTTAAGATATTACAGATGTGTTGTTGCTCTTATCTTAAGCACTTTACCCGTTGTGATCCTCACAAGCTGGTTATAAACTCATTCAATAATAACACAAGGGTATTTTCAGAATGATGACAAGAATTGTCAAAGTATTCATTTATTTATTTACCTAATGTGACCTGTACACTGAAAAATTGTTTTGGATCCCATTTGGGTGGTGTACACTTTTAACTCCAGCAATTGAGAGAAAGCAGAAGGCAAAGCAGGAAGCTATCACAGTTTTCATGGTCATTTTGGTCTACATATCAAATTTAAGGCAGAGCAGGGCTATATAGAGAGAATTTGTCTCAACGAAGAATGAGGAAAACAAGGATGAGGAGGAGGAGAGAGAGACAGAGTGACAGAAAGAGAAATGAAAAACTAGGGATGGGAGGCAAAGGGCAAGGAGGGGAGGCAAAGGGCAAGGGAAGGAAAGAGGAAAAGAAGGAGAAGGGAAGGGAAGGAATAGGAGGGAAGGAAAAACTTGCTGTGTATTGTCCTGGCTAGTCTTGGTTATCAAATTTATATACTTGTGAAGAAGGTATTTCAGTTCAGAAATTGACTCATCAAATTGTATGTGTACACAAATATGGTGCTTTTTTGTTGTTAAATGATGGGACAAATCCTGTCCTATTGTTGTCTTTCTATCTGTGAGCAGGTAGATCTGTATTGTATAGGAATAATAGTTCAGGATACACATGCCAGTAAGCAGTGTTCCTCACTGATCCCTGCTCCTGTATGTTCAACGTTCCTCTGAGTCCCTTCCTTAGGTGACTTTAGTTTTGACTTGTCTTTTCTTGAATGATGGACTATATCCTTTATTCCAAATAAACTCATTTGTTCCCAAGTGAGTTTGAGTTAGTGTTTCATCACAACAACAAATCAAAGTAGGATAATGTCTACAGAGAAGACAGAGAAATCCTATGGAAGGATGTTTTAAATTGTATTTTATGCTCCAGAACAGAAGTTTTTGTCTTTCTATCAGTCTTTCTCTTGTATATAATCAAAATATTTCAAATTTCAAAAGAGAACAGTTAATGCTCTTAAACTGTCTTTGAGAATTGTGCTTGTCACTTGTCAGCAATGATTGAAAATTTGTGGATCTTGTGAAATTGTTTTAAAGTTCTAGATGCAGAAAAGAACCCCTTGAGAATACACTGATTATACCAATCTACAAAAACCGAATCTTGTTTAGTTCCAGAGGAGTTCATTTTCTTGGTTAAATGATTTGTTTTGTAAGATTGTCAGGCTTCTAGAATTACTACAAAAGAACAGCCCTTTAGTGAAAAGGATATCAAGAATAGGCTCAATATTTTCCAAAAAAATAACTCTTATCCTTATCCATATTTATCACATTGTGTCATTCTGAAGCATTATGCTAGCATGATATCATTTATCACGTATTACCTCTGTCATATTTTTGGTGTTGACAAGACACTCACTAAATCAAAGATGCACATGCTCCACAATCCTTCATGGTGAAAAATGCCAAATAGCATTCTCCAGATTGCCATTTCTTTCCAAAAATATTGATTTCCATCTCTGAACTTGATCCAATTGCCCCATGATAATAGTGACAGTTTACTGATCTTCTCAATGAATGGACCAAAAGAGTTCAAGGCATGGTGGCCTGTGATCACATTGCAAGCTGGTACAAGCTGCAGGGGAAGATTAGTAAAGTACAATGTGGCAGAAGCATACTTCATCACAAATACTACTGTTACTAATTTAAAATTTTCCTTTGGGTGTGAACATTTCTATTCATGCTACAGTGTCACATATTTGTACTTTAAAATTCTTGTAGTGTCAAAGCCTATGCAGAATTTTGTAGATTAAATGGTGGGCTGTCTGAGATGAATCTATGTTGCTTTGTAATGTAATCAGAATATTGACCACAGCTTAAATAATAATACCTCAGGTAAAATACATATTTAATGGTTTATTTCCCTGTAATCTAATAAACTCATTGCATTCATATAGTATGATGTAATATGTGTGTGTGTACTGGACTAACTGAGCTATTTAGAAAAGTATGAAATACATAGACATAGTAGGACATCCACTAATACTTATAATACAGAATATTTTGATAAAAAATAGCACAAAATGTTTGCAAGGTGAATAGCAGTTTGAGAAGCATATATTCTACAGCTATTGTGGCATAAAGCAACAGTAGCCTGAAATGGTTTCAGGCAATGATGAGTTGTTCAGTAATGAATGAATTATAGAACAAAAACATTAAAAATTTCTTACTATCTAGGGGAAAGAGAAGAGGAGAAGAGGAAAGCATGTGGGACTAGGAAGATTGAGGGGAGGAATAGACGAGAGGATATATATATATATATATATATATATATATATATATATAGAGAGAGAGAGAGAGAGAGAGAGAGAGAGAGAGAGAGGGAGAGAGAGAGAGAACATAAGAGAGGGAGCCATTATAGATTTGAAAAGAAAACTGAGCCTAGAGAAATGTCCAGAGACCTACAAGACTGACCCAAACTAACAATTTGAGCAACAGTGGAAAGGCTACCATAAATGCCTTCCCTGATAATGAGATTGATGACTAACTTATCTACCATCATAGAGCCCTCATCTAGTAGCTGATGAAAACAGAAGCAGACACCCACAATTAAATACTGAGCCTAACTGGAATCTAGATGCAGAGAGGGAAGACCAAGCTACAGAAACACATAGAGACAGCTGACCTGAACAAGGAGGAGCTAATGGACACCCCAGACTGATATCTGGGAATCCAGCATGGGACTGACACAGATCTCCTGAACATGGGTCTCAGCTAAAAGGCCTAGGCAGTCTAAAGGACCTCAGACAGTGGAACCAGGATGTATCCTTGGTGTGCAAAGGACTTTGGGAGCACATTCCCCATGGAAGGATATTCCCTTAACCTAGAGACAGGAGAGTAGGTCTAGTCCATACTCCAAATGGCTTGACAGATTTAGATGACCCCTCCTGGAAGGCATCACCCTACATGTAGAATGGGGGGAGGGAGGGATGGGGAGGGTGGTTGGGGAGTATGAGAAGGTGGGAGAGAGGAAAAGAGGGAGGGAGAAGGAATTGGGATAGATATGTAAAATAACAAATAAAAAAAATTCTTACTATTATCACTTAAGTAATGAGATATACACCCAACCTGAGAAGGATAAACAATCTAACCTTTGTATCAGTGAATTTATAGAAGCATTTTAAGAGGAGGCATTATTAAAGGTAATTTGACCATTATCACAAATGTATGCAAGAAATTAATAAGAAACATTTATTGGTAGTAGATGAAATAATGCGATATGCTTAACAATTTCCCTATTTACATATTTTATTAGTTCCTAAAGCTAATTGGATGTTTGAATATTATATATTTTCTTGTTTGTCTCCCGTTTATTTTTTTTTTTAATTTGAAGCAAGGTTGTTTTAAGTGTCAGTCCCAGTTCCCTCTCACTCCTCTCCTCCCTTGTCTTCCCAAACTCTTTTCCCATACAATTTCTCCTCCCAAGTGAGGGTAAGACCTTTCAAGAGGGATCTTCAAAATCTGCCATAGTATTTTGAGAAGAGCCTAGGCCCTCCCCTGTTTGTATTGGCTGAGATAATATACCTCCATGTGGAATGGGATCACAAATTTCATTTGTATACTAGGGATAAATATTAACCTACTATCAGAGGTCACATAATTTGCCAAGGCCTCCTAAATGACACCCACTAAAAATTATATATTTCCAATTTGAAAGTGGTTGGGTATGAGGTGAGATATTAGTAAATATTAACAAAAGAGCAAAGGGTCATTGTTATTATGGATGCTTTTAGAATAAAATTAAATATGAATGAAATTTGAAATTATGTGTGGTTGTAGTACAAATATTTTTGAAATATTTTCCAGGTTATATAACACAAGAAAGGAAATGCTAAGATGATCACATTCAATAATAGATAAGCAGATCTAAAAGACATTAGGGACAAGTAATACTATGTGCTTTCTGCATTTTATTTAAAAGGTCACATTTTTTGTATTCAGTATACATTGCAACTAGCAACATCTTATAAATGTGAAAAAAATGAGACTAAAAAATATGCTGTAATGATCCTAACTTACAGTTAGCATATTAAGTAGTAGACATGTGAATGGCAAACAAAGTTTTAGTGCCACAGACTGCTCAGTGAGTAGCAGGTCTGTGTGGAGACCAAGACTCGGATGACCAGGTCAGGAGTGGCTTCGGCTCGACAGACAGATACAAACACACTTGATGAGGTTTGCGAACTGCTGCAAAGTTTACTTCAAAGTATCAGGTTTTTATGCAGAAAGAACTGATCTTGGCCACAGTTTAAAGATAAACAAACATTCTATAAAAATGTCAGCAATTCCTTTTGAAGTATGAGATAGTAAATACATCTAAGCAAGTGCATAACTGAGAGCCTCTGTCTATTTTGGCCTGCTTGTGGTCAGAATATCAGAGATTTGATTTACTGAGTAAAGAGAAGAATCATTGTCTTTGAACACTAAACTTTTAATAGCAATGATTCAAGTGCCCTAAGATACCAAGTTAGAATTTTGTAGTAACTCCCACAGTAGCCTAGCTGCAGGTAGGCTGATTACAGGCAAGGTCACATTGTGGGCTGCTTCCTTACAGCTTTAGCCCTAATTGTTTATTAGGCCTTGGGCTGACATCTGGTACTGTGGGTTTTATGATCAGGGGCACAGAGGTCAACATCCATCCCCTGAATGTTGGTCTGTATCTCTTTCAGTTCCTGAAACTATATCTAAGTGTTTTCTAGGCTTCTCTGAATTAACAGTGGTGCTACAGGCTAAAATGCCCATAATTAAAAGGCATTACTGTATAGCAGAAAACACATCTAGCACCCATTCCAAGCAGCCAGCCAAGTAAGCACCTGCAGGGACCTGGACAGGTAGCCATTGAGATTTCTCTCAGCATTGCTACACTGTCTCCACTGGGGTTGGTGTGGCATTTTAGGAAATTCAACACTCTACACATAGAACTCAATGCTGATTTATATAAATATAAATCAATTATCCAGAGGAGGAAAGATGTCCACTGACAAAAGATGGTCCAAAAAAAAAAAAAAAAAAAAAAAGGAAAATTCTACAAGAGAAGGTACAGTTCTCTGGGAAAAGTAAAACATAGGGAACTAAAGGGAAACGAAATACATCCTCAGACATGAGGCACAATCCGCAAGAACTCTGGTGGTACCCAGTGATGCTAGAGTAATCATTAACCTGGAGTCTTGACAGTAAACATGACTGAAATAAACAGATGAGTCGATATTGAGCTATTTAAAATTCCATGCAACTTTAGGGCTTGTCATCAGGAAATTCATATTTAAAAAAGTGGTCACTTTAATCCCTCTGTCTGAACTTAGCATCATTTCCAAACAAATTTATCTTATAGATATCATGACCAGAAAAGAACTAGGCAAGTATATGTAATAATTACTAAATGTATGGTGCTGTACATTATTGATGATACTATCATAGCAAAAAACTATTCCTTGTGGAAAGATATTAAACATTTTAATTAGAGAAATTCATCTCAAGATATCCTATTAAATACTGTATCTAATAGCTGTAGTAAGTATTTGGTATTTTTCTCAAATCAAGTATTAGCTAAGTATTACTAGAAAAATGTCATCTAAACTGTAATGAGAGTTTAGACATAAATATAATGACAACTACAATAATTATAATTCTTAATAATGGTATTAGGAATTAATTATAATCACATATGATTTTTCACAGTAATAAAATTTTAATAAGTTTTCAAAAATTAATATTATGCGTTGAGTTTGATTCTAAAATTGACCCTACTACTATTCCAATTATTTTATTAAAACCAATATTTATACAACTAATGCTGTATCTTTTCCTAACTTATAAGAAATAACAAATCAATATAAGGATTTTCAATAAATTAGTAGTTAAAAGGTCATCAGTTATTAAGGACTGATTATCTTTCAATTGATTTGTCTCTTTTAAATTAATTTGTGTTATTACATAAAATCATATGTATTATAAATAGAATTCCAACAAAATCCTTTTTCTCTTACTTGTGTATATTATAGTTAGAAATACATGTATATAATATTTATATTTATTTAATTCCCTGTTCATCCCAATTAAATAGTTTTATTTAGTGTCTAAGGACAACTATAGTGTAAAAATCAGAAATAAATTTGAAATACACAACATCTTTAATTTGCCATTAATTTTATGCTGAGAGACACTTGTTTTATTGAGTATGGTTTTGAATGTGGGTTATATAAATGACAAAGATAATGACACACAGACTTGCCCTTGTCTGTTTTCTGTTAGTCTCATGAAATTTTTATAGGGTATTGGGCTCTGAAACATTGAAATTACAATTACAATTTGCAGATCTACATGTTGTCATGTTCTAGATAGTATTTCTAGCAAGAGGTCCTTGACATGGAAGGCTGAAAAAGATCAGACACTCTGCATGTTTTTTTCTCTTTTTATAATGCCAGCAGCAGAGAATAAAGCTGAGATCCGATAAACAGGACAGATTGGCTTCTACTGAACAAACAGTGGAAGCATACCTGGACAACTGCAGTAGTTAAACTCCTAGCAACTTGGTCAAGTGTATAGACTGCTTGGAAATTCAGAGACACATCCTCCTAACAGCCAAATGAAAAATCTTTGGCTTCTTTGTAAACTTTTAAGAAAGATGAAGAAGCAAAGAAGCAGTTGTGTGTATGTAATCTACTTTCATTGTAACTAGTCATATAAACAGAGAGTTTTCAATAGAAGAAACTTAAAATAACTAAGGAATAACCTCCCCAATGTATTCATTAACCTTGGGAATTACAAATTAAAGTAACTTTGACAGTTCATCTTAACCCCATCTGAAGGGCCATGAAATAAATAACGAAATTGTAAACATTTGGTAAAGTTTTAAGAAAATAAAAGACTTTGATGATTCCCCCATAGAAGGCCTCATCCCTTCTCTTAATTAGAAGGCTCAATAATTTGTATTGGAAATAAAGCATTATAAATGATGCTAATAACCAAATATAACATTATTGAGTCAACATGGGAAAGTTTAAAATTACTCCATTCTGAACACATTTGATACCACACCCTGGTTTCACTTAGGCAAATATTCTTTACTTTAAAAAATATCTGTTAGACATCGGTATGTAGATCACCAGTTAAGAGCAATTAATGCTTATTCTGAGGACCAGAGCTCAGTTCCAGTATCATATTGCTACTCACAATAGTCTGTAACACCAGTGTTACAAATAGAAAAATATCATCGTAATGAGAGAGGTATGCTTAGTTGAAAATGTGATTAGGAAATGTATTTCAGAACTGACATCAACTAACCCACTTTGGTACACATCTTCTGATTTACTGTACACATTAAAACAACATATACTTTCCTATCACAGGGATTTTCATTCATGGTCATTACTTCTTCATGCAGGTTCAAGACATTATAGATGGACCGCCCTGTCCCATCTTTCCTTTATCATGTCTTCTCGGTTCTAATTACACTGTATTCTTTCTGTTTCTGGACCATCATGTCTGGTCCTCCTTTCCTATCTATTGTCCGTAGATCCTTTATTCTGTAATGTATTTTTATGTCAGATCCTTTATTTTCTGTTGCCTTTTCATCAAATATCATTTTTTCAAACGTGAATATTTTTTTAAAAAAAATTGAATACTGACTAAAATTCTTATTTTTATACTGTTTATACACTTCTTGCCCTACACAGGTTATAAACTGTGGTATGTCCCATGGATTATGAAATGTGTTTTGGTGTATATACCAATATATCCTTCAATTTCTAAAAGGATTAAAATATAAACATTACTAAGTCACAAAATTAAGAGAGAGTATCATTTTTAGTTATGAAATTAAAAGCCTTCAAACAATAAACTAATTAAATAATCAACTCATTTCTAACTAGAAGATCAGTAAAGGTATCTCTGAGAAGATTGCAATCTTGGAATGGACTATTGCTTTGAGGTAAGACAAATTATGAGAAATTTTTCTTTCAAAAGGAAATAAGAATCTCCTTTTCCTACTTAGGTGTATTTTCTTATAATAATATTACAATACACCATAAATATGAAGTAATCCTTTCAAATGAACATAGTTAAAAATTTAAAACCCATGAAAACAAAATTAAACATAAAGGATGGTTGATTTATACTCTCTAAAGATTTTGGAAAAGTCTCACTTTCACAGAAGATAGTGAAGCATTTACAGTGAAAAACAAAGAAGAACTCAGAAAGATTCTCTGCATTCTGAGAACTTAACCCATGAGTAAAGGGATGACTTAGAGCTGAGTCTCTGGGAAGAGAGAGAAAACATCACACAGACCATCCTGCAGATTGGACTGGAAAAAACCCATCAACTGACTAAGTACGAAGCAGCTCACTGTGCTTTCTGTCCCAGCCCCTCCCTCCTGTCTCTAGGCTAAGGGAGTATCCCTCCATGGGGAATGTGCTCCTGAAGTCCTTTTGTGCACCAGTGATACATCCTATTGGAATCAACATTTTGAAATAAAAGTAAAAACACACCATAAAATATTGGCATATCATGCAGAAATACTACTGATAAGTGTGTGAATGCTTTAAACACAGAATGCAGCAAGCCAATGTTGAGGTAAACCAAAGTATACACACACACACACACACACACACACACACACACACATACACAATCTTGTTGAAGAACAGAATTTATCAGAACATAATTACTTGAAAATTTAAGACTTTGTGGACAAAAGAATCATCATTTAAAATCTTATTTAAGCTCACAGAATGGTCTCAGGTATTTTAACTGAAGAGTTCAAATGAAATCATTTGGTTTTACAATAGGGTTCAAAACAAGGAACAAACAACACATTGTAGAGGTTAGTCAATGACAGTAACAGTCAGAAAAATGAGACATATACTAAAGCACTGTAGAATGAAAATATATGTAGTTGTTCAGACCATGTATGTTTTGAAGTAAGACAAATATTGTATACTTTCATTTGTATGTGGATCTGAGCTATTATGTCTTTAATAAGCAGGCTATATTCTACTTAACAGAGATTTGGTATAGAGTAAGGTACTAGGGAGGAAGAATGGCTTTCTCTAAGAAGGCAAAATAGAATAGATACTTAAATATTAATAGTCGTTGAGGCTAGAACTGGAGGACCAAAAAGGATGGACATGGCCGGTGAGTATGAGAATGAAAGGAGGAAGAACTAAACCTAGGGGCAATTTGAGGGGTTTCATAGAAAAATGATATATTAGAATCTTCCTAAAATATGTACTCATGTAAAAGAAAATCTAATTGAGTCCCTAAAAATGTAAGGGAATAAAATTCTAAGTGGACATCTCTAATCACCAAATTAAGATTCGGGTTTCAGGAATGTGTTACATTAAATTGAATTATTGGCAAAGGGGCCTCATGAAAAACACAGGCTATTGCCAATGCTATTGTTTGTTCTTTGCAAACAGATGGCAATGTCCTATTTCTGATGATACCATCAACTCCACTGACTGAAGAAGATAAAGTCAAACTGGTGCTTAGATGAAGCCTTTAGCTATACTGACTAGTATTCACAATACTGAAAAGTGATTTCCTTATTACCAAAGGAAAAAGTTAAACACCAACAAAGCTATCAACCCTTTGATAGACTATAATTAAAATAGAGTAGTAAAATAATGTTGCAAAGTTTATAGAACTAACCAACAAATATTTCATTGGATTTAAGGTCCACTCCTTGAAATGGAGCCCAACCCCAACACTGTTTGGGTATCTACGACCTGAGAATAACAGGCCAGGGAACTAGGGAAAAACCAAATACTACTGTTATATTAAAGGAATATAGCAACAAAGAATGGCAATGAGTAGATGATGGTTCTTCAAGTATAAATCATATTGTAATGATATAGAATTTCCTTTAAAATAGCAAAAATAAACTTTCTATTTGATTTGGAAAAATTATACATGATTAAAACATGCATGTTTTATGCCTTGCTATTAGCAAATTAGAAAATGACTTTATTTCTCTAAATATACTTGTTGAAAGTTTAAAATTTGCCAGATCATAGGTGATACATTGAGACCTTTCTAAAAACCACAAAGTAATTACACACACACACACACACACACACACACACACCACTTGATATTGACAGAGACATTGAACAGATAAAAATGCTTGGTTGGTTAACTTTGGTAGGTTACTGTGGGTAACAGTTGTTCTACAGTTTGGGTCATAGAATAACAATACAAATGTTAGTGGAAACTGTTGTCAGAATATCATGGACCACAAGCTACTTCCCAGCAGCCCCTCTTCACTATATATTTTGTGAAAGTAGTATCAAATGAAACTTGTTAATGAAAAATGTTATTTTACATTATTACCTATATAATGGAAGAACTGTAAAAAATTGGGGTGAAATCTTGATTCCAGTAAGAAAAGATACAATTCCTTACATCACAAGGAGCACTCATGAGGATTTTCTTTCACAAGAAACATACAAGATAAATTAGGGGTTGAAAGGGAGGAAGAGAATAAGAGTAATAATCATATAATAGCACAGAGAATGTATTACCTGGAAGCTAGACAATGTCAAAGGTGAAAATGATTTAGGGATGTTTTTTTCTTAACATAGTTCCATGTCACTCAGACTACGAAGAGTCAAAAATATCAGTGTTAACAGAAAAGGCAAGAAATGTCTGTCACACAGACAGACACACACACATACATGCATACATGCACACATGTTGTGAAAGAGAAAAGTGTTTGGATAACAAGCTTGTTTTTACAAGTGAGAATTGAAAATACAGTTCAGCTAATCATTTCTGAGACAGATAACAGAAGAAGGGCTGCCTCTATTTGCCCTGCTCATGGGTAAACAAGAATATCTTTTAGACCTATTAAATTGCACAGAAGAGTGACTCTCTATAATAAGATGCTTCACAGAATACAAGATGATCTGGAAATTTGCTAGTTTTCAATATTTCTAAGAACAAGGGTCTTAGTTAAAATTCAATACAGACATATACAGAATGTATGTATGTATGTGTGCATATAAATTACTATTGTTCTGGATACTGGGATACAAAATATTCAATGCATCCTTAATTGACCCTTTAGTACTGCTTGTTTCTGTAAACATCATGAAATTGTAACACTCAGAAACAGAAAACTAATATGTGAGCACACTATGGATGTGTTCAGAGTTCATAAAAAGAACATGCAAACAAATGAATATATCACTTATTAATGATTTATATATCTCAAAAATCATTGATATATTCAAGTGAAAATATTTCATTCTCTGACATTTCATAAATTTCACATGCATGAAATGGAGATTCATGATTTACAACTGAGTACTTCCCCAATGTTTATCATGAAATCTGTGAGAAATGCAATTTAAAGTGAATGCATAAACTGGCCAGTTTCATTTTTTCCAGGCACAGCTCAGACCACTGCCGAGGAAAGATATAGCCTGGTAGAAAATAATAAAATCTCTGAAATACTGAATAAAACCATAGGCAAAGTTATTAAAATGTAACCCATATGGCCCTTTAATATTGAATAATCAGCATCTATTATGTACAGCTATTTGTAATTTAGAAATCTGTCTAATTTATTCTTGGACATTTATTTAGTTTACTGAAGAATTTGCTAGTGACCATGTATTTCTCTTGGCACATCTAACAAAACCAAGCACTGGGTGTGGAGAACAATTTTGAATGTAACAAAATGTTCTTGGGTTGCTTTAGTCTTCTGGAAGAGTTCACTAACAGATGGCAACTTGTCACTGCTAATGGAGTGTGAGCCTGAAAAACTTCAAGGAACTATGCACAGTGTGACACCCTTCCCCTCCTCCCTTCAAGTTACCTCACAGAAATAGCCAATAATGACCTTTTTTTTTTCTCTTCACAGATGATTCTACCTTATGTCGGCCATTTCCTTCCAAACCACATCATGGATGTTCTCATCCAAATATAACAAAAGACTTTTCATTTTGTGACAGCTAATCTGTGTGCTAAATACTGTCCACATTGGGCTGTAGTAGGAATGATGTTGTGCTCAGTTACATTTAGGACTAAAGTCTAACCCTGGTACTGTAAGTCTGGGGCCAGAAATTGCTCCAGCTGTGGATGTCATTGTTTCCATTCAACATGAGCAGATTGTCATAACAATAAGCTCACCTAATATAATGTATGAGATTCAAAATTATTTTATATACACAAAGAAAGAATCATATTAACAGTTAACCAGTAAGACCATATTCTGGCAATTTTATATGATTAAAATTTCATCTTCAAATAAAAGGTGCCAATTTGACTTCTAAGATAGGCATTTGTAAAAATAGACATCACCATCATCTCATCTGTCTGTATTTAATAATATGCAACTTATATAGCTCATATATATGTATATGAGCTATATAAGTTAGAAATAGCAATAGAAAATTGCAAATTCCTACCCCAAATATGGTATTTACAGACTAATACTTGGGTGAGATAAATCTAGCATCAAGCTAGGTTTATATATTAAGCCAGAAATATAGACTTTACTACTTAAAAATAATATTACACCATGTCTGTTGCTATGGTTTGAATAAGAAATATCTACTATATAGTCTAGAACTTGAACACTTTTTTCCCATTGTTGATAAAGTTTGAAGAAGTTTAATTTTACAGCCTTGGAGAAGGAAGTGTATCACTGAGAATATGCTTTGACATTAAAAATAATTTTTTTTATCATCTTTTGCTCCATTCTTTCAATTTCCATGGTGATGGACTCATATGTTTGGAACTTTAAACACAATTAAACTTTCCCTTCTAAGAGTTGTGGCAGTTATCCAGCAACAGAAAGCTAAGTAGAACACAACATGATAATATGGTGTTTGGGATGTTTACATAATTTTAGTTATAGTTGTACTTAAATATTTGTGATATTACCTAGAAAAGATGAATTTTTAAATTTAAATTTAAATTTACAATTTAAAATTGTATCTAAGACAAGGAGCTAGTGAGTGAGAGTTAATGTTTATTAAGGGTCATCAATGACATACTGATAAAATGTAGATAGCTGCAGGATTCCTTGGGATCCATAGGTTTCTATAGAGATAAAACTAGCCATTCCTCTTAAAACACAGTAGATTTTATACCTGAAAACTTACAGAAGAGTGAAATTCCCTTCATTAAAGATGCAACTTAGTGCTTAACTTTAGCTGTTTTAGTCTCCAGATTTTTCTTTTCTTTTCAGTCCTTGTTTCCTTTCCTCCTTCCCATATTCCTTTTATTTGATTCATTCTTCCTTTCTCTCTTCTGCTTTTCTCCCACTTGTTCTTTCCTACAAATTATTTCCTCACCAAATAATTATCTGTATCTCTCTCTCTGTCTCTTTCTCTGTCTCTCTCTACTACACATACACACACAAACACACACACACACACACACACACACACACACACACATACAGACACACACACACACACTCACACACACATCAACTGCACAAGTCAATTCAACAAGCACTGGTAAACATATATAGATACTTTTGAATGAATGAGAATATTTGTTCAAACTTCCACTTGTATCTTGACAGATTAGTTTCAGGTTTTTCACTTGGAATCTCATAAAAATTGTCACAGGTATATTAAAGACAGAACCCAAAATAATGTATGGCATAATCCCTAATATGGTAATTAAATTAAAATGAATTTAATAATATGTCTATATATTTATCAGATGTGTTCAAATATGTTCCATAAGTACTTCTTTTGTGTTTTGTTTTTATTATTAAGAGATCACATTTAAATACTCTTAAATTCTGTAAGCTGTATGGTGTTTTAAACGATTTATTTTCAACATAATTTAAGTATTTTCAATGTACTGTGACAGTATTTGTTTTTATTGATGAAATGAAAATCTAGTACAATTAGTTATGTCTTTGGGTTGTTCCAATGGGGCTGAACATAGTTCTCCAGTCTAAACTAGTTTCTTATCAAAATTTCATTTAAAATGTGTAATAATTACTCTATAAATTTATCCAATTATAAAAAAATTAATTGTGTGCAAATTGATAGATATGGGTGTATTTTCATTCTTCTAAATGCATATATCCAGTTAGACTAGCATCATTTCTAAACATACCATCTATTCTCAATTGCATAATTTTGGCTTCTTTGTAAAAATTATCAAGTGCCTATAGGTGCGGGAATTTACTTCTGGTTCTTCTTAATAGGAGAGAAGTTGACCAGCCTCTCACTGCAACTTGATATTCTATATCTAGATGATATCTATGGGAGACTTGAACTTTTCTGGGGGTGGGGTGGGGGTGTGTTGTAGGCAGAGGTGAAACTGTGGTCAGTATGGAAAAGCAAAAAAGAAACTAACAAAAGAAATTGAATATTTGGCCTAGAATTTTACAATCATGATAAACATGGAACTATTTTTTCCTAAACAGATAACATGTAAACAAACAATATTAATCATATTGGACATGTGTTGATTGTGAACTGAAATCAACAAGCAGCAATTGTCATTCGTATAAAACTCAGCCCTTTCCTTTCTTCCCTCCAGATTCATGTCCTTTCCTTGCTAGTTTTTACTCATTGTCTTTTTTATTTCTGTAATTGTGTGTGTGTGTGTGTGTGTGTTTGTGTGTGTGTGTGTGTGTTGTCAAATACATAAATTCAGCCTGTTCAGTTTGTATAATGTTAATTGTATGGATGTTTCAGTGATGAGTTTGGTAGTACCAAAATGAAAATATGATGTTTTCTTCCCTGAGGCATAACAGTTCCCCTGCTTTTTGCATTACCTAGTTGTCTGTAGGTATTCATCTAGTTTTGAAGTCCCATGGAATTTACCCCATCAGTTTTAGCATGTCTATTGTTGTCATCATTTTCAAGTCAGAAATGAGCAGCCACTTTGTAATGCTGTGAGTGTAGTCTCTGAAAGTTCCAAGAGATGCAGATTCACAGTAAATACTACATCCCTCAGGTTCTTATAATTTTTCTGTGCCCACATCTGCAATAATCACTAAATCTTGGGTGCAGAAGTTGTGTTGTAGGTTTATCAGCTGGTACTAAGGTCCATACTTTGTAGTTTTATCTGTTGTTATTTTTCTGTAATGGTCTTCATCTGTTTTAAAGGATAGATTTAAAGAATGCATTTGTCTGTAGGGATGAGGACAAATATTTAGAATGCTGTTAAGAATTATGCTGTTTAGTAAGGTGTCGGTTATAGGCATAGTAACCCTAGTAATATAGTAATGGTATGCCTTGGCAGTAACTAACAGCTCTCTTATTTGACTTATGACTCAACAGAGATAAATCGTGGCTGGTGCTAAAAACCTCTCAAGCTACTTGGGGCTTGTTATGTCATAGATCTTGGAGAAAGAAATATCTTTTAAAACCTGAGTAAGAGAGACTGAATTTTAGTTTAAAATATATTCACAAATAATGCAAAATGGCATATGGATTAGTTAAAAACTATAGTTTACTTCAACTTAAAATCAGACAAAGAATCATCTCAGCAAGTCATATTTCTTAAATATCTTGCTAGAATTTTAAAAGAACAAAACAAAAATGAGTCTTATCACATGTATACTTTGTATTCTGATATTTATTTTACTTGTCTTTCTCCTGTAATCAAAACTACTCCTGTGTTTCAACAAGTAAAATAGCCCAGACTGTTCTACTACATAAATATGTTGATAGACCAAGAATGTGTTAGCATATGGTGGCATATTCAAAAGTGAAAAATGAACAAACTAATTTGTGAATATTGACTTTCTTAAGAACAACTGTATTTTTGAATTACATATATGATGATTATTAGTAAAGATATTTACCTCCATCTCATCTTGCAGAATAAAATAGTCATCAATAATTGTATTCACTGAATAAATTATACATAACTAAGTGCATATCACTATATATGCATACTTTATGGCAGTTACAATACACACTAAGATTTCAGAATTAGTGAACTTGTATGGTAAAGGATAGCAAACTAAAGATTTAGAATATATTTGACTGTGTTTTCTTAAGTGTTTGCTGATTGCTATGGCTGAAGTTGATTGTATATTTGACAAGACCTGTGTTTTCCCAGCAAAACTATGATAAATAACTTAAATTAAGGTAGCATTCATGAGTGTCTGGGAAAGACTGTCTTGATTAATGAAATTGGCAAGGAAAACCAGGTGGAAGGACACTGTCAGAGATACCAAGACCATGGAAACTTTTTTAAATTTAGAAAGGATCTTATTTTAGGTATCAATCCCAGCTCCCTCTCCCTACCATTTTCCTATGCCCCCATAACCACCCCACCCCAGCCCCCCATCCACTCCCAACATTGGTACATCAAAGTCTGACACATTATTTGGGTCAGGGCCTAAGTCCTCCCCTATGTACCTTGGCTGAGAGAGTATCCCTTCATGGAGAATGGGCTTCTAAAGTCCATTTGTGCACTAGGGATTTACACTGGTTCCATTGTAAGAAGTACCATCGAGTGCACAGACTTCCTAACTGACACCCACATTCAAGAGGCTTGGTTCAGTCCGATTTTGTTTCCTAGCTGTCCAACTGTATTCCTTGTACTCACACTGTCTCAAGTCAGCTGTTTCTTTGGGTTTCCCCAGTATAATCTTGACCCGTTTGCTCATCCTGCTTTCTTCTCTACAACTGGATTCTGGGATCTCAGCTCAGTGCGTAGCTGTGTATATCTGCTTCTAATTCTATCACTCATATATGGGTATAAGACATAGAGCAAAGGATACCAGACTACAATCCACACCTCTAGAGATCTAGGAAACAAGTAAGATCCTAAGAGAGACAAACATGTTCCCCTGGAGTAGAAGAAAGGGACAAGATCTCCTGAACAAATTAGGAGCACTGGGTGGGGGAGCGAGAGAGGAGAAAGAGTAGGGGAGAAGAGAATTGGGGAGAACATGAGAGATCTGAAAGATTGAGTCATGAAAGAATAGAAGAGATCAAGAAAAGAGATGCCTTAATAGAGGAATCCATTATAGGTGTAAAGAGAAATCTGGCACCGAGGAAATATCCAGAGATCCACAAGGATGAGCCCGACTAAAAATCTAAACAATAGTGGAGCAGCTACTTTAAATGTTATTCCACAATAATGAGATTAATGTCTACCTTAAATGTCATCATTTTTTCCAGGGAAACTCTTACAAATTAAAATGTTCAGTTGGGTTACTTTGATATTCAGAAGATTAGTTCATTACCCCACCCCCTATTATGGTGGGGTGTAGAGACAGTTTTGGTGCTGGAGAGTCCACATAGTTTATCACAGTTTCAACAATATTTAAATAATCAAAGTTCAAAATTTCTTGTGAGATTCAGGAAATCTCTCAAATGCCATCCCCTGTAAAAATCAAAATCAAAAAGCAGATTGCATACTTCCAACATATAATGATACATTATACAGATTTTAGTGGGGAAGGAAAGATAGTGAGGAACTATTAGACCATAGCAGAACTAAAACCATTTGGGCAAACTCCAAACTGCACCTCCATGTTTGGTGTCAAAGTGCTCCTCTGGTCTCCAGTTACTTACAGCTTTATTACTGTTGGCCTGTTACTAGCATTTCTTACTGGCTAGCTATGTCTTAAATATGAACCCATTTCTATCAATCTCAGTATTTCCATGTCATCTTATTTTACCAGAGAGTGGGCCTGGTGTTCTGTTCTCTCAGTCCTATATTTTGAATCACCTTCTACCTCTTCCTGACTCCTCCTTGTCTCCTAGTCCCACCTATCTTGCTTTCTTATTGGCCAAAAGTTCTTTATCCATTAAACAATACGAGAAACATATTTAAAGAATGACATCTCCTAACATTTCCTCTTTTCTGTCTAAAATCTAAAGAAGAGTTTTACCCTTAACATAGTAAAATATATAACAAACATTTATCAAATAAGAACTAGAGTTAACAATATTTAGTTCATTAACATTTAGCAAGATTTAAAGAAAATATTCTATCATCTATCCTATCTCTGTGAGTCTAAAGTCCTTTATGTAACTTATCTTTAATTCTAACTAAGGACAACTATAACCATACCAATATGTATTAAACTTCCTCAAAGACCACAGAAGGATAGTATATAAACTCTAGAAATGATAGAGAGAACTTACTGCTAGCCAGTCACTTGAAATTCTTCTGTAATGTTCCATCTTCAGCCTATAGGTCATAGTGTATCTACCAGAGTCCTCAGCAAAGCAGGAAACTTTAAACTTGTTATCTGTACTGGCAGTTTGTCAGTCACTTTTCTCTGTGTCCTGTATACTGTCTGGCAGACTCTTCCATGAAGCAGGATCCCTGTAGCAATGTCAATCTTGTATCAGCAGTCACTTTCCTGTGGATCCTGCGTGTCCAGTTTACACAGCATAAAGTTGAAGTAGCTTAAGGTTTAAAAGTTTTAATCCATTATCATCAATGTATTATGTGACAGCATGCTGGCAGACATGGTGCTGGAGAGTCCTATATCTTGATTCAAAGGCATCAGTACTGTGACATTGGGGGTGGCTTGAGTACATATGAGACCTAAAAGCCTGCCTCCAGATCGACACACTTTCTCCATCACCTGAAGATTTAAGAGGCAAGAAGATTGGAAGAGTCTAAGTTGGGGAATAACTATGAAATTAGAGTCTTCCAGGCACAATGGAAATGATACATGAGGAACTCAGAAAAACAGAGACAGCAAACACAAGACTTGCACAATTTCAAACCAAACAAAATTATAACATAGGGAGAAGGAAGTAGACATAAAAACCCACCTTTATCCAAGAAGGTTTTTGCAATTTTGTCTAATGGTATGCAACTGGCTGCATTTATCACAGTCTAGGGAAGGGTTTATCCCAAGAAATAGATGGTCAACACAAAACAGACTGTATATATTTTTTGTGTTCTTTTTCATTATGTTTTGGTATTTGTCTCATTGGGCTTTTTCCTTTGCTTTTGCTTTCTGTTTTTGTTTTGGGGTTGTTTTGAGAAGTGAAAAAAATGAAATGAGGTGGAAGTAAGTTGTATCTGTGCAGAATTGGGGGAAGGGAAGAATATAGTTAAATTTTTATTTAAATGTATTACATAAAGTAAAAATAATGAACTATCTAAATTATGGTGAGTTTTATATGTATATTTACACTTTGCTTGTCAGTATTTATGAATCTCCTATGGGAGATTATAACTAAATTGGAAGTGACTCACAGCTACCCTGATATATTAAGTATTTATTGACTTGTATGCTAGTAACAATGGACTAGATTCCCAAAGCACTATACTATCTGCTAAGCCTTACTATTATATCCCCAAGTAGATCTCTTGAATTCTGTATTTATGTTTGCCTATTTCTCTACACTAGAGTATAAAACTGTGTCACAAAACTCCAATGTTGAATAATTAGTGAAAAATTTCTTACTGGAACTAGAGTTCCTATTTCTTCTCTTCATTTTCTACCTCCATGATAACATGCTTGTCTTTTTACTTTAAGGCCAAAAAGAAAGTATGAGAAAAATGTGATGAAATTATTTTAGAGTTTTCATTCAACATTCTACATAATATTGTTTTAACTGATAAGCTCATTTATTTCCACAACAATTAATCTTACTTTGAGAAATAGCATTTAACTAAGAATAATTCATTGTTTTGGTCAGTCAGAAACTCACAATTATTTCGTGCTATCTTCTATTTTACAGATCTATGATTTGGCTCATGAATATAAACACTCAAAATCACATTGTTGTTTTCTTTCCCAATACCATATTGCCTTGTTTGCCTGAGTTGACTACTTGAAAAATATCCATTTGTAAAACCTACATTTCAAAACAATGTAGACTTTTATTTGCCATATATTTTATATGTAAATTTGATTTTAAAAATGAACACAATTTTCACTTCAGGCCTGGGAAATTTTATGCATACTCTGCTGAACATGCTTTTAGTCAATTGATAATGTATTATTGCATAAGAGGAGAATGTCATAGACAAAATATATAGTTAAATCAAATGTGGTTTAACATGTAGATACTTGGAAGCCATTGTGTGACTTAACTAAAAGGTTAATGACTTTGGCATAAAAGGCCATTTATGGCCAAGATTGCTGATTTAATGCCATATGTTGTAACCCGACATTAATGACAGTACTAAGTCACTGATTTATTTTCAGTGGGGTGGCATGTGTTACTTAAAAGTCACATATCCAATAGAACAGTACAATAAATACTACAAACTAGAGAAATCTGTAAGATTTACATATATACGTTTAGGATGAAACACTAAAAATAAAACTTGACAGATACATTCTCATGTACATTTCATTTCAGCTGCAGTTTTTAGTATGCTCCTAAAATCTGTTTTTTAAAAAGTATTAAAATACTTAGAGTACCAAAAGCTATTTTTAACTTAAAACATAAGAATTAATTATCACTATTATTTGAATAATATGACAAAATTATGTTTGGTCTTTCTATATTTACTTTCAAATTGAATTAGGCATCTTGCATTGTGAGGTTGGTTATTGTGACATGTCATATCAGTTTTTGCAAAGCGCCATTCAAGGAAGCCCTACTGCTTGAAAATCCAGGTTATGTTCTATTCTTGTGTTGGATTTATTCATTTGATTTCCTAAAGTAAAAGTCTGAGGCCTTTTCCAACTTTACATATATAGGATTTACAATTCTACATATTGTTAAATGTAAAGGGAAATAATAACAGAATAATCAAAAGAATTATAGCATTTTGAAAACGGCATTCTCCTTAACTCTTGTAAAATTAAGTTGTTAAAAATTTATTTAGGGAATCAAGGTGTTTTAATTTTTTTAATTAATTCATTATTTTACATTCCCATCCCAGTTTCCCCTTCTTCCTCTTGTCCAACTTCCCCCACTTCCTCCCTCACTTCCCATCTGCTCCTTGAAGAGGGTAAGCCCTCTCCTAGGAAGTCTACTGAGTCTGTCCCATCATCTCCTTAAGAGAGAACAAAGGTAACTCTCCACTCCCACACCTGTGTGTCTAGGATAAATAAGCAAGTTATCTCTTCATGTAGAATGGTCTCTATTAAGTCAGGTTGTGCATTAGTGTTATATCTTGTATTCGCTGTCAGTGGCTTCTTGTAGGATCCCAATCACACCATTGTCACCTATATTAAGTGATGGGAGATGTTATTCTGTAAATATGTTTATCATACTGGTTAATGAATAAAGCACCGTGGCCAATGGGAAAGCAAGATAGGCGGGTCTAGAAAACAAGGTGAAAGAGAAAATAGTTAGGAGGAGTCAACATGAAGAGCCTGGAGAGGTAGAACGTCAGCCAGCCTCTCTGGCCAGTAAGATGAGCCACGTGGAAATACTTAGAATAGTAGAAATGAGTTAATCATTAAGACAGAGCTATCCAATAAACAATGATAGTAACTAGCCAACAGCCTTATTCAAATGCAGAGTCTCTGCATGTTATTGCGGGCTGGTGTGGCGGCGGGACCAGGCAGACTGGTGGAAAACATACTCACTATAGTTGGCGCCCAACATGGCTATAAGAACTTTAACTTAAAACCAAAATAAGTTTAAAAAATGTTTTAAAAACAAAGGAAAAAGACAAGAAAGACATCTTGGTAGCAGCATTTTTCTGGGTTGGACTCTGTTTTATGAGAGACAAGTAAATATTTGTGTGGCTCCTTTAATGGGGGTTTCAAAAATTTATAAATGGTTAATGACCACAAACAATCTTTTAAAAGGTAAAAAGGAAATTATGGTATAAATATGAATGCTTTGTTTTGGAATGGATTTTCATTTATTGATACAAATTTAAGGTCAATTCTATGATATGTATATTTCTCTTTTTTAGGTATTGTGTTTATATAGCTCATTGAAAAATGTAATGTATAATTTAGTACAGATTATAGGGAGTTATCTATAATAGTCAAAAAAATTGGAGTTAAGTTTGTTAGAATTTCTAGATATGCAGAGATGTATTTGAGAAAAATAGACATTCTTCAAACCTTTCAAAGAATTACAAAATATGACATTTAAAATGGTTTAGGGTTTTTCTTGACAATGAGGCAAAACTGCTCCTGGAAATACCACCTGCATCAAAAAGAAAGATGGACATAGAAGAAACTCATTACAAAGTTTGCTTTCTATATGACAAAACTAGCCATTTGAACAAGGTACTGCTCTTGTCTAGACTGTTTGACTTTATGTTGTATAAATTGGACATGCAGGACCCCACAGAAAAGTAACTGCTAAAACAAGATGGACAATGCTACAGGGTTCCTGCTTCATGAAAGAGTCTGCCAAACACACTATGGCCTATGAGATATAGATGGAACATTACAGAATTAATTCGGGTGATTGACCAGGCAAACTGTCTCTGTCATTTCTAGAGTTTATATATTATCCTTCTGTGGTCTTTGAATGAGTTAAAGATGGATAGTTGTGGTTATAGTATTTCTTAGTTAGGATTTAAAATAAGTTACATATAGGACTTTAGACTCACAAAGAAAGGATAAATGATATTTTCATTAAGTCTTACAAAATGTTAATAGACTAAATATTATTAACTGTGATTATTATTTGATAACTGTTGTATGATATATTTTGTTATGTAAAGGTTAAAACCCTTCTTTTTATCTTAGACAGAAAAGAGGAGATGATGGGAGATGTTATTCTGTAAATATGTTTCTCATACTGGTTAATGAATAAAGCACTGTGGCCAATGGAAAAGCAAGATAGTTGGGGCTAGGAGACAAGGAGGAAAAAGGAAGTAGTTAGGAGGAGTCAAGATGGAGAGCCTGGAGAGGTAGAATGCCAGTGCTGCTCTGGCCAGTAAGATGAGCCACATAGAAATACTTAGAATAATAAAAATGGGTTAATCATTAGCTCTGTCATTAAGACAGAGCTAATCCATAAGCAATGATAGTAACTGGCCAACAGGATTGTATAAAATAAAGAGTCTCTGCTTGTTATTGGGGCTGGCATGGTGGAAGGAGCAGACCAGCAGTGGGGAAAAAAACGTGCTTGTAACAATTAAGGGAGTCTAGTTCTGTCTTACGCAGGTTTCCCATTTGTCAGATCTGAGTCATCCATAAGTGGATACTAGACATAAAGCAAAAGATACCCAGCCTACAATCTAAAACCTCAAAGAAGCTGGAACCCTCTTCCAGATACAGATGGAAGCAGATGTAGAAGTCCACTCTAACCAATGGAGCAAGCTGCTGGAGTGAAGAAAGAGTGATAATATGAACAAAAGAGTCAAGACCATAATGGAGAAACACAGAGAATCAGCTGTTCCTAGCTTGTTAAAGATCACTGACTCTGGAATCAAGATGTATATTATCTAAATGTTTATTTGCATTATTGACTTAATCTTTCTATGTATTTCAAAATTGGCATTCAGAATGTTACTTACAGATATTCTTTGAAACTCTGAAATATAATATTGTAAATGTTTCTGAATATTTGGCCAAAATAATGTAACAAACTTAACTTTTAGGAAACAAAAAAGCCAGTAAACATATTGACCTTAATACTCTTCTCTATTTTGTGAAGCAGTGTTTTTGTGTTTTTAGCTAGTGTACTCTGTTTTGCATTTGAGAAAACCCAGTTCTGTTACAAATGAGGAAAAAATATTGCTAAGGTCACAAAAAATATATAATTAAATTGTTGTGTTTTAACAACCTACCTTGCAAAGGTAACATCATTTGGCAGGTGTTTTTGACAACCTAAATACACAAGTCACCTACTATCTAAATTGCTGTTTTAAATATGTGGGCTAGGCAGAAATTAGAAACCACTCTCTATAGAGTAATGCTTAAATTAAAATACATTTAAACATTATGCCTGAAAACATAGTCCAGTATTTAAGAAAACTACTGTTGTTCCAGTGGGCCTGAGTTAAGTTCCCAGCACTCAGTAATATAGTACATAATCATCTGTAACTCTACCTTTAGAGGATCTGTTGTCTTCTTTGGGTGCCTGAGGGCACTGCCAGATATGTGGTAGATACTATCTCTCACAAATATGTACCTAAATAAAACAAAATACATCCTTCAAAAGTGAATAACCTCTCATGTCCCTCTCACTATAATGCTGCTATAACATATTACATATTATATTAAATATGTGTATTTATGCTAAAACAAATAATACATATTATGTTAAAATATATAAAATATAATACACAACATATCTTCATATTATAAAACTTTAAAGCATATACTTGTTAAATCATCTCTAAATTTCAAAAATAGCACCTTTCTTTCTTTGTCCTTCAACTATATTCATGACTTTGAGCATATGTGCATTTTATTTACATGTGAAATCCATCCTTAATTTGTGCCCTTTAAATATTTTATGGTTAACCTTTGAAATGAAGTACTTCTTTCTTTTCCTCTAAGACATCAGGGTTGCTTACAATAGTAGTAGAATAAAAGAGTAGTTTGAGAGTAAATTAAGTAGAGGTCAAATGAACAGGCAAATTGTTTCCATGTCTGATGTCCATTTACTCTTCAGATCTTCAATTCCTTTCAGCTTTGCTGACTGAAACACACCTCTCTCTTAGGCTGGTTCCATTCCCTATTAGAAACTTTCCCTGGCAGGTATTCCACAACTCTAACATCTCTAACATCTTGGGGTCTCTAGAGCAATCCAGTCTTCTCTATCACAGCTTCACACAATGATCTTTCTGGGTCTATGTTTAGGGAAACCTATCATGGTTTAATAAGGATCAGGTGAAACAAATAGGCAGAATAGATATTTTTTCAGCGAGAAATAACTTACAACATAGACAGATGAACACCAGCAGGTTGTGTTCCCAAAAATCCTTGGGATGATCTCTTGTCCCCATTCTGCAAGCAAGAGAGCACTCTGGGCCCCTCCACAGACCTATTTCTCCCAGGTAACTGTGCCACATCTCCACCAACAATGGGCATGGTCAGTGCCACAGATGCTGTGAGTATCTCACTACAGACACCCCTAATACTTAAAGCCTTAGTGACTTTTTTTTAGAAACAGGGCAATATTTCATAACTACTTTCTTCTGTTCTTGACTTTAAAGCAATAGCCACATGGATAAAGATGCCAAGTTCTGGACCATGGCCCATTTATTCAATTAAAGCTTCACCATCTTTCTGTTTTCTATAGTTTCCTTCAGTGGTTAAGATTAGCTGTCCTCCAACTTTCTCTGTAGAAAGGGCTGGCTTTGAACTCAGGGACTTTTCAACTACATCTTCACAAGCTTTATGTTTTCAATGGGTACTTCCACAGCCTAAGCTTAGCTATGCTGAACCTTGCTCTAGACCAAGCTAGTCTCAAACTCAGAGATCTAACAACCTCTGTCTCTGAAGCTCTAACTCTTTTTCTCAAGTTGGAAACTTAGCTGGGTGGGATCTTTCTCTGATTTCACCACTCCCTTTATGTCTTTATTTATTGATATATTTGTTAATGTATTTACGCCACAAATGCAGCTTGTCTTTACTGCTTGTCTCCTACTTGCTCCTTCCTCCCCAAAAAGTCCCTTCTGTCCCCCTAAATCCACTTCCCCTTTTTTTTCTATTTAGAAAGGGGCAGGACCAAAATAAATATCAATAAAACATTACATGTCATGTTGTGATAACACTAAGTACTTAAGAATAATTGAAAGAATTAAAGTTTTTTTCTAATCCATAGCCCCAAGGTCCAAATTCCTTAAACAAGAAAGGTCAGGGCTTTTACAATACTCTTGCAGTCCCTGAAACCAGTTTCTGCCTTAGTTTGGGTCCCTGTTGCTGTGGAAAGACTGCATGATCATGACAACTCATAAAAAAATATATTTACATTTTTGTGGTGTAATATGATGTACCATGATGGTGAAGAAGAACATGGGAGTTGTACATCTTGATCAGCAGGCAACAGGGAATGGTCTGAGTGTATCACTGAGTGAAGCTTGAGCAAAGGAGACCTCAAAGTCCACCCCCACAGTGACAGGCTTTCTCCAACAAGGCAATATCTACTCCAATAAGCCAAAACTGCTAATTGTGCCATCACTGATAAGCTTATGGGGGTCAATTACAATCAAACTCCCACAATGCTCACAGGAGAGTTTTTCTGTTTGATATGGTGTATTCTTACCAAACTTCTCATCCTTACTGGCTTACAATTATATATCAAGAAATCCTTATATTAATATTGTACTAACTTCATATATATTTCCTCATTTGTTTTTCCTTGCTTTCTTGGATTCAGTAACTCGTCTTATGATTTTTCATGTAATTTTATGTTAATTGCCATTATAATTTAAGTAGTATTTTAATCATTTAATTGATAAATATCTTAACCTGTCAAAATACTCAGTAAAGGGGCCAATTTTACCTCAAAAACCTACAGTCTTTCTTTATAATGGCTATATGATGGTATACCTATATGGAATGATTAAAGAATAAGGGGAAAAGTAGGCAGAAAATTCATGGAAGAGTCAAGAATTGTAATGATGATATAAACAAAGTTAGCAGAATATGTGAACTATGAGCAGAAGATATTTTTATATGTTTTCTGATTCAAAAAGGATGAGTGAGTTGTTTTCCCCCCAGCCTGCATAATGGCCCCTTTTTGGTATTTAATCCTGTGTCATTTTTCTCAAATCTGGACTTGAATCAAAAGGCTTCTTTTACCAACTTCTGTCTCTCATTTGTTTGTCAGCAGCTGTTAAACAAACAAAAACCCCTCTGGAATCCATTTACAATACAATAGAAAAGTAAAAGGAAATAAAGTAATTTTCTAACAAAAAAGTAAAAAAAAATACAGAGTAAAATTTGAATAAAATTGATTTGAAAAGAAGAAAATGTTCTTGTTTCAATCCATAGGCACACATTTCAATGTTGTGGCTACTGGGAAATAAAAGAATAAGGTATTCAATAAGACAAGTATGCCTTAGAGATTTCAGATTTTTAGAAAGATTAGAAAATTGGATATGGAGAAATTAATAGTGAGATGACAGACTGGGTAGCCACAAAGTCCTAAGATTTGATAGAACACACACACACACACACACACACACACACACACACACACACACACAAACAAACAAACACACACACATACCAACATTAACTTTATCACAATTCTGGAAAACACTTGATGCTACACAACAATTAAGCAAATGGAGAATTGAAAACTAGCTCCCCAAGTATTCTGAGAGAAATTTGTTCCAAGTTAACTTAACATTTTTTCATTAATCTTCTTACCTATTTTAGCTATGTTCTTGGGAATTGTAGCCCAATGTATAAGTGTGTCAAATGTTTGGAAGGAACCATAGTATACACTGTCTCCTTAAACTATTTTACTGTTCAGAAGGTCTGAGTTGTTCTTAAAGTATTTATGCAATATGTGTTCCAGTTTTTCCTTAATTGGATTATTTCAGGGTGAGAAATTTGCAAAAGCAGGCTATTTTTATGAACAATAAAGGACAAGGCCATAGACCTCTTTCCAAAGCTCAAACTCCTAGAAATAGAAGAAAACAGCAGATATGTTGAAAACGACAGGGAGGAGAGTATTAAAAGATTGATATGTAAAACAATATTGTTTTTAATTTAAATAAATTATATATATATATATGATGAAGATATCTAGAGAAAATGAGGGTTTGAAAAGCAGAACTTTTTTTTCTTATTTTTTATTTTACATATCGATCCCAGTTCTTTTTAAATTTTCTTCAAAGATTTTGTTGAATATGTTTTATCCACCTTTGAGCTGGGCTTCCTCACTTTCTTCTATGCCTATTATTCTTAGGTTTGGGCTTTTCATGGTGTCCCATGTTTCCTGGATGCTTTGTGTTAAGGATTTTTTTTTTTTTTTTTTTTTGCTTTAAGATTTTCTTTGGTCGCTGAATCTATTTCCTCTAGTTTATCTTCAGTGCCTGAGATTCTCTCTTCCATCTCTTATACTGTTGGTTATGTTTGTGTCTGTAGTTTCTGATTGTTTGCCTAGTTTTTCTATTTCCAGCATTCCTTCAGTTTGTGTTTTCTTTACGGTCTCTATCTTTCCTTCAGCTATTTAATCGTTTTTTTCTTGTTTTTCTGTATTCCCTTTAAGAGATTTGTTCATGTTGTCCAATTTTTTGTTTGTTTTTTCTTCCATTACTTTAAGGGATTTTCCCATTAATACTTAATATTTTTAAGTAGTTATCTTCTGCTTTGTTTGCCTTGGGGTGTTCAGCTGTAGTTGGTGTAGTGTTCCTAGATTCTGGTGGTATTATGCTTGTCTTTCTATTATTTGGTGTTTTTTTTTTTGTATTGCCATCTTCCCACTTCCAGTGGGTGCAGGTGGAGTCTCTCTCCCTCTATGGTACTCCCCTGATGGGCTTAGGTGGGTCAGAATTTCAATGACTATAGCTCTGAGTAGTCCAAGCTCTCTAGTAGGTCTCTCCTAAGGCAGCAGCCAAGTGATGGGGGTCAAAGATTGGGCTCCAGCAGAGGCCCAGTGATGGGGATCAAAGATTCAGCAGGCAGGGTCTCAGGACCATCCTGCATGTATTAGCAGATCTCTGACCTGGGTCTGAAACTCTTCAGGTGACACCTCCATCATAGGCCCAGTGATGGGGGTCAAAGATCCAGTAGCGAGTGGCTCAGGATGGTCCTTTGAGGATAGCTGGTTATCTGGGAGGAGCCTGGAACTCCTGCAGCAGACTGGCAGTGGTGTTCAGAGATCAGGCAGCCGAAGAGGATTCAGGTTGGTCCTATGTAGATAGTGAAAGACCTACAGAGCGTGGTCCTTCACGCTCCCACTCAGGAAAGGCGACATCCCAAATCACTCACGAGAAGCGGTCTTGATGCAAATAGCATGAGGAGTTTTTACTCCAAGTGCACTGGGGTCCACTGTCATATGCCACTCAGGGGTAGAGGACTGAGGACCTCGAGGGCAGAATTGAGACAGTTTTTATAGGATTTACAACAAAGCCCACACAAAAGTCACTGGGGTGGGGTTTCACAAGCAGTTTACAAAGTCAGACAAGCCTCTTTACTGGCAGAGGACAGGGTCTGGAATTTGAGGTTTTAGGGCTTTTTAGATAATATTTCTAAACTTTTAGTTTCCTGTGGTCATTGGAGAGTTAGGCTGTAATTTTTTATCCTTTCAATAGGAAGGTCTAGTGTGCTCAGAGCAGCTCCAGGAAGTTCCCCGAAGGTGGTAGGGTTGTTGTGTAAGACCCTCAGAATGAGGAGCCTCCCAGTTTCAGTCAGTACCTCCAGGAACTCAATGTCCATTCGAGTTGATGCAAGACGCAAGAGGTTTTAATGAAGGAGATACGTTTATGCAAATGGGCTCCCTCAGCACACAGGCTAGAGAAGCCACATTTTCTGGGCATGGGTACCTTATAAGAAAAAAAAACACAAGCTTATGGTGGGGCTGTGACACCCTGTCTATTGAGTATTTGACCAGTCATGGGTTCTCCCCTTGAGGCCCAATGGTCTCACTGTTCTGATCAGCAGACCTTGGGGCCTCTGGGTGTGCTAACTAATCTTGTCTGGGCAAACTGGAGTTGCAGCTATCTCTGTTTCTTAAGGACCCGATTTACTACCTGCTGACACACTGAAGGAAGGGGCAGTGTGAATTTTTGGCATCTTGCTATCTTAGGGCCTTGTGAGGGAAAGTTGCAGGTGATTAGCAAATTCCAGGTACTGATAGTGTTCTGGGTTAGCTTTTCAGGTCAGACTGTCCTTCATTTTAAGTGGGGGTTTCCTTACCTTTACTTTTGATCTTTCAGTTGGAATGGCCTTCTGTTCCAGTGCTCAACGAGAGATGGGATAGTAGGCAGGGTATGGCACAGGGTAGAGGGATGGCAGGCTCTTCGTGTGTGGGGGAGTGTATCAGATCACAAGAAGTGCTTTTGATGGGAACAGGGACAAAGCAGCGATAAAGATTCTGGGCCATTCCAGGAAATTCCCCGGAAAGGGTGTGGGGAGAGATTCAAACTGAATCAGTCACAGACTACCCTCTAGCAGAGGAGTCAAAGATCCAGCAGCCAGGGAAGCAGAATGGTCCCATGGCGGGGTTAGGAGGATCTCTGATTGTGGTTCAGAATTCTTCAGCTGAGTGCTTTCTTGCAGATCTTATTTCAAGGCAAATAAAGTCATGTTCAGAAAACACCTGAGATAATACAACCCTTGAACTCAAGCAGGTCACAGCAGGTAATTATTCAAATGTTTATACAAAGTATACAAATATCCCACATAAACATTATGGAACAAGTCATAAGTTCCTCTATAAAGACAAAAGAAATATTCCCTGTTTTTCCAGTACTTAAAGAAAATCTGTGTCAAGTGGTTATAGGTAACAGGGTGTTTTGGAGGCCAAAAACAGTAATGGGCAAAGACTTTAAAAATTAGTTTAGATAAATTATTAAATATAAAACAGTCAACAGTCAACAATGAAGTGAATTGATAAAGAGTTTAACTCCTATATTATATTTACATTTCTCAGTCTTTTACACAAATTAAGGGCACATACAAAATCAAAATAGTTTCATATTCTTAGGATTTAAGAAACTCAAAATATCTTTCTGCTACAAAGGACTGCCCTTGCATTTATTAGATGAATATAACAAAAACTAGATGTAAATATGTTCAAAGAAGCAAACAAAGGTAGGATAATTATGGCCTGCAGACATTACTAAAGCATTAACACTAATAGGAATAAAAATGAATTTCTAAGTTAAAAGAGCAATTACAGAATTTTTAAAAGAATAAAGCAAAATTTTACCAATAGATTTGAAGAAACAGAGGAAAAATTGATGAAATGGAAAACCAACTGGAATTTCCCAGTAGAAGGATCATGTAAAAAGAAAAAGGCCCAAGAGAACTATGTAGCAATATCAAGCACATATGATGAGGAATTGGTCAGTAAGATTGAAGACAAAAGGCTAAGAAAGGTTCTTGTGCTTAAAAAAGTTATAGTTTTATTCAAATAAAATTCTGATAAGTAGTATTTGTTAGAATATTGAAGATAACTATTCGGATAACAGTTAATATATATGTGTATATATATATATATATATATATATATATATATATATAAATAACTAAATTGATATTTAAAATAAGATTGTTTTTAATTTAAATAAAATTAAACTAAATGGGAAGACCTAATATTATATAACATAATCACTTGCTTATAAAATACAGGAATTTGGTTACAAAAAGTATAGAAAAGTAGCTACATAACAGAAAACCTGTGCTGCGCCTGACCCTTGGAACCAAGGAAGACACGACTCAGGGAAGAGCTACTTCATGCAGTTTTAATCAGATTCCTTGAACATGTTTCTTCTGACCCTCAAGGGCCCAGGGGACCCCTGTACAGGCTTAAATACTCTTGCACTAAACAACCCCAGTGAGCTATGTGGACCCTGCAGATAGGCTACTCTAACGCAGAAGCAGGCAGGCTGAACAGACTTAACCAAATAAGGGCTTGTTTACATCAGAGAGCGCTCACCCTTGGGGAGGTGGAAGGTGGAAGCCAGAGCCATATTTAAGGCATGGCACTTTGCAGCTCCCTACAGTTCCCCCATTTTGTTTGTTAACGCAAAAGGCAAGGGTAGTGGTATGGTCTCCAGTAAAGCAGTGGACATTTGTAATGACTCTGAATCCTGGTAGTCAGCCAAGTCAGTGCCACACCCCTCTAGTATCTTTTTCCTGGAGGTGACACCGTGAACACCAACCCACATGCAGCCAGACTTGCCCTTCTTGGAGTTGCTCACTTCCAGAGCTAACTCGGAGTGCAGTGCTAAGCCATACATTCTGAGCGTGAAGGATCAATACTTGTTCATGACTGCAAGCCATGCCTGGGGAGACTGTCCTGCCTCAATGGCTACATATGCCTGGACAATCATAGCTACATACCGTTTCTGAGCAAACCTCATCTTGCAAAGGCACCACAGGCCCACGAAGGAGATAAGCAACAAGAGGACAGCCATGGCTCCCATGCCTGTCCACTCTTTCAGATGACTCATGCCAACGGGATCATGATGACAATCTGGCAGCCAGTCCTGCATCCACATGTGTCGAATTTACTGCAACAATGGTCACTCCCAGCTGTACCATTAAGTCATCAAAGTCAGCAGACTAAAAGATAGCTAGACAACTGTTGTGATGAATTAGCAGCACATGTAAAGTTCTCATACTGAATGCTGGTACCACACAAATCTGGATACTTCATTTCACATCCCAATTGGGCCAGCTGCCACAAGGTATCTATTTGCTCCTGCACAAGATCAATTCTTTGGTTTACAATCATTAAACCTCCTTTTAGTTGAGCACCAATTGTGGACTGAGCATCCAAGGCTGTAGCCACATTCTTAGACAACTCATTTAGCTTAGAGGCTGTCTGCACCAATGTGCTCATAGCCACAGCAGCCATGACTGAACCTACAACTGCAAAAGAGATAGCTGCAACTATGGCTGCTGTAATGCCAAAATCTCTCCCTGAAGCCTGTTGCCGCCATAACAGAAGCCCCCACCAAATAGGCCACAAAATCTGAAAATAGTTTTATGGGGCCTTGTAGTATCTTAGTGAGGTTACCATTCACCTCTCCCTTATTGGGTAATGACTTCCATGCTTTTATGGCAATCTGATTAACTTGTTCAAGACTTAAGACATTTAGTATGGCTTCCCAGACCTCAGGGCAAAAGGAATGCCCTGTACCTGTGCCCTGCCCTTCCTCACTCTGATAAGGAGGAGGCTCCAAAGGCATTGTTCCAGGAGGGACCCTCCCCTCCCCACATCTCCATTTCTCCTCTCCCTTCCCTTCTGCCCCTTAAGGGATTGTTTCTGAACATTTTCTACAAGGGCTTGCAATTCTTCCTCAGAATCTGTTTTGTCTGTACCTGACACTCCTGTGCTCTCAACCTCTTCTGATCTTTCTTCTTGTAACATTTCTAGTGCAGCTTTCCCTTTTTCCATCACCTCTTTACAGTATCTCTGGTCTCGAAACAGCTACGCACTAACTTCCAAACCAGACAGAATCTGGACTTTAGTGTCCCTTGTTCCCAAGCAAAGTCAAGATCCCTGCCTAACTTGTCCCAGCACATGTGAGGTCTCATGAAACTTTGAACCAAGGTGCAGTGGCATCATATTCACTAGGAATCTTTCTAGTGTGCATTTTTTTATTTAAAAATTTTTTGACAAAAGTAGCTACTGAAGAGCCAGAAAATTTGGATGAGACTGAGAAGTCCCCATTTTGAAAATTTTACTTTGGGTTCATTACACCCTCTCGCTCAATGCCTGAGACTTTAATGCCACTTATTTCTGTGGTCTTTAATTTGGTTCCAACTTACCTGGGACTTTATTGCTCCTTACCAGAGACCTTATCGCCTCTTTACCGAAGGCTTTAGCTTAGTCCAAATTTGGAGCTTTATTGCTCCTTACCAGAGTCCTTATCGCCTCTTTACCAAGGGCCTTAATTTAGGCCCAACTTACCTTGGGAACTTAAACAGCACTGCCCTGACTGCAATAAGTTCTGATCTGAAAATTTCTCAGTACGGGCAACCATTTGTGCCTTGCCTGACCCTCGCCAAAAAGAAAGACACGACTCTTGGAAGATCTTCTTCATGCAGTTTTAATCAGGATCCTTGAACATGTTTTTTCTGACCTGCAAGGGCCCTAGGGACCCTTGCACAAGCTTATATACCCTTGCGCTAACCAACCCCAGTGAGATATGTGGACCCTGAAAATAGGCAACTCTAACAAGGAAGCACACAGGCTTAACAGACTTAACCAAATAAGGGCTTGTTTATGCCAGAGAGCACTCACCCTTGGGGAGATGGAAGGCGGAAGCCAGCGCCATCTTTAAGGCGCAGCACATCACAACTTTCTACAAAAAACCTTTGTCTTGACTTATTTTATTTTATTATTTTTAACTGAAAATAAGATATGTAGCATATATGTTTTCCACCATCCCGCCCACCACTGGTCTGGGCCCACATCCATGCCAGCCACAAATAACACACTGAGACTCTCTATTTGATACAATCCTGATGGCCAGTTACCATTATTGTTTATGGGCTAACTCTGTCTTAATTATTAACCTATTTCTACTTATCTAAGTATTTCCACATGGTCATCTTAACAGGGAGCGACGGGCCTAGCATCTTGCTTCCTCTAGCACTACATGCTGACTCCTCCTTACTACTTCCTCTTTCCTCCTTGTCTCCTAGCCCTTCCTATCATGCTTTCTCATTGGCCACAGTACTTTATTAATTAACCAGTATGAGAAAAAATATTTACAGAATACATCTCCCATCATCTCCTCTTTTTTTTCTAAAATAAAGAGAAGGGTTTTAACCTTAACATAGCAAAATATACTATACAACAGTTATCAAATAAGAATCATAGTTAAAAATATTTAGTCCATTAACATTTTGTAAGTCTTAAAGAAAATATCATCTATCCTATCTTTGTGAGTTTAAAGTTCTATACATAACTTATCTTTTATCCTAACTAAGGAAAACTATAACCATAACTATCGGTCTTCAACTTCTTCAAAGACCACAGAAGGATAATATATGAATTCTAGAAATGACAGAGACAACTTACTGCCTGGTCAGTCACCTGAAGTTTTTCTGTAATGTTTCATCTTCAGTCCATGGGCCATGGTATGCCTGGCAAACTCTTCAGCAAAGCAGGAAACTTTAAACTTTGCCTGTATTAGCAATTTGTCAGTCATTTTTCTCTGTGTTCTGTAGACTGTCTGGCTGCCTTTTCCGTGCAGCAGGAATCTTGCAGCAATGTCAACCTTGCATCAGCAGTCACTTTTCTGTGGGTCCTGCACGTTCAGTTTATTCAGCATACAGTCAGTCTAGACAAGAGCAGTATCTTGTCCAAATGGCTAGTCTTATCATATTTGAAGCAAACTTCATTATGTGTTTAATCAATGTCCATCTTCCTTTCTGATGCAGGTAGTGTTACCAGGAGCAGTTGTGATTCACTGACAAGAAAACCCTAAACCATTTTAAATGCCATATTCTGTAGGTCTTTGAAAGGTTTGAAGAATGCCTATTCATCTCAAATACATCTCTGCATATCTAGAAATCTTACCTAACTTAACTCCAAATTTTGACTATCATAGGTAAATCTCTAATCTGTACTAAATTATACATTACATTTTCCAATGAGCTATATAAAGAAAATACCTACACAAGAGGAGAAATATACATATTACAAAATTGTTATTAAATTGTATCAATAAAAGAAAATTCATTCCAAAGCAAAGTATTCATATCTACACCACAATTCCCTCTTTAACTTTAAAAAGATTGCTTGTTGTTATAGCCATTAATAACCAAGCCCATATAAATGAAAAAAAAACATTTATAAACAATATTTGGGAATTGGGGCGTCATCTTTCTAAACTAGTTCCTGCTGGTTGAGGGCGCTGTAGTGGTGGTCCAAAGAAGATGCAGAAATCTTGGCTGTAGTCTGCAAGCCTGGCTTGTCCCAACTGTTTTGAATGTTGGACCACCTGGTGCGCTGTTTCAGGGGGTCTGACTTGATCAAACCACATTAGTCTGGAAAAAAGTCACAGCTTTTCATTTTTTGTAGAGACAAAAATAGAAATCCTTTTCCCCAGTAACTTGTCCTTAGGCTTAAATTTTGGAGTCAAAGCATTTTTAAAATATATAAATTGAATTGATCCAGCAGCATTTCTTTGATCAGTAGTTGTTATTTCCTCAGCAATCAAATAATTTAAAGACAACAGAGTCACATATAGCAACCAAAATTTCTCTGTGCTTTCCATCTTTATGTGGCTTTTTTTTTTACTCTATTTCTTCTACTATTATTTTTACATAATTTGAGAGAGGGTTTCTCTGTGTAACTTTTATCTATCCTGGAATTCTCTGTATACCAAGTTTACTTTGAAATCACAGAGATCTGTTTGCCTCTGACTCCAGAGTGCTGGGAAAAATGGTGTGCGCCACCACACCCATCCATTCTACTTCCTTTTTTCTTTTTTAAACCATTGTATCCTTTTCTTTTTCTCTCCCAAACCAGTGTATTTTTTAAAACACAGTGCAAACTGTCATTGCAGCTTCTGTACACACCAATGAATTGTTAGCAGAGCTCTGATGGGAGATGTTATTCTATATATATTGTTTCTCATACTGGTTAATAAACTCTGTGGCCAATAGAAAACTAGATAGGGGGGCTAGGAGACTAGGATAAGGAAAGAGGAAATGGGAAGGAGGAGTGGAGATGTAGCCCAGGGAAGAAGCAGGACACCAGCCACTGCTCCCCGATAAGACGACCACGCGGAAATACTTAGATAAGTAGAAATGGGTTAATAATTAAGGCAGAGCTAGGCCATTAACAATAATGGTAACTGGCCAACAGGATTGCATCAAATATATAGTCTCCTGAGTGTTATTTGGGGCTGGCACGGCTGTGGGCCCAGAGTGGCGGGCTGGCGGGCTGGCAAAAACATACATGCTACAGATGGTGCCCAACGTGGCTATAAGAACTTTCACTTAAAACTTGATAAAAGCTTAAAAAGGGATTTTAGAAACGAAGGAACAGAGACTAGCAAGACTTCTTGGTAGCAGTATTTTCTCGGTTGGATTTGTTTTGCTGTAGACAGAGTTTTGTGCGGCTCCTTTAAGGAAGGTTTCCAAAATTAGCATAAGCGGCAAAAAAAAAAAAAAAACCGCCTTGCTTTTAAAGAGCTCTGCTAACAATTCATTGATGTGTATGAGAGCTGCAATGAAGGTTTACACTGTGTTTTAAAAAAAAATACGCTGGCTTCAGAGAGAAAAAGAAACAGGATACAATGGTTTAAAAAAGAAAAAAGAAAGTAAAATGGATGGGTATATTGGCCCATGCCATTAATCCCAGCACTCGGGAGACAGAGGCAAACAGATCTCTGTGATTTCAAAGTAAACCTGGTATACAGAGGAAATTCCAGGACAGATAAAAGTTACACAGAGAAACCCTGTCTCAAAATATGTAAAAATAAAAGTAGAAGATTAGAATAATAAAAAAGCCACGTAAAGATGGAAAGCACAGAGAAATTTTGGATACTATACACGATTCTGTTGTCTTTAAATTATTTGATTGCTGAGAAAATAACAACTACTGATAAAAGAAATGCTGTTGAATTAATTCAATTTATATATTTTAAAAATGCTTTGACTCTAAAATTTAAGCCTAAGGACAAGTTACTGGGGAAAAGGATTTCTATTTTTGTTTCTTCAGAAAATGAAAAGCTGTGGATTCTTTCCAGACTTATGTGGTTTGATCAAGCAAGACCCCCTGAAGCAACGTCAATGGGACATTGCAACCTTACAGACCACTACAGCCAAGATTTGTGCATCTTCTTAGGATCCCCCATGACCGCGCCCCCTACCAGCAGGAAGTAGTTTGGAAAGAATGACGCCCCAATTCCCAAATATTGTTTATAAATGTTTGTTTTCATTTAAATGGACTTGGTTTTAAATGACTATAACCACAAGCAATCTTTTTAAAGGTAAAAAGGGAATTATGATATAGATATGAATGCTTTGCTTTGGAATGTTTTTTCTTTTATTGATAAAATGTAAGGTCAATTTTGTGATATGTATATTTCTTCTCTTGTTTAGGTATTATGTTTATATAGCTCATTGGAAAATGTAATGTAAAATTGAGAGTTACCTATGATAATTAAAACTTGGTGTTATTTAGGATTTCTAGATATACAGAAGTGTATTAGAGATGAATAGGCATTCTTCAAACCTTTCAAAGACTTACAGAATATGGCATTTAAAATGGTTTAGGGATTTTCTTGACAGTGAGGCACAACTGCTCCTGGTAACACCACCTGCATCAAAAGGGAAGATGGACATTGAAGAAACTTGTTTTGAAGTTTGCTTCTAATATGGCAAGACTGGCCATTTGGACAAGGTAATGCTCTTGTCTAGACTGTTTGACTTCATGTTGTAGAAACTGGACATGCAGGACCCACAGAAAGATGACTGCTGATGCAAGATGGACATTGCTACAGGATTCCTGCTTCATGGAAGAGGTGGCCAGACAACCAGACAGTCTACAGGACACAGAGAAAAGTTTCTTGCTTTGTTGAGGAGTCTGGAGACACACTATGGCCTATGAGCTGAAGATGGAACATTACAGAAGAACTTCGGGTGACTGACCAGGCAATGAATTGTCTCTGTCATTTCTAGAGTTTATATATTATCCTTCTATGGTCTTTGAAGGAATTGAAGACATGGTATATTATGGTTAAAGTTTTCCTTAGGATTAAAGATAAGTTACATATAGGACTTTAGACTGACAAAGATAGGATAGATGATATTTTCTTTAAGTCTTACAAAATTTTAATGGACTAAATATTGTTTACTGTGATTCTTATTTGATAACTATTGTATGTTATATTTTGCTATGTTAAGGTTAAAACCCTTCTTTTAATTTAGACAGAAAAGAGGAGATGATGGGAGATGTTATTCTGTATATATGTTTCTCATACTGGTTAATAAAGCTCTGTGGCCAATAGAAAACTAGATAGGCAGGGCTAGGAGACTAGGAGAAGGAAAGAGGAAATGGGAAGGAGTAGTCGAGATGTAGCCCAGGGAAGAAGCAGGACACCTGCCCTGGCTCCCCGATAAGACGACCACGTGGAAATACTTAGATAAGTAGAAATGGGTTAATAATTAAGGCAGAGCTAGCCCATAGACAATAATGGTAACTGGCCAACAGGATTGTATCAAATATAAAGTCTCCTGAGTGTTCTTTGGGCTGGCGCGGCTGTGGGCCCAGACTGGCGGGCTGGCGGGCTGGAGGAAACATACACACTACAGAGCTCTTTAAAAGCAAGTTTTTAAAAAAGCAGTTTTTTGCCACCTATGCTAATTTTGGAAACCTCCCTGAAAGGAGCTGCACAATCTCTGTCTACAGCAAAACAAATCCACCTGAGAAAATGCTGTTACCAAGAAGTCTTGCTAGTCTCTGTTCCTTTGTTTATAAAATCCCTTTTTAAACTTTTATTAGTTTTAAGTGAAAGTTCTTATAGCCACATTGAGCGCCATCTGTAGCTTGTTGTTTTCTGCCAGCCCACCCATCACTGGTATGGGCCCACAGCCGTGCCAGTTCCAAATAACACACTGAGACTCTGTATTTGATACAATCTTATTGGCCAGTTACCATTATTCTTTATGGAATAGCTCTGTCTTAATTATTAACCCATTTGTACTTATCTAAGTATTTCCACGTGATCATCTTATCAGGGAGTGGCGGGCCTGGCCTGGCATCTTGCTTCCTCTTGCTCTACGTGCTGACTCCTCCTAACTACTTCCTTTTGCCACCTTGTCTCCTATCCCTGCCTATCTTGCTTTCTCATTGGCCACAGTGCTTTATTAATTAACCAGTATGAGAAACAATATTTAGAGGATAACATCTCCCATCAAACATATTTCAATATATTTTGATTACAGTTCCACCCATGGCTATAGGGGATTGTGGTTAGGAGATATTTTTTGCTATGTGCTTTTAACCATAGCTATTCAGTCTCATGTTCTTGGCCACCAATGCAGTAAATAAAGTACATGCTCCCTGTGAAAGGAAGAGAACACTGTTACTAATTGAAAATCATGCACTTATAGACACTGTCTTTTTTATGTATTGTTCACAAATAAGATGTGAATTCATTTTTATTACTGTAAAAATACAATTAAATGTCCAATAATTTTGTAAAATTGAAAAAAAATCTTGAAATTATATACAAATTTATGAAGCTCAGAATGGATAAACAAATTTAGAATATTTACTGAAATTTCTTTTTTCCCCAACATCACATTTTTATTACTAATTTGCGAATTTCTTTCTTTCATTTCTTTTGAAATTTTATTACCTATTTATATCTATCTTTCTATTTATCATCTATTTATCTATTTATTTTCTATCTGGACCATTTTGCTCTTCTCCATTATTCTGTAAATATGTTTCTCAAACTGGTTAATTAAAAAAGCACTGTAGGGCCAATGAGAAAGCAAGATAGGCGGGGTTAGGAGACAAGGAGGAAAGAGAAAGTAGTAAGGAGGAGTCAGGATGTAGATCATGGAGAAAAAAAGATGCGGGTGGCGACTCCCCAATAAGATGACCACGTGGAAATACTTAGATAAGTAGAAATGGGTTAATAATTAAGACAAAGCTAGCCCGTAAACAATAATGGTAAATGGCCAACAGGATTGTATCAGATACAGAGTCTCATTGTGTTATTTGGGGATGGCCCGGCTGTGAGCCCAGACCAGCAGAGGGCAGGCTGGCGGAAAACATACATGCAACACCTCCATCTTTGCACAGTTCCTTCCTGGCTCCTCTGTTCTGCCTCTTCCCACTATTTACCCCTTCTCTGTTTCTTTTATAAGCAGGCAGGGCTCCCATAGATATCAACAAAATATGCAATATCAAGTTAAAGCAAGACCAAGTATGTAACTTAAGGCTGGGCAAAGTGACCCAGTATGAAAAACAGGGTTCCAAAAGCCAGGATAAGAGTCAAGACAGCCCCTTCTCCTAGAAGACTATACTAAACATTTATTACATATATCCAGAGAGCTCAGGCAAGTCCCATTTAGGCTGCCTTCTTGTTAGTTCAGTCTCTGTGATCTCTTATTAGTACAGGTTAGTTGATGCAGTGGGCTTTCTTGTGATGCCCTTGATGCCTCTGGCTGCTATAATTCTTCCTCCCTCTCTTCAACAGAATTTCCCTACTTCAGCCAAATGTTTGACCTTGGGTCTCTGCATCTGTTTCCACCAGTTGCTGGATGAAGCCTCTGGATGACTATTGGTCAAGGCACAAATCTGCAAGTGCAATAGAAAATTATTAGGAATTATTACATTTATTGTTACCGCAGGTTTTTCCTTCCTGCTGGCTCCATCCCGCCTGCCACCAGTCTGGGCCCACAGCAACACCAGCCCCAAATAACGCTCAGAGACTCTGTATTTGGTACAATCCTATTGACCAATGACTACCATTGTTAATGGGCTAGCTCTGCCTTAATTATTAACCCATTTCTACTTATCTAAGTATTTCCACGTGGTTATCTTACCCGGGAGCCGCAGCCGGCATCTTCTTTCTTTCAGGTCTACATCTCGACTCAAATACAGAGTCTCAAAATGTTATTTGGGGCTCACATGGTGGCAGAAACATGCATGCTACAGATTGGCGGCAGGACCCTCTGCAGCCTGCAGGAAGAACCTGCCGAAACATAATGGTGTCAAAAGTGGGATTGAGAACTTTCACTTAAAACTTAACAAAAGCCTAAAAAATAGTTTTTAGAAACAAGGAAACAGAGACTAACAAGACCTCTTGGTAGCAGCATTTTCTTGGTTGGATTTGTTTTGCTGTAGACAGAGAGTTGCGTGGCTCCTTTAAGGGAGGTTTCCAAAATTAGCATAAGGACAAAAAACTGCCTTGCTTTTAAAGAGCTCTGCTAACAACTCATTGGTGTGTAGGAGAGCTGCAATGAAGGTTTACACTGTGTTTTAAAAAGTATGCTGGCTTGGGAGAGAAAAAGAAATGGGATACAATGGTTTTAAAATAGAAAAAAAGGAAGTAGAATGGATGGATATGATGGCATGCTCCATTAATCCCAGCACTCGGCAGACAGAAGCAAGCAGATCTCTGTGATTTCAAAGTAAACTTGGTATGCAGTGTATTCCAGGACAGATAAAAGTTACACAGAGAAACCCTGTCTCAAAATATGTAAAAATAAAAATAGAATAAATAGAGTAATAAAAAAGCCACGTAAAGATGGAAAACACAGAGAAATTTTAGATACTATACACACTTCTGTTGTCTTTAAATTATTTGATTGTTGAGAAAATAACTACTGATAAAAGAAATGCTGCTGGATTAATTCAATTTATATATTTTAAAAAATGCTTTGACTCAAAAATTTAAGCCTAAGGACAAGTTACTGGGGAAAAGGATTTCTATTTTTGTTTCCACAGAAAATGAAAAGCTGTGGATTCTTTCCAGACTTATGTGGTTTGATCAAGCAAGAACCCCTGAAGCAACGTCAATTGGACATTGCAATCTTACAGACCAATACAGCCAAGTTCTGCATCTTCTTTGGATCCCCATGAAGCACCCCCAACCAGAAGGAAGTAGTTTGGAAAGAACGACGCCCAAATTCCCAAATATTGTTTATAAATGTTTGTTTTCATTTAAATGGGCTTGGTTATAAATGGCTATAACCACAAGCAATCTTTTTAAAGGTAAAAAGTTAATTAAGGTATAGATATGAATACTTGGTTTGGAATGGTTTTTCTTTTATTGATACAATTTAAGGTCAAATTTGTAATATGTATATTTCTTCTCTTGTTTAGGTATTATGTTTATATAGCTCATTGCAAATGTAATGTATAATTTAATACAGATTATAGAGAGTTACCTATGATAATTAAAACTTGGTGTTAGTTAGAATTTCTAGATATGCAGAGATGTATTTGAGATGAATAGGCATTCTTCAAACCTTTCAAAGACCTACAGAATATGGCATTTAAAATGGTTTAGTGTTTTACTTGACAGTGAGGCACAACTGCTCCTGGTAACACCACCTGCATCAAAAAGGAAGATGGACATTGAAGAAACTCTTTATGAAGTTTGCTTCTAATATGGCAAGACTGGCAATTTGGACAAGGTACTGCTCTTGTCTGGACTGTTTGACTTTATGTTGTAGAAACTGGACAAGCAGGACCCACAGAAAGATGACTGCTGATGCAAGATGGACATTGCTACAGGATTTATGCTTCATGGAAGAGGCTGCCAGACAGCCAGACAGTCTACAGGACACAGAGAAAAATGACTGACAAACTACCATTACAGGTGGACAGTTTAAAGTTTCCTGCTTGGTTGAGGAGTCTGGAGACACACTATGGCCTATGAGCTGAAGATGGAACATTACAGAAGAACTTCGGGTGACTGACCAGGCAATGAGTTGTCTCTGTCATTTCTAGAGTTTATATATTATCCTTCTGTGGTCTTTGAAGGAGTTGAAGGCAGATAGTGATGGTTATAGTTTTCCTTAGTTAGGATTAAAGATAAGTTACATATAGGACTTTGGACTCACAAAGATAGGATAGATGATATTTTCTTAAAGTCTTACAAACTGTTGATGGACTAAATATTGTTTACTGTGATTCTTATTTGATAACTATTGTATGTTATATTTTGCTATGTTAAGGTTAAACCCCTTCTTTTGTTTTAGACAGAAAAGAGGAGATGATGGGAGATGTTATCCTGTAAATATGTTTCTCATACTTGTTAATTAATAAAGCACCATTGGGCCAATGAGATAGCAAGTTAGGTGGGGCTAGGAGACTAGCAGGAAAGAGGAAGTAGAAGGAGGGTCAAGATATAGAACATGGAGGAAGGAAGATGTCTGCCTGATAAGACGACCACGTGAAAATCCTTAGATAAGTAGAAATGGGTTAATAATTAAGACAGAGCTAGCCCATAAACAATAATGGTAATTGGACAACAGGATTGTATCAAAATCAGAGTGTCAGAATGTTATTTGGGGCTCACGTGGTGGCAAAAACATACATGCTACAGATTGGTGGCAGGACCCGCTGCAGCCGGCGGGAAGAACCTGCTGTAAAAATTTATTTTTTTTTTCTCTAGTTATGTTTGTTTCTATCCTAGGTCTCTGGGACATTCAACCTCTTGTTCTTCACATTCTTGGCAATGTCTATGAGGACTCACTCTTGAGCCGTAGATCTCAGGCAGAATGGTCACTCCCACAACCTCTGTGTAACCTTTAAAACAGTGCATCCCATATGTGAGACATTCTATAGGTCAATGGTTATGTGGGTTGGTTGATGTCCTAATCCCTCTACTGGGAGACTTGCCTAGTTCGAGGATGTGACCAGTTCAAGGTACTATTCCCTTCTTCTAGGAGACATAGGGATGGTCATCCTTGTATATTCCTGGGAGTTTTCTTTGATTAGCTTTCTACATAATCTAAAGTGACCACCTTTCCAGTTGTCTCTTTTTGTAATTTCCCTCTATTTTATTCCCATCTGATCCCTCATTTTACCACCCCAATGAGTCAATTATCTGCCCATGAAATCTCTTTTTTATCCCACTCCGAGGGATACCTGAGTAAGTGAAAGTAGCAGGGTTACCCTATACTTCTTAGTTAATATCCACTTATGATTGAGACACACCATGATTATCTTTCTGGATCTGTGTTGTGTAACACTGAATGATTTTATTTTCAAATTCATCTATTTTCCTTTGAATTTCAAGTTATCATTGTTTTTAACATGCGAGTATTACTCCATTGTGTAAATGCTCACTATTTTCTCTTTGCATTCTTTAGTTGAGGAACATCTAGGCTTTTTCCAGTTCCTTGCTATTACAAATAAAGCTTCTATGAACATAGTAGAGAAAATGTCCTTGTTTTATGATTGAACATCCTCAGTGTTTATACCAAAGAGTAGTATAGCTAGGTCTTGTGGGAGATTAATTCCAAATTACCTTAGAAACTGCCATATTGATTTCCAACGTGGCTGTACAAATTTCAATTCCCACCAGCAATTGAGGAATGCTGCCTTTGTTCCACATCCTCACCAGAGTTAATTGTTACTTGTGGATTTGGTCTTGACCATTCTGCCCAATGTATGGTGCAATCTCAAAGATGTTTTGATATGTATTTCTATGATGGCTATAGATGTTGAACATTTTTTAAAAATATTTGTCAGCTGTTTAAGATTTTTCTGTTGAGAATTCTCTGTTCATTTATTTTATCCCATTTTTTTGACTGGATGATGTGGTTTTGTTTTCATGTCTAGTTTCTTGAGTTCTTTATATATTTTGGAAATCAGCCATCTGACAGATACCATTAACTTCCCTTTCCTCTTATATTAAAAATGTTTGAAGATTCACAATAATTTATTTAAAAGTTACTATAATGTTGTACTAATCAATGCTGTATGACAGTGATATAATAATAGACATATGTGAAAATGGAGTTCAATTGATGGCAGAAGTCAATGTTTCAATCATGCTCACAGAATTCTAGACCAGGATTACATTACAATAGAACAAGAAAATATGTGTCTTTCATCAAATTACACTGGGATTTCTCTAGGTAAAATACAAAGATATATCATGAGTAAGCCCAAAATATAAACCACATATATATTTTCCAAAGGCAGATATTAAGATTCAAGTGGAAGAGCAAAAGAGCAAAGCATCCAAACCACCAGAGACAGAGAGCTCTTACTTCTACCAAAGCTGGGGCAATCCTATCCTCAGTGTGTCTGGAGACAAATTGCCAGCTCTGAGGACCCTGCTCTTGTCTTATATACCTCTCTAACACTGCAATTAAAGGTGCATGCCACCACTGTCCAGCTTCTATGGCTAACTTATGTGGCTGCTGCAATAGGAAGGTGTATACCACCACTGCTTGGCCTCTAGGACTGTGGCTAGTTTGGAAAGCTTTATTAGTTCATAAATAACATATGTTCATGAAAAAAATGAGCACTTTTTATGCTCTTTAATATTTGACTCATATTAATTTAGATCAAACTGTAAGACCTGTGACTGAAAAATAGAATACAAAATCATCAATATTTTGAGCTTAGCCATTATTTATTGCATTGAACATTAATAGCATAAGAACCAAAACAATTCTGTAAACTTTAATTTAAAAAAGTATTTTGTACATCAAAGAACACTTTCAGTATAATGAGAAAAAGTTTGATGTAAGAAAAAATATTTTCTTATAATGTATTTCATAAATGTTCTGGAGCCAGAACATATTAATGCTTCTTCTAATTTAACAGAAAGAACAATGCTCCCACAAAATAATAGTTCAAAATAATAGAGCACATGAAAATTTATTATCATATTAAATCGCTAAGCAAGTTTAAACCAAAATTATGATTAAATGCCACTTCAATGATAACTATAATTTGTATGGAAAATACATGTTGACAAGTATGTGAAGAAACTATTACCCTGGTATATTGTTTATAGGGATATAAATATTGCAGTATAATTTGAAGATCCTTAGAAAGTTAGTTTTGCTACATGAAATATCAGCAGTATATATATAAGTATTTAAAAGATGGAACACAAGTATTAATACAGATACTTGCAGAAGTGTTCATAACAGTACTTAAACAATAGCCAAAAATTCATCATGATAAAAATTGCAATAAACAAATCAACCAAAAATACTAAATTTATCATAACATTATATAGGAATATTTTCCCAAGCATATAATTATTACTTATGAGATACAAAAGATACACTAAAAATAGTATAAAAAGTAAAACACATCAAACATGATTCTGCTTACATGAAACATGCACAATACTTATTTTATTTTTATTACAGGAATTATTTTAGGAATTAACAGGGATTGATGTTAGGTAGGACTTGAAATTTTGAGATAATAGAAATGGACCATCAATAGAGGACATTACAAATTAGGGGGATGTTGAGATTTGAGGGGATGTGTGCATTTAGTTGAAGGCTTCACTTTGTACATTTCACTTAAAACAAAACAAAACAAAAAATAACAAACAAAACCAAACAAAAATGACTAATGCCAATTGAAAGGAAAATGCTAGGCAAATTAGTAGAGTTATGAAAATGAAAGTAAACTTGAGATTTTAAAGGATTTTAAATAGTAATGAATGTGGAAAATAAAACAAAAATAGTGAATATTTGTTTACGAAGTTATTAGTTAAAGCATCATTTTGTTGTTAAAAATAGCAAGAATAGTCAGTGAGTTAAAAAGCAAAAAAATTTATAAAATTATTTCAGCAAATTTTTCATGTAATTGGAAAACACTGTGTCAAAATAAAGGGAAAAAACAAAACATATAATTAGCAAAAGGCCTAAAATTTCAGAAAAAGTCAGAAAATATATTAAAATGCAATTGAGAGCTAAGTTTGTTAATAGGACATGTTTCAGAAATATAAGTAGGTGGGTTGAATGAAGCTATCAAAGAATTTTGAAGACAATATATAAAAAGTAATTGTAAGTTTTTGGGATTCATTACATGATAATTTAGGTTGTTTCCCAAATACATTGAAGCATTTGCTCTAATTTAAAGACTGATAATTGTAACAAACATTTCTTTTATAATAATAGTTTAATACAATAATATAGTCAGAATTAAAATAAACTGCCTTATCTATAGAAAATTGTACTAGCACTATACTAAAAGATAATTTGAAAACTTACTAAATAATAAGTAATTGAAAATTCATTTAAGTAAAATACCTAGAGTGTATACTAATTATGGATAGGAATCCATCTTTTTCCATGGGCTTTTTATAAATGAGTGTATTGACACTCTGTGTTGGATGAAACAAGTAAGTCTCATTAACTGCTGAGTAGAGAGAAGAGGAGGACTTGAGGGAGGTTGGTCAGCTTGCCCTGTAGAAGCACTGATAAAATGCTGAGCAAGTTACCTCAGGGCTTTTCACAGAAGTTTGATCGATAGATACTTGATGAATGAAAGCATAGCTTAGAATTTAACTCACATACTATTGCAAGACACTAATGGGTTTGAGCATGTGTGATTGTGTTTAGACGGATTAGTTTGTCTTATGTAGTGAATAATACATTTTTAAGAATGACAAGGTGGGTGGAAAGAAAATGAATGTAAGTATTATAAATACTCCAGTAAGATCCAATTAGTACTAAACCCAATTAAATTTAGTACAGCTTAATCCCATATATCATATACTTAACTCATATCTGTCGTGTAGCTACAATTTGCCAGATTGTAGAGTGGGCATCAAAAATGTATAGGAGAACCAGATAACATGAATCATGTTTTTATATAATTTCTACCCAGTGTAAAATTTTGCTAAAAGTTATTGTTGCAGTGCTGCTGCATATAATGAATATGTTGTTGTTTGCTATGGACATGTATATAAATATCTGCTAGACCAAAGCAAAGGCAGGAACTTTTTCAGGAAGGAAGTAAAGGTAAAGGATGGATTCTGATGCAACCCATTACATGAATTTGAAATGAAGGATCTTCTAGGAAAAGTTTGGCTAGAAACTAAAAACAAGAGAAATTATTAGCAGAATAAAGTGTGTAGGGTTGTCAATTGAAATAAGAGGCAAGGGCTAGATAGTGGAAACTAAAATAACATTAACTAAGTAGTGAGACCCTACCATCAAAGGAAAGAGGAAAAATACTAATGTGATGAAAGTAAGTATTCGTTGGAATGAATTTTGATTTATATTTTCTATTAAGAGAAAAATAGATTAAAAGGTAGCAAGAGGATAATAGAAAATATTCAGGCTATACCTATATTAAGGTAAC